>JASSRZ010000042.1:13130889-13147477 GCA_032164315.1 Malacoctenus gilli
CGGTACTCCACCAACTGGCCTCCGCCCCCCCACCGGTCAATGACAGCACACACAGACAACAAAGACCCAGATTTCAAGAGAATCTAACAGAGTGTAGCCCAGAGGGAAACGCTCATTTAGCCTCCTCCGTTCCTCCTCTCCTTCCTCTCCACAAATTACAAGTTGGAATATTTAATGCCGTTCCTTTGGGTTTTTTTTCACGAGCTATTGCGGGCGTCGCTATCCTTACCGATGTCTCCAACGCCAAGATCAACTACCTGGGGAGGAAAAAAATCCTCCTGTTGGCAGATTATAAGCAAAACTGTCTCCTGCCTCCAAATTTCAAAGAGTTTCAGTGGGACTGAGACGCTGCAGACGTCTGTCAGCGGCGCTGACGGTGACTGCAGCTTCTGAAGACTTTGAAGATGTGACCCCCCCCCCCCGCCCCCTCCCCTCATTACTGAATTGACAAATTGTCTTAATTCAAGCACACAAAATAAAAGGGAGGGGGGAAAACGGCATCCCGTGACGTCCTGAGAGGCGCTTGCCAAATAACATTAAAGCCAACGGGAATCAATGGACGCAGACTATTGATTCAGCCCCATCATGGATGGCAGCCACTGTCCCGGCAGCCCATTTAACACAGGGAGGCCTTTGTCAATCAGCTTCCTCAGCGAGAATGACAAACACAATGACAAGCTGTGACAAAGGTCTCTGCCTGGCAAACATACCGTACGACACTGCCAACGCAAAACACCGTCTGGCTCTGAAACGCGCCTTCCTCTTCTTCTTCTTCTTCTTCTCCACTGTAGCCTCTGAGGAACAGACGCAAACGTCTAATTAGAGATTCATCCCCTGTACCTGTCGACCTCATCTGCCGACTCAGAGGTGCGTCTCCGGCTTTCTTCCTCGCCGTAATTCGTCAGGTTTATAACAAATTTCCTCTCACATCACTCAGCTTTCACGCGTCAGAAGAGATTTGTTGTAAAATAGTTATGTTGCTGTGAGGAAGGCTTGGAGGGGAGGGGAGGGGAGGGGGGGGATCCAAATCAACATCTGTCCTTACAACCTGTTTCTCCCATCAAGTGTCTGACAGAAGCACCGTCAATAACAAGAAATCACTCCGAAATGTTTCCGAAGTTTTTAAGTGAGCTGTATTATTTACAAGTGACAGGTCAGAGATTTACTCTGCCTGATTACAAATTTAAGCATCCTTCTTTCATGTAAGAAAAAGCTTTTCGTTTTCCTGGAAATCCTGGGGCACACCGAGTGCACCGGTGAACTTAAATCACACCGACCAAGAGCCTGTTCCCTGGTAATGGCCTGTAATTATTCTCACCAGTGGATTCCGCACCATGCCTGTCGTGAGGAGAGGCTGGTGCGGACCATTTAGTCATGCAAGCTGCGGCCTGTGGAGCCGAAGCGCGGAACTGTCACAAAAAAGGGGAAGGGGGAGGGGGGGGGGAGAAAAAATCTAGCACTTTGAGATAATTAGCCTATTATCAGACTCCGTTTAACACTTTCAATGTGCAGCATTCACACAGAGAGGTACACGCGGCGAAATAATGAGGATGAATTATGTGAAGGTAATGGTGAATGATGGGAGCAGCCCTTCCTGCGCACCATCACCATCTTCATCTGCATCCTCCTCATCATCGTCCCCCTGCTGTCCTCAAAACTTAAGTTCACTCGGCGACCACAGCCACTGTATGCATCGGCCTCATCATGATGCACTTGCTCGCCCCTCTCGCTATCTCACTCGGAGGAGGGAAAAAAAGAAGCGTGGTGGAAGAAAAGCTCTCTTTGTGGAGGCAGGCGCTCATTCATGCACCAGCTCACACGCAGGAGGAGGAGGAGGAGGCGAAGGAGGAGGACGCAGGAGCCCGCGCGCAGACGCTGAGCCTTCGCTTCCTTTGAGGGGATCGGACAGTGCGACGGGGAGGAATTTTAACTCGCGGAGGGGTGCGGACGAATCCTTCCCTCCTGCGTCCCGACCTCTGGAAATACCTCGGACTGCACGGACGTCCCCGCAATGAACTCCCCGCGCGCGCCGCCGCCGCCACCGCCGCCGCCGCCGCAACTTCTCAGCGAGGAGCGGCAGGATGCGCGGGTACCGGAGGATCGACGCGTGAGATAAAAGTTGCAACACGCGCAGAGATCGAGTTGGAATAGAGAAAAAAAGAAGGTTTTTCTTGGCTTCTCCCTCGCAAGATTTGAAGAGTTCGTTTTCCCCGAAGGCGCTTTGTTTTTCTCAGAATTAGTTTTTTTTGTTGTTGTTGTTGCTGAATTCAACTGAGTTTGAAAATCAACCCCCCCCCCCTCCCCCACGCCGAGGGGGCTTAGGATGAATTTTCGACAACCCTCCAAATGTGCGCAACGCGCCAGGCTACTTTGAGGTTCCTACGAGTTGTCGTCCTCCCGGTCCGGAGAGAATGAGGTGTCCCTGGGTGAAGCATGAGCTGCCAGGGAATCCGTCATAAGCGGCTGTCTCTGCTGGGATGGGAGGGGGCGGCTCTCAGCCTCTGGCTCTGCTGCTGCTGCTGCTGGACCTCCAGGACCTCCGCCGCCTCTGGAGCCACAGCCGCCGGACAAGGCGACAGCAGCGCCGCTGCCGCCGCCGCCGCCGCCGCCGGCTCCCTGGGCTGGCTGCTGTCGGACAAGGGACCCTTCCACCAGTCCCTGGAGTTCACGGAGGCGGCGGAGAGATACCAGCAGGGCTTCAGCACCAGATACAAAATCTATAGGTGAGATAATGACGATTGATTTTGGTGCGTTCATAATTTGATTCACGAGGGAGGGGGGCAAGGAAAAGAAATCACTTCCGAGCTTTGCTTGCTTGCAGTTTTTTCTTCTTCTTCTTCTTCTTCTTCTTCTTCTCCCCCCTTGAAATTTGCTACAGGATCATTTTACTGATGAGCAATTTGAGCCACAGAACAACTTATCAGCGCAGGCAGCTGCTGGAGCTGTTTGGAGTGAACACCTGCACGCACTCAAAATTGCCCTCACAGGTATCCGCATCAAATTAGTGGCAAGCTGATGAGCAAAAGTGAAGAGCGGCTGCAGGAGGAGTGTGCCCTTTCCTCCTCAGGCTCTCTGAGTGGAAACTGATCAGTGATCAGAGCGTCTGCCAGCATTCGCTCCTTTCTTTATGCTTCAGGCTCTGGCGTTTTCCTGGGCGTATTATTGCTCATCTGTCAGAATGACCTCTGCAGCACGACTTGATTCAATGACAGCTTTTCATTGCATCTTATCAGCCACTTGAACTGCACTCGGGAGCTGCTGCTCCAACCTTTCACTGGTTATCGGGCTGCATTCCATATCGCAGCTGTTTGGTGCATCATTGCATTGTCGCCCCACGTCCATCAACGTGCATGTGGGCCGGAATCTATTTGCAATTCACGATTTGTGTCGGAACTCAAAGTGATTTGCAGCCACGATGACTCCAGACGAACTTTCCTCTCGGTGGTCAGATTTTCGCAGGCAAATGAGAAAGAACGACTGCAAATCCACTGATACTCGAACCGATTTCTTCGTTATCGTCTGTTAAAAAATGCTTTTAATCTCCTGGCGACACCTGTGATCCGTTTCCGTTGACTTGCAGAGTGGATGCCCTCAGAATCCCTCCCCCCTCCATCCCTCCCCCACCCAACGAGAGGCTCCTTTTTTAATATTTATATGTGATTAGCCGAAAATCATTGACTGTGACAACGATGAGGGCAGCTGGGACCGTCCAAGTCGGCCACCGTCGGTATTGGGGGGTCACCATTTCACCTCTGGAGGGACTTTTAGCCGACAGCAGTCAGCCCTGCATCCTGTAAGCCGGCTGCTCGCGTTTTTTTTTAACCCGGAGGCTGGTTTGGGGGATTACGGATTTTGGGATTTTAAGGATGACTCCAGAACGAAACCCAGCTGAGGTAAAAGCCGGCTGTAATAAGATAATAAGTGACAGGAAAGTCCTTTTGAAGCAGCTCCCACTTTCTTTCTCTACCTGGCCGTCATGAGGGACGCGAGGGTTCTGGAGAAACTCCGCTGCTCCCCGCGCGTCGCAGTGCATTGTGGCCTCCCAGCTTCTTATCAGGGTGTCTTTCTGACTAGCCTGAGGCTTACACTGCTCCCGCGGCCCCCGAACCTCTGTGATAGATGAACCACGGCGGACGTCACGCGGCTGTCAGTCATGTGGCAGCGTGTGATTAAGCTGTCGATTTGCTCCCCACAGCTGCTCCGTTTTCTAATCTTTTCGCGTCCCTCCAAGAAATCTTTTTATCACGAATGATTGCCTTCTCTGCATTCACTAAGCAGTCGTGTTTAGGGTGATGTACACTCACCGCTCCGATGTTTTGCCACCGCATGCGGCGCTGATGGAATAGCTGGAGGCTAACCCCCCCCCCCCCCCGAGTTGGAGCGCCACTACCCATCTGTCCGCCAGAGACCAACACTCAGCCTGTCCCCCTCGTTATGATGATTGGCTGTAATGATACACTCCACACTGTCCCGGTCCCCCAATTATTTCCCTGCCGATCGTTTTTCTCATGGCGGTGATTTGATGGCCTCCCAGAAGGAGGGGGGGAGGGGGAGACACCGAGCGGCGGACGAGCGCGGTGGGAGAGGCAGACATTAACTGGTGCTCTACGGGGGGGGGGGGTAACAGAGAGACGCCTCGCGTCTGACTTCAAGTTCAACGAGACTCATGTCCAAAGGGCATGAGATAACACAGGACTGCCGCCGCCGCCGCCGATGTGCGACTGCATTCCTGTTTTGTGCCTCTCTCCTGCTGAAGGAGGTGCAGCTTTGCATCCCAATAACGTCTCCGCCTCGCATGCAGGAGTTATTTAAAGCTGTGTTCATGCTGACAGCTGTGAAGCCCATAACTCGGATTCTCACCGGGGGTCCTTTCGGGGCAACGTTACGCTCTCAAAAACGGTGCACAGAAAAACATAACCTACGATTTGGTCAAATCCAACAACAGATTGACGCCTCGGGCTGAAATGAATATATGGGCTCGGATCGGGGGGGGGGGGGGCAGTGTGATGCTGATTCCTGCTGATATCAGATCTGCATGGGACAAACTCTGAACCGGCCTCAGCACTTCAAGCTGTCAGCGGGCTGCAGCAGCTTTTTGGGAATGCATGCAATCAAGATGATCTCCTCTCACCTGCTCTGTCGGTTCCCTCTGCTTCACTGTAGCACGCCGCTCCAGCTGCTCTTTGATCCCACGTGGTTGAACCCCAAACACAAAACCTCCGCCAGTCACCGGTTCACCTGAAACAAGAAAGCAAACGGCCCTCATCAGACCTTGATGTGATGAGTGGTTTAGAAAAGCGAGCGAGCGTATTTCAATCCAAGTGAATAAATCCTCAAAATACCTCAGTTTGGCCCCGAACGAAGTGTAGTACTACAAAGGGCAGAGTAGCCTGAACCCACTGAAAGGAAATATAAAGGGGACAAATGTGGAAATATTGCAACCTCTTAAACCCAACAGTTAAGTCAGTATGTAGGACAATACCAAAGACAACAAAAAAAAAAAACAGGTCGAATATTCTTTGCGGAAATCCTTTAGGAGGAGTGATAGAAAATCTTCCAGTATTTCCTGCAGAAAAATGTATCGCCTCCCAGATTTAGAAGACAAAAGAGGACGTCAAAGTGGGTTTTTTTCACATGCAAATCCATTATAGCGCCTCAGATTATGGCAGTGTCACGATGTCAGCCCTCTATAGGAATGTGTCAGCGCAGTCAGCCCTGTAATATGTGCATTAAAGTACCACGCATTCACCCATTCCTGCACTCACATAATAGCCCCGAGCTCCATACGTGGCCCACAACCCTCAAAGCAAACGTGCATGTGTTGTTGTTGTTGTTGTTGTGAATGCCACCAGGGAGTTTGGGAGATGGAAGGTCAACAGCCTGGCGGTGGAGAAGAGGGACGGCTCCGCCGGCAGCGCCCGTTTGGCTCCGCTGCTCGACCCCGACTTCACGCACACCATCCGGCAGCTGGGGAGGCGCCCGGCCCTCCAGACTATCACGGAGAGTCTCATCAAGAAGTACGGCACCCACCTCCTCCTCTCCGCCACGCTGGGAGGTACAGCAGAGACCGCCGAGCTTCAAAGCATCCTCATTCATATAGCTTGAGTTACGCCCCCCCCCCCCCAATCACCCCCTCACCAGCATATGGGGCAGTGATTTTGCCGTCTGCTGCTCTCTGAGCAACAAAGCATGTTATAATTCTCTTGAATCAGGTTTTTTTTTTGGCTCAGATAACATTAAATCTCCATCGTTTAGTGTGCTACACAGATTTCCGCTGTCAGAGCAGCAGGGTTCCAAGCAGCTTCGCTTGTGTTGTGCAGTACAATCATTTTGATGCAAATGCTTTAGTTTTATTTTTTTGACTTTTCCTCAATTATAACCACACGGAGTTACATCTGACAACCTGAAAATGAGGCTTTGGGAAACGCGCTGCTTTTGTTTGGAGGGAAACATGTTTGCGGGAGCGATCCAATTTGATCATTTATGTGAAGAAGGGGGAAAAAAAATCGCAGCGTCGGTGATCTACCTTGTAATCTCAGGATTGTTTGGAAAATTGGATCGCTTTTATCCTATTTTCTCAAATACATTAACCAGACAGAGCCATCTGTAAAAATATCGTTTGGTCGACCGTAAACAGTAAAATCTCCATTCTTTCATCAGCGCAAACACAAAAAGTCTATTTCTACTGTGGACTCAGCAGAGAAACTGTATATCCTAATGAGAAAAGAGCTTTTGGAGCTCAGCTGAACTTGGACTGTAAACCGCTGCTGTTTCTGGACATTTAGTTTTATTTACTGCACATAAAGACAGATGACATGTTTTTTTTTCTTTTGCCCAGTGAACAGAAGTGAAGCCAAAGCGTTCTGGATCTGTGTGCTGCCATCTTTTACTGGCAGCATATTTTTGGGAGCATGCTTTCTGAGCATATGGCTGATGGTGGAGCGGCAGCGCCAGCGCGCCACCCAGACGCCCACCGAACTCAATCGCACTCGCGAGTGTCGATCATGACACCGCTGCCGCCCGCTTTCGCGACCTGAGATATGAATGGGCGCCAGAATCGGAGGCCACCTCAGCGAAAACGTTCTCGTCTGTCAGCTCCCACGTGTAATTTGACAATCAGTCAAATCTTGAGTCGAGTAGAATTTGATTGGGGACGTTAATTTGGAGCGAAATGGGGACAGTTGCGGGGGATTACAGTCAATCCAAGTCGACAAGAGGCAGCTCTACTCCGAGCTCCTCCTGGGAACCCGAGGGTGGGTGACATAGTCCCTCCAGCGTGTCCTGGGTCTCCAGCTGCTGCCAGAAAGTTCCATTGGTAGGTTGTTATTCCCTAAATACCGAGTGAGTGGATGCTAAAAAAAACAAAAAAAAAACAACAACCTCCGATCAATGAAGCAACAGCGACTCGTGTATCGGTTTTGGCTCACAGGCCCCGCGAGAGCAGGAACTCCAGGCTCGTTGGGTAATTTTCTCATGATCCTATGAATCAGGTTTACCTGACAAGGGCTTCCAGCACTTATGAGAATTACGACTTCTGCCTGTCAGAAACAAAGGCTAAAGTTGTTTGACTTGGTTATGCGGCCGCAAAACCTAATAGGGAGGAGGTCAGAGCAGATAAAAATGCCAAGGAAAGAAAAACAACGTGCACTCGGGAGAGTGCTACTCGCTCAAGGCTGCCGACTGGAAATTAACATCGCTCTGTTATTATTATTATTATTATTATTTCAGCGTGTATCACAGGAAACGGTCGTGGACGGCACTGATAAACAGCGCCGTTGCGTCAATGCGGACATCACTGCGTGACCGTTCCTGTTTCTCGACTGGCGTGCCGTGGTTTAGCTGCGCAATAATCAACAGTATAATTTGTTAAAGGTCGGCAAACTGTAATGAAAAAAATGTTGTCTCTTCGGAGGAAAAAAGGGAAACAAATAGTGCTAATCACACCTCGCAAAAGGTCACCATGATAGATCCTCTGCTCCAGTCTTAAGCGTGAGCAAATGTTCGCCATCGCAGGAGCAGATGAGAAAGCAAACACGGCGGGTTCGCTGTCGCATGTCATCGCTCCCAAAGCGTCTGACAGGTGGAAAGAAAAGACAGTGTTTCTGAGAGGATGCTGGCGAAAATGTGCTTCTGAGAGGGCAGCAACAAACGTCGACATTTTGTCGTTGCTGACAGAGATGTTTGTAGGTTGCTATCAAAATACACAGTTTACGGTTGATTTTTTCATAATATAAAATGTTTGCTGAGATTATTTGATTCAAACTAACTCAAGAACAAAAAGCCTGAATGGCAAAAATGACAAAACTCGACGGATTGACTCTGAAGGAGCCTTCAAGTGTATTTGTTGTTGTTGTTTTTCCCTCCAAACCGCCCTTAAGACCACCACCTCCTCCCAACAACGACATCCACTGGCTGCTTTTGTCAAGCGTGTTTGATCAGCAGACAGAAATGAGCAGGAGCAGAAATAAAAGACTTGAATATTTTAAGAGGGCGAAACCTTGGATTTGTCAGGTCGACTCGGCACCTCCGAGACAAACAAAGTCCCGTCTCTCGGGAAATAAAAAGGGCCGACCGTCGTGGAGCTTATTACTACAAGAGGTTTTAGCTGTTTGTCCTTGCTTGGCTGCAAGGTGGGCGTGCTGGCCTGCGTATTTGTGCACCGCCTGTGTATTGTCCCCGTCAGTGCCGTAGCGGTTCAGCTGTGGCAACAATCTAGTTTCAGAGTCTGGAAATTAAAAAGGTATTAACAAAATGGCTTTCCACTGCGTTCAGGAGGAGCTCGAGGTCGCCGAGGTTTCCTGAAGACGGCGGTGCCGCGAACACGCTCTTCTTCTGAAGGCGCCCAGCCCTCCTCTGACTGAAGTCTGACACTCCTGATGCATTTTTCCCCGACAAGTCGGCCTCTTGGAAAAAGAAATAATGGGGTTTATAGATGACCCCTTCACCCAAAACGAATGCAGCGATGTTACACCTGCTCCCCGGGGGACGCGGTGGCTGAAGTTACACTGCGAAAAATTGGCCAAAATGACCAATTGCCAAAGAAGAAGACGAGACACGTTGGGAAAAAGTGAGGCGCTCCACCAGAAAAGAGTAAATTACAGCACTTTATCATGGAGAGGCTCCGAGTCCTTAAATGTACACTTTCTCTGCAATGGGAGAAAGATCCTTAGAAAGACCTAAAGTCTGCCTGCACTCTCAGGAAGGACTTCTCTCTCTCTCTCTCTCTCTCTCTCTCTCTCTCTCTCTCTCTCTCTCTCTCTCTCTGTATGTGTCTGAAACTCAGCTACTGTCTTAACTTCATGTGCAGAAAGACGACATTTCTCTATGCTCACTCACAATCCCGTCATTAAGGGATGAGAGTAGAAATTTTGACTTCATGTTTGGACGACTAAGGTGGTCCATCAGAGAAACCTACCATGCAAAGTCTGAAACCATCCGTCCACAATCTGCTCACTGAAAGGGAATTTTTTGACATTTTCAGTATAACTTTTAACGGTTTTTTTTAATCATTTTGAGAGGGATGTTTCCTACTTTTTTGCGCTGCGAGGCTCGAAATATAAGGAACCTTAACTCTACGTTTAGGCGTTCCTTCTCGTATACATTGATCTTTATTGTCTTTGAAAAATGAAAAAAAAATCTTAAAAAGAGCCTCATTTCCTTTGTGCTGATATAATTCAAGACACACAAGTACATCTTCTCCATGTGTGGAGGGTATTTTTAATAAAGGTGGGGATGGGGGGGGGGGTGTTCTATCTCCCAGTGGTAATAACACAGTGAAAGAGTTGTTTCCTAAAGACATGCAGCGGCGACCAGACCAGAGCCTCACTTTGTTTCTCCTGTGATTTTTAGCCATTATAATTAAGATAATTGAAATAATTAAGGGAACTTGATCAATGATCTTGAATAAGCTCTCTTTATTCATGAGGAGTTTAATAAATGCAGAGACCTTGTCTGTGCCTTTTCCTCCAATCATCCAAACCATCAGTTCCCCCACAGCACTTAATCACTACTGCGCTTTTCTCTCCAATCTGAAAAGATCCTAATGAAAGGTGATTAGTGCTGCTCTGTCAGAGCTAATGAACCTCTCACTGCCTCTCCCCGCCTGTCACCAGGGGAGGAGTCTCTGACGATATTTGTGGACAAAAGGAAGCTCAGCCAGGAGTCCTCGCCCTCGGGCGCCGAGGCCGGCCGCGCCGCCAACGGCAACGCCAACACCACGGGCACGGTGACCCTGGAAGCCCTCCACCAGCTGGCCGCCTCCTACTTCACTGACAGAGAGAGCACCCTGCGCCGGCTGCACCACCTCCAGATCGCATCCACCGCCATAAGGGTACGTGGAAGTGAGAGGACCTGTAAATACCACGGCGTCCTGCTGGGAAGCGCAGCTCCGCATAGCAGCGACTGCCTGAAGGTAGCCTGCTCCTCTGCTGCCACCCGGCTGGTTTGCCTCCAGCAGTCCCACCTATGAACATCCTGATGTAAAGAACCGCGATGGGCCGACTTGGCGTTCCTGTTTCTCGAAAACTCTCGAAACATGAAGGATTCAGAGGAGGGGAAGGAGCAAGAGGGGGGGGAGGAAGGAGGAGGAGGAGGAGGAGGAGGAGGAGGAGGAAGACTCCTTTCCATCCTTCAGTGGTAGGAACCCTTTCTGAATTTAGATTCGTCGGGTACAAAATATTCAGGCGCAGGGAAAATGTGCAAACTCCCCGCAGCAAACACGAGTCGTCCCTCACTGTGAGGAGAGTCTCCGCCAGCACCAAGCCGCTGCCGCCGCCGCCGCCGCCGCCGCCGCCGCCCCGGATTCATTAGTCACACAAGCTGATGTTATCGGTGACGACGCATCTTCGCCACGTGATTGAGCACATGTAAATGAAGCCGTAAGTGAAGCTTCGAGTTTATTACAGCCAGAAAGAGAGAGAAAAAAAAGTGGAATGAAATGGAAAAATACTTACGTGGAGGATAAAATTACTGATTTAATCTCGACAAACATGGAGAGCAAAGTTCAGCGCGGAACACTTGAGAAAGTTAAGGATAACTTGCGGAAACAAATCCTTTAATACCAGCTCAGGGACTTGCCATAACGTACGGAATCAGGTCGGATTAAGAACAAATGCTTATTTGCAGACTTGGCCTGACATTAACAGATTCACCTGTTGTGGCTGCAGGGAAGCAGCCAGACTGTCAAATCCGTTTCTTCCTCTCTCTTTTTTTTTTTTTCCTTCAGCGCCGGGTTTATTATCGCTAAAGAAAATATCTTGGCATCCAGAAGGAGGCTGGAACGAGCCTTCCACTCGATTTGTATCCGAATATGATAAATGGAAACCCTCCGCGTGTTTATAGCTCGCCGCCCCTAAAACGCGCCAATTAACGGACTGTTTTCGAGCGGCGGAGCGACAATACGGCGCGATGCAAAGTTTCTGAGGCGTCGTCTGCTCGGCAGCGGGCTTTAAAGGAGAGCGGCGAGCGGAGCGGAGCAGCAGTTGTGCTTTCCTGTAGTCCAAAACACCAATCATCCATTTTATCATCTGAAGTGGCCATTAGAGTGCGCGCATTAATCAGCCCGAGGGGCAAACGTGGATGCTAAAGTGAGTAGCCACTGATGAAGACAAGTGCTCCCCCAAAATGAGAACGTGTTCCTCTGGTTATGCATCAGCTTGATGGATTAAAGATATCATTCCATTAATTTCCAGCCGGGCCAACTTCCATTCGTTTGCGGCGTTGCAGCAGGTGCGGAGTTGAGGCTGATTGAAGATCAGAGGCACCGAGAAAAAAGAGGGAGAGGCTGAGCGAGATGAACACTGCGCTTTATGAGCGATGTAAAGCAGCACCTGCGATGGACGGCCATTCATTAAAATCACATATGGTTTTGGGAACGCGGAGAGAAATCGGGAGGACTCCGAGCGGAAACAAACGCGCGGCCGCAGATTAAGTTTTTTGCGACTGGCTCAGTTTTTAACTCTCACATCAAACTTGATCGCCGTTGGAAACGATGAAGGCCGAGAATAAATCAGCGTGAAGTTTTTTCACTGGCAGCGAAGTTTATTTCATCTCTCCCATCAGAACAAATTATTCTGTCTGTGCTGAGAAAACTTGCATCTTCGGGTCTTGAGAGGCGCACGCTGCCTTTATTGGGAGTTTTGGGCTTGTTTACTCTTCAAAGAAAAGGAAATACACGAGTGAAATGAGTCGATACGTACGGAAAAGAAATAGAGGCCAGGTCAGGGAGACATCTGGCGCTCATTGACGAAGCAAAGATTTCCCTTGTTTTTCTTCGAGAAGCTGGAGGCGGCGGTGAACTCAGGCATCTCTCCACTGAGCTGGGATTCAAATGAAAAACCGAAATAAAACACTCGAGCGCCGCAGTCATTCTCTCTTTTCCTTGCAGGTGACTGAAACCAGGACAGGGCCGCTCGGATGCAGCAACTACGACAACCTGGACACGGTCAGCTCCGTGCTGGTCCACAGCCCAGAGAACAAGGTTCAGCTGCAGGGTAGGTGCACGGTGGCGGCAGCGGCGGTGGCAGCGGCGCGCAGCTGCATCCCTGCTCGGCGCACTTCTGAAGAACAGGTTGACATTTCTGGAAAACTAAGATTATTTGCTTTCATGTCAAGATCCAGATGAGAGCAGCGATACTGTGCTCGCTCCGGGACTGATATTGAGCTTCTGACGCGATGCGCTGCAAGAAAAAAGAAAAAAAAGAAAATAGAAAGAGAAGCTGGTTTCACAAAGTTAAAACGAGGGCTTTGAAGGATTCAGCTTGCGTCGTGTATTGATTCCTCTGTTCAAGCTTCGCTCACAACCTGCAGCAAGTGTCGAGCAAGGCGCACTTTGATGCGCGCGTGTTCCTCGGACGGTCATTCGCGACACAACAGCTGCGTCCTCTGTTTCTGAGCGTTGTGACGTCGGAGTTCCTGCACGATCGCCGCGCTGCTACTCAGCCTCCATCAAGTGTCTGTAGAGGTCAGCAGGTCGTTTGCGGGGCTTTGGATGACTAAAATCCGGCGTTTGTCGAGCTCAATCGGCCACCGCAGCGTCTCTTAACTCATCACTGGTGACTCGACAGAACACGGGTTTCAACAACACGAGGCCAACCTAATTTAAAAGACCATTAAGTTGATGGACGATGACTCGATCAGGAGTAAATAACTCAGTTCACTCTCGACGGCAGATTTATACATCTGTTGAATGGGCGCGATGTTATTAGAGCCAAAAAAACAAAAGATGACAGGGACACAACAAACAGTTTTATTAGGATTTATCTGGTTTCGACTGCTGAGACGGCGCGTGTTTTCTGGGATTAGCGCATTCATTGTCTCTCGCTGAGATTTGTGGACTATATGGAGAACAAAGGAGATTAGAGGCCCTGTATGTTTGTTTTATTAGTCATGCTTCTCTTTGTGTGCACATCCTTTGTCTGATGCTCCAGGGCTGCAGGTCATCCTCCCGGGCTATTTACAAAGCCGCTTCGTTCAAGCGGCCCTCGACTACGTCGGCTGCAAATCTGAGGGCCGCTTTGTGTGCCGGAGCGGCGACTGCTGGTGCGAATGCAGCGCCGACTTCCCGCAATGCAACTGTCCTCTCTCTGACCTGGACACTCTGGAAAACAACCTGCTGCGCATCAGGGACGCCTGGAGGCGGACCAACCAGGAGTTTGAAGAGTGCGGTGAGTCAGAAAAACAATTCCGCGCGACCCGGTCCTCGATGGGACCCCGAGCGTGTCGGGCCCGAATGGCGCTCTCAGAAAAGACCACATGTGGCACGCTGGCTTTTAAAGTCTTCCTGGGGACCGGGGACGTCATGACACTGGTCAGTCTGTCCGAATGGAGCACACGCACACACGACAAGAAAGGATGTAAAAAGCGCGTTTTGGAGCTGAAACAAGGCTTGGTTTTTTTTATGTCTTTTTCTAAGTGCGTTCCTGGCTGTCAAACAGTGACAGCTGCCTGACACCGAATCAAGAGACCCGTCAGTTATTGTGTCAAATCAAATGATTGTTCCGGGGCTCTCAAGGTGCTCTGGGCTGCTTTTAGTTCCGTCAAAAAAAAAAAGAAAAAGTCCATCTGTTCTCACCAAAGTGCTGCAACAGAGTCACAGAACAAAAGAGAAGAAATGGCAAAAAGAAACGTGTAAAAATAGCACCAAACGAAAGAGTAGCTGTTGATTGTTGAGCTTTTGATGTCACGTCGACTGATTTTATGACCATTTGTCAGAATTTCTCGATTTTCGAATGCTTTTAGAAGACGCTAAGTTATCAGCTGCGGACAGCAACACATTTAAATGATGAATTCAAGGGAAATTTTGAAAGTTTTTGTATTATTCGTAGTTTAGTATTTCTGCTCGACGTGACTTTATTTTTCCACCCCATCACATTTCAGAAGGAAATGTCACGTTTGTTTGCTTTCCCCCCCCCACTTTTCTGACGGGTTCATTAAATTTTCAGATGGAGGTTCAATAGAACAGATTAATGTGTTGTGGCTTTATCAAAATTAGACACATTGTTGGAAATTGAATCGTCTACAGGAAGGGCGACGTTTGTATGTATTTAGTGCAGTCAAAAAGCGGTAATCGGGAGGATGATTTGGGATGAGGCAGTCGGCCGTTTCTTTCGGCGTTCCGTGTTTATTCCTCCCATCAGGGCCGAACGTTTACACAGATAAATACAACACAAATAAACCAGCAATTACGCTGAACCTGGCCCGGGTCCAAGCGCGCACTAATGTATAATTACATTATTTTTTGAGACAGTGCTATAATTACCATAAATGCACAATGCAACCGCGGAGAAGATTAGTAGCCTTGACTGGCATTTACACGTTTCACACAGCAGCAGGACAAACGGGCTGTGAAAAGAAACAAAGCCGATGTTATGCTACTAAATACCATGAAGCTGCATGATGTACGAATGAATAAGTGACGAGGGGGGGGGGGGAGGAAAAAAAATCGCCCCAAAAATCATCAGCGACGTGCTCCAGTTTCTCTGCCTTCTTATTCTGGGTTCAAATTCAAACACGCTGCTCCTTTTTTTGTGTTAAGTTTGACACAGGTGATCACAGTTACCATGGAAATGTATTTTACTCTCGTCGTCGTTAATGACGGGGAACGGCAATTTTGCTCTCAGTGTCACTCAAGCTTAATTAGAGACCGGTCGCTCTGAAGGTGGGCTGACGACGGGCACGACGGAACACATAATATTTTCACCGAGACAAAACAGGAGTTTGTTTGTTCTCCGACACGACGAGGAGATCGGCGAGCCTCCCTCCGATGGAAATCTGAATAACAAAACACACTTTCTGGTGGCGCCGTGGCAGCTGTTATCCCTCCTCTTGAGCTGTTTGATTTTCTGGGACAAACAATGAGGAATAGACAGGGGTTTTTTTGTGGGGGGGGGGGGGTGGATAGTGTTACCCTGCGGCTCGTAGCCACAGGCTGAGTTTACTTATTCATGTTCTCCTTCCTACCAGAGGAGTTCCAAAGCTTTGTTGGGAAGCTGCCAACCCATTACGCTGTAAACACATCTGTCGTGGAGCACTTGTGGAGGACAGATGCCGGCCTGCTCCAGCGCTACAGGCAGCTGGAAACCAGTGGCGGCCAGCTTTTCGCCAAAGCCCGCCGCACCACTAACAAGCTCTTCAGCCTCAGCAAGAGGTGCCGGAAACAGCCGAAAATAATCCTGCAGAGGCCGAGGTAAGAAGCAGGACGGGGACAAGAGGGAGGAATATTTATACTGCAGCCTGTTAACCCAAGGTGCTCCCCAAAACTTATAATTATGAGAATGATTTATGCGGCAGGAGGCGAGCGAGAGCGGCGGAGCGAGACGGTACTTATTAGAAGGCACTTGAGCAAAAGTAGCCGTGGAGGGAGGTGAAAAGTGCTGACAGGAGCAAAGCTGCTCCTCTGTTCCAGCCGCTGAAAGACAAACGGGAGCATGTTTGGCCAAACAGACACATTTAGGTGTCTGCAGGTTTTTAACTGCATTACAATCAATCCTGCCCCCCCCCCTCCTTTTTTTCCCTCTTCAAATTTTCCCCCTTTTAATATTCCGTTCCGAGTCACCAGAGCCAAGTCGAATGGGTCACCGGGTTCGATGTCCCTCTGAAGTTGAACTTAGTGGCACAAAACTCCCCAAGAATGAAACACCTGGTCGGGCACTCGGTGCCACGAGGCCGTTTCAGGTTCTCGGGGGTCCGCCCCTGTCGCTCTCCTCAACAATCAGCATCTCAGACAAGGCCACAGACTCGTCGAGAGCACTTTGATCCACGATCTGAACTTTGTGTTCACTCCAAGCAGCCTGCACGTGAGCTGGCATGAACGTAGCCAAACGCGGGACGGAATCCGCTGATCAAGTTGATGCAGCAATTTGGGACGAGTGCGGAATTTGATTTCGTACCCAGCCGGGAAGTTGAGAGCGCCCACCGCTGGCCTCATCAAGGACGCGCGGGTTACTGCCACGCAACGCTTTTGTTTTAATCTTTGCTCGCATGTCAGAGTCTGTAATAACTCGTACGAGAAACAAAAACCTTTCTATTGTGTCACTTTGAATTTAATTATAGTATATTATCAAATTTAGCAGCCTTTGTGGCTGGTTCA
>JASSRZ010000042.1:13147577-13170616 GCA_032164315.1 Malacoctenus gilli
TTACAGCTGCTATTTCTGCAGCTCCCTCCCACCTGGGCGCTCCACTTCAGCAGCCTATCAGGGACCGCTGGAGTCATAACTTCGGTCAGATTTATGCCTCTCTCATGAACACTCGGTGTTGATAGCTATTTCTGGCAGGCAAATTAACTAAATGACACGATCCATCAGCTTACTACCGAAACGCAGGCGCAGCCTCCTCAGTCCACAATCCAATTACAGTTCTTTATCACACCACTTCTGCCAGTAAAAAAAAAGGAGCTCAATAGTAGTTTGGAGTAACAGGATGGGGCCTTCATTTTATTTTGTGTCACTGAGAGATGAAATACACGCATCCTTTAACGGGGCTTCTTTTATTTTGCATTTTACTGTTGTAATATTGTTTTAAATGGATGTTTATATGACTGTACGTCTACAAGTATCAGTTTGAGAGGGAGGATGCTCAGAGGGCCCACAGTACCTCACAACCAGTGTCATTTTGAACTTCTTCAGCGGGAGAACTTCACAGCGCCACTTTACCTGCAAACTGGTTCAGCAAAATGAGTCGCACTATTTTTTTTTTTTTGGTCATTTCAGCCCCCCTATCATCTCAATCGCGAGCAATAACGATATTCCTTTTTTTAACGAGACTGACACATGAAAACATGGAAACACTCACGAATCAATATTTTTCAATTTATTCACAGCAAATAGGCAAAACATTTCAGCGGCTCGGCCTCATCAGCGTGGTTCAAAACAACCGACAGAGCCGGGCGAGTCGTGCACAAGCCGCAACATACAAAGCGCGTACTTAATCGCACAGCAGTCCATCAGTGAATCCCACAGATGATGCCGCGGATGCTGAAGAGCTTTATCAGCCGGAAGATAATTCATGCATCTCTGAAGGACACAAACAACAAGCATTTCAAAGGGCCATCAGTTTGGTCCAACCAATGAAAATGCATAAAAGGACTGAACTACTGTTTAAAGATCATTGTAAACAGTGTCTATTGTTTCTGTTGTTTACACACTACTTTGAAGAGCCTGCATATCCTTCCTGGCTGATGAGGCCCGTTTGGTTCCAAGCATCAATTTTCAGCTGGAGTGAAAAAGCATCAATAAAGGAAAGGGTGAATTCCTCAAAAACGTGTTTGCAACTAGGACATAAAAATGAATTTCACCTCAAAGTTGTAACGCGATGTCGAGCGCACAAATGGAGCGACGCAGTCCTACAAATCTGTCATAAATGTTACAGGCAGCTGACAGGTTGATTTATTTATTTATATGATGAAACATCAATACTCGGCACCCGTCATCAATAAAGCATTGCAATGCAGAATATGCTGGGCTGCATCGATTTTTCTCTCCCCCCACCCCCCAACACCCCACCACCCCTGGACAGATTGTGCATCTGTTTGCGCGTGTGTGTGTTTGTGTGCGAATGTCATCACTACCCATCAACACCACAGGGGGAATTTCAGCGGATTAAAATATTCATTTTGATCTGATTTTTGATTCTCCGGCTCCAGCTGAGTCGAGTTTGGCTCAAATTGTTTTTGCAGCGCATCAAAACAAGACAGGGGTTTCTTTGGGGGGGGGGGGGGTGGAAGCAGGATTGATTTGCTCTTTAAAAGACATTTGTCTCCGAGTGTAACACGCGTTGTCTCTCTCCTGCAGGCCGCTGCTCTTCTGGCTGAGCTACGCTCTCTCCATTCTGTACTGCAGCGAGAACAACCAGGTTGGCGTTTACAGCGACGAGAGCCACAGCTGCTCCTGCCCCTACAACCATCCCACGTGCCAGGGTGTCATCCCCTGCACGGTGGGCGACGGCCCCCGTTGTGCCTCCTGCTCCACCGAGAACCGGACTCGCTGCTCCAGCTGCAACCTGGGCTTCACCCTGACCCAGGGCGTGTGCCGGCCGGCGGTGCCCGACCCCACGGACCCCTACCTGGGCCTGGAGAGCGACCGGGACCTGCAGGACCTGGAGCTGCGCTTCCTGCTTCAGCGGCGCGACCCCCGCATCGCCCTGCACGGGGTGTTCGTGAGCAACGACGTGCGAATAAACACTTGGTTTGATCCGTCCTGGCGCAAGCGGATGCTGCTCACCCTCAAGAGCAACCGGGTCAAGTCCAACCGCGTTCACATGCTGCTCGGAATCGCTCTGCAGTTTTGCCTCACCAGGAACAGCACCTTGGAGCCGGCGCTGTCGCTGTTTGTCAATCCCTTCGGGGGCAGCCACTCGGAGAGCTGGACCATGCCCATCGGCCAGCACGGATACCCCGACTGGGAGCGGAAGAAGCTGGATATCCCTTTGGACTGCTACAACTGGACGTTGACGCTGGGCAACAGGTGGAAGAGCTTTTTTGAGACGGTTCATTTCTACCTGAGGAGCCACGGCAGGGACGCGGCGGGCGCGGCGGCGGCGGCGGGAGGGGCCAGGAACGTGACGCTGCTCAACGAGCCTCCGGAGGCCACGGAGCCGTCCGGCAACATCGGCTACATGAAAGTCAACAGCATGCAGCTGTTTGGATACAGCGTGCACTTCGACCCGGAGGCCATCCAGGACCTGATCCTGCAGATAGACTACCCGTACACTCAGGGATCGCAGGACTCGGCGCTGCTGCAGCTGGTGGAGCTGCGCTACAGGGTGAACCGCCTCTCGCCCCCGGGGGCCCCGCACGTGGATCTGTTCGCCTGTCTGCTGCGCCACCGGCTCAAACTGTCCAGCGCGGACGTGACCAGGATACTCACTGCCCTGCAATCTTTCAGTGCCCGACAACCAAACCACATGCAGTACGAGGCGAACAAACTGTGCAGTTAATGGCCACCACTCGATGTTTTGTACTCTTTCCTTGCCACAGACAGGCCTGTATCCTTTGTCAGCTGGATCAATTTGTGTCAAATGTGTGGTTTGTTGTTCGAGACTGTGCTGTACATACACGATGTGCAATTAAATTTGGTGTTTTTTTCATAATTTTCAGTCTAGTGTTATGAATTAAACCACCGGCAAAGTTCGCCCAGTCCCAACAAACACTGGGAAAAAGGATTCATATCAAATACTGACAATAATTCCACACTGATGTTGCAGCAGGCTTTCTTAACACGATCCTCATCTTCAGCTCCTTGACAATCGCACACCACCGTGATGCAGCAGAAACACCCTCGCAGACCTCTAAGCTTGTCATACACTTTTACCCTCTATCTCAGAGGAGAGTCCCGCTGCTGTGTGCTGTGTTGTTTTGGCCCATCTGGAGCCCGAGAACACAAGGTCTCCATTCTCCATTCAGGGAACAGCGTTGGCACAGATTACTAAGTACATCGCGCGAGAAGGGAGGGTCGGCAGTAGCCTTCCTCTGTTCCTCCGCCGTCCCCCATCCGCCATTCACGGTTACTGTGATAGATGAGGTGGGAAGCCGCAGAGACATGCCCAGCATCAAGCAAGAGTAAGCAAGGTGCCGGTGACGAGCGCGGGGCTCTCGCCCCGGCGCCCGGGCAGGTCGGACCCTCGCAAGAGTCGCGCCGACTCGGGCCGGAGAGGAAATCAGCTCGACTCCCCGGAGGCCCGTCGACGGCGCAGCCGCGGGCGAGCAGCATGGCGCCGCTTTGATTAGACTCTAAAGAGCTCGTGGCGAAGGCGTAGCTTCATCAAGATTCACCCGACATTTTTCTCCCGAGATTAAAGCCAGACACAATTTGCTCTGATGCCGTCGTTCCGAATGAATGTGAACGAGGTTGCTGATCCAGTTTTGATTGTGAGATGAAATGCTGAGTGTACTACCACTTCCACCGCTGCCCTATGCTGTCATTCACATTACTGAATGATGCATCATGCTGCAGTGGTACAGAGGGGGGGAAAGAGAGAGAGACAGAGAGAGGGAGAGAGGGAGAAAAGCTGTTTATTCAGTTTTTTGTGGCACAGAGTTGATTGGTAAAAGATTAAAACTGTGCTACGGGCGGTGATTTCATCGCAAGTTTTAGGATCTTCCACAGACTGCCTGTGAGCTTTAACATTGATTTTGCAGTGTTAGGACCCAGACTCATTGTCTCCCAGCCTTAAGCTTTTTTACTGAGCTATCAGATATCACAGGCTTCTGGTATCGGCTCGTCCAGTCGCATCGTCTGAAAATCATCCTTTAAAAAAATTCGCTCTTTTTTTTACGAGCGAGTCTTCGTTTGCTTTCTGTCGTGCTCTCATTTCAGAAAAGTTAAAAGCAGTTTATTTGCTGGAAGTAGTTGCAGCAGGAACATCTGACGTGCCAAATCCGAGTGACTTGTTGAGAGGTTTTTTTTTAAATGACTGCGGGAAAAAAGAAAAAAAAACAACTGTGTTGGAAAAAGATATTGAATCTGGACCACATCCCAGTAAAGGGTTAATTCCTTTGGCTAAACAGCGAGCATCTGCTCTGATTTTTTTAAAAGTCTTTTTTAACAAGCAAATATTCTGCATCTGGATGAGAAAATGTGGTGCCGAGTTATTGGAAACAGTCCAGTGTACCTGGGGGGAGGAGGGGGGGGTCTGACACGGAGGAAATTGAGAAAAGAAAAGAGCTCGTTGTTTGTGAGCAGCTCAGGCAGACGCGGCAGGTTCTGGTTTGAGGACATACACCTCATCTTACAGATCAGTCCACCTATTTTTAGCACGGCTTGACTCTGTTGGCAGATCTTTAATGGAGCGTCTGTCAGAGGCAGCACTTTGAGAAAAGTTGGGAAGAAAAAATGCGCGCAACTTTATCATTGAAATGAGAGCAATTACACGCACACACGGGGAAATAAACAAAAGGAGATAAAATAACAAGAAACTCTGACTAATCCGTGGAGCTTCTTGGTGAACTTTTAAAGGAATTCACCATTGAAGCCAATTAATACATAAAATAGCTCAATGAAACTTTCATGACCTCAGATCAGATATATAGTACAATAAAACGTGGGCTTTCATTAGAGTGCTAGTTGCATTATTCAAAGTGTACCACCAGGAGAAGATCAGAGTCAGTCGCGAAGCAATGATGTTGCGATAACGATCCGAAACAACACAGACTTCAGTCACCAAATTAAGACCCCCAGACAAAAAAAAGGGGGGGAAGTTTATATCTACCCAATATATCACGGCAGGTGCAGATTTAGTGCAGTCTTGAACAGTTAGTAGATAGTTAGAGTTCTTTACGTGTTGTTTGGCGGCTTGCGGATAAAGTTTCCCCTCACGGCGAAAGGTAAACGACCCGAAAAGGTGTCAGGAGGAGTCAACACTGGAGCGTTCGTCTCCTGCGGGCTCCAAGATGTTGTTGGCACACAGCAGTACATCACTTCTCCTGCAGGTGGCGATGCAGGAAACGCGCTCATAAAATTGCATTATTTTGCTTTATCATCACACTTAGCATGACTTTAAAAAAAGCTTTGAAAAGAGTACACTTTCGCAAAATATTTTAGGTTCAGAGGAGAAATTTCATGTGTTTCTTTGTCGGTCTTGTAAAAACGACGTATACAAATTTTTTTGTTAATTTATTCACATGTAGATCATGCAAACACAAAAAGGACCTCTGCTGGGTACAAATTGTAGGCGTCCTCAATATGAGACCCACAAAACACTTGGTAAATGTTTAGTGATAACAGAACAGAGGTTCGGATTAAACGTTGTTGCTGCTCGCATGTCTTCGTTTATGAGCTCTGAAGTCGGTAAACTTAAATGTAGATTCCCCTGATTCCAGTGAGCAGGAATGTTTGTCAGTGTAAAACCGATGTCCTGCATCACAAGTGAGAGTTGGCTGGAAACATGTGGGCTGGATTTGCCAAAATGGAAATTTGAGCTAATAATGAGTTTCACTTTGCGCGGCTGTCTCACCTGCACTCTCCTATCTGCGCCACGGATGCCTGCTAAATTTTAATTGCTCTCCTCTTTTGTTTTGCTCGCAGATAAAGCGAGCGGCGTTTCACTTTTTTCGGCTCCTACGCCTTCAGTGCTCTGTGATCTGTGAGCATCCCATTTCACCCGTTTCTTTAAAAATAAATGTGGTGGATGTGCTTTTTCACACCACGCCACTTTTTTTTTTCTTTTTTTCTGAACCTCTCTCGCTCGGGTCGGAAAAATCGGCACAGAGGAGGGTCTGTACGGAGGAGTCACCAACCAGCCACAGAATCAGAGCAGATCTGTAACTACCGGCCAGGATGTTGGCAGAGGAAACGACCGAAACTGTAATGGGGAAATCATTCGGTTAAATTATCAGAGATTTGATTGGAACAGTGAGGGGTCTGGTCTGTTTGCGCTGGCTAATCGTTGCGTAATGGCCTGTTGCTGGTGTCCAGCGGCAGCGTGCTGTTTGGGCTCCTGCACGGATCGCGGTCCGATGTTTGTGCAGATGAGCGGCGCGCTCATTTGCATAGGCTCAGATCCTGCGCTGCGCCCGGGCCCGTTACTTACAGACTTCGCTCAGCGCGGCGATGTTTTGATTCGGCTGCGCGCAGACTCTCTCCGTTTGACCCCGGGGGAATTTCTTTTTTTCCCGTTCGGTACTTCAGAATAGTTCGGATGTGCTCGACCTCCGCGCTTTTTGTATTATGCAGATACACTGACGCTTTGACTTCAAACTCCACTTGACCTGCAGAGATTTATGCATCAAAGACGGCGTCCCTCTTGGCGCAGATAAGTTTGAGAATATGTTACATTAATGAGTGAAACCTCATATCAGAATTCCTTCTTTTTTTCACAAGTCTCTTTTATCAGGAGACTTCTATTTTGGTTCAAGTGAGGAATTTGCATATGTCCTCCTCTACTAATGGATTCTAGGTCAAACAAAACCAAACAAACTCAGCTATTAGGAGACAGGATGCCGGGATAAAGGAAAGGCGCACACTTATTCTGAGAGGTTTTTATCTGAGGGCAGGGCACGAGCATAAATGTGTGCAAGCAGCTATGCACACAAACAAGGGGCAGAGGCTGAGTGATAAGCAGGAGCTTTGGGTTGGCAGGCTTGTGGGCCTCGGAGGAAACATGAGTTAGACTAATGCGTGTGTCTGTTTAACAAGCATGCCGGTGATGGGAGGCCGGGGCTCAGCGAAGGGAAAGCGAGTTTATGGAGAGGACGACCCCACGGGAGGCATCAGGAATAATAGCTGACGATACGTCAAGAACAGCCCAGACAGCTCGCTTTAAAAGCCAAGTGGGAGCCCTTGGTTGGAAGCTAACTGTGAAGCATCAATTCTTTTTCACCCTTTTTATGATAAGCAGAGCACACAAAGGGGGGAAGGAAACGGGTTATTGATCCGCATCATTCTAATTTACGGTCATGTTTCTTCTTGTGTTTGTTTTCGGCACAAGCGCAAAGGGGGCCTTTTACGGCGTGCATGCATCATTTAATTAGGTCAATTTTAATCATTTAAAGACCTTTTCGAAATCATTAGAAATGCAATTAAACAACAGTTGCGCAACCAGAAGTTGCAAATGAATCAAATATCCTCGTTTGGTCCAGCAATTAAAAAGGTCTTTGTTGTCTTCAATAAAATGTGCAGAAAGTCACGTAAAAAGTCTCGTCGGGCCACACCTGAAGGTCTGTCAGATATCAGAGGATCTGCATGCCAGCCTCGCCTTCCTTCGGGTTGTTTTATTCGATCTGTGCTTTCACGACAAGAAGGCCTGAGTTGAATTCTGGGCTGCAAGCTTGCTGGTGGACTTTGCACCCTCTCTCTGCGCTCACGTCGTTTCCTTAAAGGTACTAAAGCTTCATTCTGCAGTCCCAAAAACATGCTTGTGACTGTGAGGTTCTCGCCAGTTGTAAGTGCCTCATCTGTCTCCTCTTCGTCGGCCCTGTAAAATAAACTGGTGGCAGGTCCAGCGTGGGCAGCAGGACTCTGTTCTTGGTCAAATTTCATCCTGACGAACATTTATGTGCATAAATTGTCTACTGACAGATATTTTCAGAGTCATATTAAAAGAGCCGTCATCTTTCATGCTGCTCGCAGTGATGTGGGACTCGGCTCTTTGACGAGGCCGATTCAAATTACAGATATCTGCAAAACTTGCTGAGTCCATCCAATAAATGTCACAGCAACTTGTTTGTGTTGTTGTGTCTCAGGGCCAGACGTCGACGGTGCTCCTGACGCGATAACGCAACAACACAAGCTGTTGGCAGACGTTTGTTTGTGACTATCAAAGACGGCTTAATGTGCGTCACACTAAAATGTCTTAAATTGAGCATTTTCCTGAGAAGGTTCCAGTGAGTTTAAGCTTTGTTGTATTTGAAGGGTTTGAGCCAAACACCAAACGCGCTGCCCTGAAACTGCAGGTCCTGGAACCAGTCTGGTGGTGGAACAACATAATTAATGATAATTGAAAGAAATTCTAATCAGGTTGCACATTTTACAGCTGGGTAGCTCTCATTTGCATACTAATTTGAAGTCCGAAAACACATAATAAAAGACTGAAGCTGATGCACTTTTGTCTTCTAAATGATCCACAATCCAATACATGATTCCTCACCTAACGAGTAATGCCATGTTCATAAAAATCTTGTATTGTTCTCCACAAATCAACATTTATGAAATTTATTCGACAAATGTTCCCGTATGAAGAAACAAGACCCTTGAATATGCAACATATTTGCATGACTGAACAAGAATTGGCCTGATTTTCACAGCCCATTTGAATGAAATCTATATTTTGAACCTAAAACTATTGAGAGTTGCACGTTTGAGGAACTCTGTTTTCTGGTCTGCGTGCGCAACCCCCTCAGCTGCGTTTGTTTTGTCCACAGGTGCTCACAACACTCCCTTCTTAAAGAGAATATGTGGGTGGGCAATAAGGGACCGCCTTTCATTCCTAATGCCGTCTACTGAGAGCTATTAAAACCCCATTCAATTAGCATAAGGACATGTTAATTTCGAAAATTAAGAGCGAGGCTATGTTCTGGCAGCGGTAATAAGGGGCCTAATGTCGACTGGAATAATGATAAGGCATCAAAAAATGTGACGCCAATTCAGCGGCGCAATACGACACCAGCAGACCAAATGAGATCCGACACGCGGCTATTTGGCTATGGTGCCTTGGCGTGTGAAGAGTTTCAACACAATGTCGTTGCTTTTTTTTTTTATCATAATCATGAGTGATGCTTTTCTAATTAAAAACTGGCACTTTCAGTCTGAATTCTCAGTGTCAGCTGCGCATCTGTAAAACGGGACCGTTTTCATGTCAAATGTGGTGAAAGATTAAGTAGTTCCTCCAGAATCTCACTCTGACGGGGTGGAAAATCCTCTCAATCAGCGCGAACCGTCGACCATCTTTTGGCACCGAAAATAACACACACAAAAAAATCCAAGACTGATGGAATGATGAAACACTGTCAGCCGAGGCTGCATGGGTGACAGACACCCCGCATACAGTGAACTTTACGATACATTTAGTACTTAAACGAGAAATAACTTTCGAAGCGCCGTGACTGAAGCTGCCGACTTGAAGACAAAGGCGGCGAAATAACGCGTCACTTCAGAGTTTGGCAAACTGCAAATTGAGCTGTGGGGGAAAACATCATAAAAGCAGGAAAAGAAACAACAACAACAACAACAACAGTGACTGCTGCAGAACACTTTATAATGGCAAGCATCAGCCTATATATCTGCGAAGCAAAATATTGGTTTGTTTTGCTCCTGCGAAGGATTGTTCATTGTGCGATAAAACAAAATGAAGTTACTGATTGGATGCTTCAGAATATGTCAGACCTGGCGGTGTGTTTCCTACTATCAGCCATAATCAACATCATCACCTTATTTCATTTTGAGAGCCGTGTGCAGCACAATAAAGAAGTCGAAGGATTGCTTCCTTACCAAGAATAACAACAGCAGTGGCTTTAGGATTTACATAAAGTCTTATTATAATGAGTGGGGCCTGTGCACCTCCACCACACACACACACACGCACACACACACACACACACACACACACACACACACACACACGCGCACGCACACACACACACAGAGCCATGTTTCTGCATCTCTCAGAGTCATTGCATCGACTTCCATTCGTCTCCTGCAGCCATCAAATAAATGTAGTCCTAAGTACCAAAAGGTTCAACTTAATCTGAGTCCAACCTTAAAACATTTGCTTCTAAAAATTCTTCAGTATCTGTTTCAAGTCCTCATAAAGTGAACGAGACAGTGATTCAGGTCCCCACAAAAGTGATAAATACCCGTAGAACACACACACAGTCGCACACGGGCACGCGCAGTCGGCAAAGAAATGTAACCAGAAGGTTGCAGTTCTTCACCCGAATCGCTCATTATTGCCACGGCACTAATGACGCAGGGAGGATCAAGGTGCCTGTATGGAGATGAAAGAGGAGATGCAGAGGATTTACAATGCTTCCCAGATCACTGATAAAGCACAGCGTAAACAAAACTTGGCCTGGGGTGAGCACCACCGGGGAGTTGGGATTTAGTCTCCTGATTCAGCGTCATCCTCTTTAAACTCGCGGCATTAGAGAGGCACCGAGCAGAAATCCTGATGAGGCCCACCAGAGCTCCACGCTGCAACATCTGAACAACGCCACGACGAGATTTTGTGGCGCTCACACGCACACACTCACACTCACACTCACACACGCACACACAGAGTGCATGGTCTCTGTACTCATTATCCCGGTGCCTGTGGAAACCCTGATGTTCCCTCTAAGTGGCTCGAGAGCAGAACATACAGTATAATAGTCCATTAATCAGCGGCTCGGGAATTCATGTCAGCTTGGAACTTGTGCATGCTTGAAGTGCAATCATAGTTAATGGTAATCATCAAGGCTACTTTCTTTTGCATTCAAGGTCCCCACCGGCAATGTCGCTCTAACTGTGATAGCATTTGTCTTTGTTGTTTTGTGTGAATGACGTACAGTAAAGTGTGGAGGATGTGCAACGCGCGGCAAGCCGTCAGGGAGGGTTTCATCATCTCATTAAAGCACAGCGCCACTATCTTCTCTGGAACTCTCGGGCTGGGGGGGGGGGGGGGGGGGGGGGGGGGGGGGGGGGGGGGGGGGGGGGGGGGGGCCCCCCCCCCCCCCCCCCCCCGCCGCCCCCTTTAAATGTTTACCCCCCAAAACTTACCCCAAAACATCACATAAGACGCTTTAATTATGAACAGGCGCGGTTTTCTCTTTCTTAAGGGAGCCATGTAATTACATCAAAGTCCAGATAATGCAGCCTCCGTGCTGCTGAAGTGTCCTCATGCCGGGGCAGCCCAAGCAGCTTCTACTACAGTGGCGCCTGTTCGTCCCAAATGGTGACTTGAGCCGAGTGCCGCATACTTCCAGTGTTATTAATATTTCAAATCATAAACAAACAATTAGTTGTGTTCATTTATTCAGCAGTGCTGGGTGACACCTCTGAGCCCGGCAGCACTTTCAGCCCTCCCAGCTCGCATTAATCAAACTGAGGCTGACTCGTGCAAAAAGAAAAAAAGAAAGGCATCTGGAGACCTGTTTGCGATTAACAGAGAACACGTTCTCTTATAAAAGCACTTGGAATCAGCACTTTCAGCCTGCAGGGACCGCTCGAAAGCAGAAGCTGCCATAACCGGACAAACAGCAATCTCACAGCCGGGGAACGCTGTGGCCAATTATTGGGAGGGAAACTGGCATATTCACCGACAGCTCCCGAAAACCTCAGCTGGATGTGGTAATTACGCCTCCAAATCACAAGCTGTTCATTCCTCTGAACACACAATCCACCCGTGGAATAAATCAGCGGATCAAGACGTGGCCTGTCGATTGTTTGGACGAGATTTATGGGCCATTGTAATAATGACTCCAGCCAGTGGTGATTCCAGTCCAAGTCTCGGTGCTCCCGGAGCAGATGGGAACCGGATGAAGTCACATTACTGATGAGTAAGCAGTGACTAAGCTTACCTCGAGTGAAAACACACCACCTACCTAAATGCCCTTTGAAAGTTGTTGTGTCTTCGCTCACTAAGCTGTCTCTTCAATTAGGGGGGAGTTTAGCCGAGCAGAGTCGGGGCCCGTCTGCGCGGCCGCATTGGCGGCAGCCGACCGTTCAGCTTAACTGGGTCACCGCGAATCCACTCGGACGGTCTGAGCGCTTCATGTCTGTTTGCTTGTAGACCGAGAGGAAGGCCACTGAGCTTTAACTCGCCGCTGCACACTGACTCATACACACGCGAGTCCGCGCGCCCTGAACACCCCCCCCCCCCCTCCCACACACACACACACACACACAAATTAGTGACAAACCAGGTTCGGATCACCTGACGAAGGCGTTTATGCTATTTTAACATCACGCTCATTTGACGGCATTAAGGTCAACGCTGCTGTTCGGCTGGACCTGCTCCTAATTTTTCAGACGCGCAGACTACAGAGCGGTAAAAAGATGACAAAAGAATTTAATCTGGCAAAATGAATAATTTGGGGGGTATTCAAGGTATTAAAAAAAAACCCAGTGGAGAAAAAACATATTTCATTTTCCATCTCCACAAAGTGCAACTGATTTAACATTTCTGTCACTTTTATCGCAAATCTTTGACGGTCATTTGAATTTAACAGGAGGTAGTTCTGCACAAGAAAAGAGAAACGGGACTTTTGTTTTGAGACTCAATCACCAACACACATGAAACCAAATGAGCCTTTCTAGATTTTTTCATGAATAAAGTTCATCGTGACATCGTTTTAATTTGGTCAACTCAGGACTTTTATTTTGGCGGGTAAAAGTGTCGCTCAGTGAGAATGGAGGTCGGATTAAATGCGCACATTGTGGCCCTGACATGACATGAATGAATGTTTGACTGGATGAATGAATGAAGGGAGGACATAACGTCGTCAATGACGCCTCCTGAATGATGTTAGCCAACAAAAAACATCTCGAAATAATTGTTGTCTGTTTTGTGCCAATAAATCTTAAAAGCTTAATACATTTCAAGCTGGGGGGGGGCTTCAGTTCCAGGGAGCAACAACTGGCTGGGATTCAGCCTGTGGGCATCACACACGCTCTGATAGATTGATGGCAGAGGCATTCGCAAGCTGCTGATGCATCCGATATGGAAACAGAGCAGGCAATCTTCTCTGCAGAGCTGAGCTGATCATCACAATAAGCAGGATTCATCCTGCCAGGACGCGCCGGGATCCATCCGCCGCTTCCGTGTATTTCCGTCCTGACCGCGGCGCCGTGCCGGCGGCGGCGGCGTCTCCACGCGCTCCCCCAGGGCCGCGCCGGGAGCGTGGCTAATAAAAATACACCTGATTTGATGCGAGTCGACTGTGACAACAAACCAAAAGAAATCATAAGAAAGGAAGTGGCTCCCCCCTCTCAAATATATTCAGCCTTTCAAAACATACAAGGAGTCTGGAGCTCCTCACGTTGCTTCCTGTCACCCTGATGAGGGACTCTTCAAACGCTCCCGCGCGCCCTTGTTATGCCGCGTGGCGCGGCTGCCATTCGGAGCTTTCACTCCTAATTTCCACACACATTCATCAGCCACAATAACAAGGCTAATTTCAGGGTAAATAATTGTCACCTGCCCGTGTTCCCTCGCAGTGGGTGTGATTGGTGTCTTTAATGACTCGTCACTCTGCTTCCAAACACTGCAGGACCTGAAAAGCGGCGCGCGACGAGGAGGGCGGGAGCGCCAGCGCTTTGAAAGTGAAATGTGTATTTCCCTCGCTGCAGGTGAATGCGTGGATGCTATGAGCGCGCATTTTTTTCAGCGGTTTTTTTTCTCAGACGATGATGATGAAAGAGCGGTGCGAGTCCACGCCGAGATGAAAGAGATGTCTGTGCTCCTTTCTGGATTCATTACTCTCCATTCAGGTGTCTCTTACTCACTTCACTCCTTCCTCCCACCTTTTTCCATCCACGGCCCCCCCCCTTCGCTTCTCCTCGGAGCTGTCAGATTGGCCCCTCTCTCCGCGGCACAATGAAGTCATCTTCACCCAGAGACGTCCACTAATGAGATCACAATGATGCTCAAAGGACTCTGATGAGCAAATTGAGACAAATCGCTCGTATTTCGGGGGGCTGCTGGACGGCGCCGGCCCCTCCTCCCACCGACTCCCCCTCGTAGCAAATCTCATCCGCTGCGTTCCAGGATTAAACAGACAGATGAAGGCTTTTTTGAAATGCATGTTCGCAGTCACACATGCTGATGGAAATGAAGGTCGCGCGCTTTTGAATGCCAACATTATGATTTATTTCGCATCCACAGGACAGCAAAAACAGGCTTTGTCAAACGTCTCCGAGTATTTTCGGCAATCACTTCTGAAATGGTCATGCTGAGTAAATTGAGCGAGGTTAGGCGGGCCGGGCTGCATGTTGAGCTGTTTTTCTTTGTTTTGTTATTTTTTTCTTCTTCTTCTTTGTGCTTTGTTTTTTTTTTGTGTGTGTGTGTTTCTTTCTATCGCCGCCGCAAATTCCATCATTATTTTTCCGTCTGGCTCTTCATCAGATTCTAGGTTGACTCGTCTCTGCAGATTTCCTGCACTGAGGCTTTTCTGATAAGAGCTTCAGTGTATAAATAAATCTGACTTTCACATCAAAACTAGTTGAGTGAATGGTTTTTCAGCTCATATGCTCTGTACGTTTGCTGACAGTATTTAATCTGACATGTCATGACTGTCTTGTTTAAAGAGAGAGACTTTTTAAAAAAAAAAGGGACGTTTTCACTTGGGGACCACTGACGGGATTGGAAGACCGCGATAGAGCCCAGTGAAAATAATGAAGAGTGAAGGTTTGAAGTATTTACTCCATTCTCTGGAGCACCTGTTGTCGCCACTGTGACAATATGACAGCAAAAACAAATTACAGGGAACAAGGCTCAGAAATGAGACTCTACCTGATGGTCTAACGTGCCGCTGTAGCTCCGTTAGTCAGCCTGATCGACTGTCTGACAGAGTTGATAACCCGGCGTCTCCTCCATCTGTCACCGGCCATCCTCCTCATGTGGCCCACTCGTCTGCTGGCAGGAAAAGAGAGGAGGTTGAGGAGGAGGAGGAGGAGAAAGAGAAAGAAGAGGAGAAGAAGCAGAAGAGAAAGACACCCGTGAAAACACCAACATCTGCAGGGTCTATTTCACAGACCATAAAGCATCGCAGACATGCGGGGCGACGACGAGGGGTCCGACCGAAGACATCGCCGCCATAAATCCCCCCCAGAAAAGATAGAGTGATTTAAGAACAACACCTTAAATTCCCCGGGCATTACACTTGATGTGTTTGAATGAGATGAATGAAAGTCAAGGGAATAATGTGTTCTCGGAGGTGATGGACTGTGTGAAGGTGGGGAATGAATCCCACTGAACACGGCTGCTCCAAGAAACTCTCGTTTGCGGTACTGTAAAAAAAAAAAAGGGGGGAAAAAGGAAACATGCTGGAAAATATGCTGTCACCTCTCATTGGTTAATCTGTGTCACAGCTTTTTTCGCTCACTTTGATGGTGTTTATTCCCCTTCAGAAAACGCTCTGATCCACATTTGCACAGTATAATGTAGATGAACACATTTGCACCTGTACAACAGCGGCAGACTTGCTGTGACAGTGCGCCGAGAATCACACCCAACCTGCGTTTCATTTCGCCGGGAAATGGAAATGTGGGCAGCGATCCAGGCAAACAGGAAATCTCAATGAGGGGAAAAATTACATTTTGTGCCACAAAAAATGAGCAAAATGGAAAGTTGGAATTGCAAAAAAAAAAAAAGTTGCACAACATTCAACAAGACGAAATCGTGTTCTAACACGTATGGAGAAGAATTTAAAAGATTTATTCGGCAACGTATTCATGAATTTAGTTTTTTTTTACACACAAAAACATCGATTCAAAAAGATGCCCATTTAAAAACTTCCTCCAAAGTGATTAACTTTCTCAAAACTGTATTTTTCGGCATTTCGCACCAATTAGCAACATAATTTCCAGTCTCCAGACCCGGTTTGTGCCATCACTAACAGGCCTTTTATCCATATTACTATTGTAACGAAGACACGGTGTCTACTTTGAAACAAAGTAGACACCATGTAATGAGAGATAACTATAATGAGGCTGTTGGTTTTGGATGTTTTCGGCGGCGTTCTGTTTCTAATTAAAGTTTGTCCAACAGACCGTGTGTAGATGTGGTTTGTGGTTGTGGAGAAAGTCTCACAAAAAATAATGATAAAACTGATGCACATTTGAGCCAAAGCTCAGGTCAGTTTGTTCTCATTTGGAGCTCAGTTTTGGTCTCGATCGTCTGATCGGAGCTCAGTCCTTCGTAGTCTTCATCAGCCAGCCCAGTTTGGTGCAGTCGGAGACACTCCAGTGTTCGGGATGACCAGGTTTTAATTGAGGCTCGTCGGAGTGATTACAAGAGGCTGATCAAACAAAAACTGCTGCGCACGGATCCGACTTCACACTCGTATAAGTCTTCAGAATATTAATGTTGATGAAAGTGATCTGAGGTATTTGCGCGAAGGCAGATCTGAAGCGACGGGCTTTGGTTTTCACACCGCACCTGTTAATTCTAATGTATTAATAACGTGCGTTCATCTGATTCGTTGGACTGAAAACTGAGCAGATCTGACACTATTAGGCTATCAAGAAACACACATCGCCCAACGAGACACATTGTCCCTTCGTCACTGCTTGTGATGTAAATATCTGGTAATGGAGCTGTGATGTGCCTCAGAACCTGTCGGATTGTAATTGCTTCCTGCATGAAGCCGAGAGCAAACAAACAAGAAATATATATATTTCTCTTGGCATATTTGTTAAATTGCTTGTCTCCACCACACCCATCACCCCCATCACCGCCCCCCCCCCCCACACACACACACACACACAATCCCCCTGCAGAGCTCTGAGTCACTCCAGCTATGTAAAGTGTTCCCCGCAGACCCAATGACAGAGATGTGAGCAGAGAGAAACCAACGCGGGGACACATTATCATGGTATTGACTTTATTAAAGCGCTCGGCTGTGAGTCTCCCTCCCCCCCCCTCTCTTTCTCTCTCTCTCTTTTTCGGTCTGTGAAGGGGGGATTACAAATGAAACTTGGAGCAGAAATGGGAGCTCGCACCCACTGGGCGTGAACTCTGAACTTTCAGAGTGGATTGATTGGAGAAAATGTAGGCAGAATCAAGAAAGAAAAGCAGGTTGGTTTTTTTTGTTGTTTTTTTTTTTTACAGAAGGCGGGTTTAAAACTGCACAGCGTCACCAGACAGTCAATTCTGTCCATCAACATCAAATGATAAAGAAAAGAATCATTAATAGAATATTCACAAGGAAAGATTTATTTATCGATGGAGTATCTCGCAAAAGATTAATGTGCGCCTAATGAACAGTGTGTAAAGTGTAGAATCATGGAAGAGCCGTTGGATTTGAATGATTCACGTGCGGCTGCGATCACCAGCGCCGTCTTCTTTATGTGTTCGTTATCCATAAAGCATCTCCTGTGTCGTGGGATTGATTCGGCCGGGTCCTTATTACAAGGCCTCCCAGTAAATAGGCGTTTAATGGTTATTTATCGTTGTATTGTTTCAAAACATTGACTTGACAAGGCACATTACCTGCAGCAGCTGACTGATTGTGAGTCGGGTGTTTTTTTCTGAGATTTATGGTCTGCCACGAGCTCCGCTTGGACTTTGGAGCCACTTATGAGGGCTCGAAATGATTTATGAATCACTGTGGAACACAAAATGAGCTCCAACATGCTCCTTATTCCTCTGAGTTACTCTGCTGAAAGCCGTTTTGGGCCGTCGCATGTTTTTTGGTGAGCCGGCGTTTAAATGGCAACAATTTGCAGCCAAAAATTCGAGCGTGCCGGACCAATTACATCATCATATATTAACATTTGACTGATGATAAACTTCCCTTTCTGTTTATGAGCAAAGATGCAAAATTAAATTTTGAAAATGTCTTAATTGAACAAGGTCACTCTGACCATCTGCTTGAATTTACAACCGCCTGTCTGACTATCAAAAGATCCACAGATAAACTACATAAATTGTGTTCACGTTGTCGCTTAGATTTGACCCTGATCCTGACCTGAGCCCGTCCGCCACCCCGACAGACAGTCTCTGATTGGACAGATCTCAAAGCAGAGCTTATTGAAGACACTATGTTACCAAAAGTGGCTTTGAAGAGAGGGAGCCTCCTTCGGTTCCTGTAAATGTCACAGAAACAGTCGTATTCTGCAGGACACCGAACTGCAAGATCACTTATGCATGCTGGTTTAATTAAATGAGTGGCTGCCATGATTAACCCGACTATCACCTCCGCACACCACATCAGGAGACAACTCTAATCTGGTATCACAGTCATGAGGGGTGTTTCCGAAATGACCCGGGCCTCTTAAGACATGTTATCCTCCATTAGCAAGACGTTAGAGCCGCAGAAGCCATTCACTAGTGCTTCTTAATTAAACACGATCAGTGCAGGCTAAGTCCTCATTTCTGTCTTGATAAGCTATAAGAGTTCTCCAGGGTAAAGTGAGCGCGAACGCGCAGTGAGGGGGGATTACGATTGGCTTTAAGCTCTGCTTCCTCCCCGCCGCCCTTGTTCGTCCTTAGCGGTCCGTCTTCCGCGGGGGCCGAGACGCCCCAGCGAGTCGCAGGAACACGCATTCGTATCGCCGATGTGGTCGTTAAAACTCTCCGGCGCTCTCATCGCGCTCCGGCCTCAGAAAGTGACATTTCGAAGCTCCGTCGCAATGAACTGGCTTCGCATTTGGACTGGGCCCCCGTGAATACTGTTACCATATGCTAATTTGGCAACTGAAGGCTCGGCGAATTACTTAAGGGGGGGGGCGGGGAGGACTATGTCTAAGTTTTATTACTGCTATGGCAGATGGTTAATGACCCTCAACAATGATTGAATATTTTATAATGATCAAACTCGAAGAACTCCAGGCAGGGGTGCTGCGAGATGGGTGGAAGGAGACAAATAATTTAGCAGCCCTCTGTCGGTGCGGCGCTCAGAAACATTTTAAATACATCATGAAGACAAAATCGCACGAGCTGCAGGAGCGCTCGCGTCACACGTTTCACTCTGGCCTGAAATTTCTCCCAACTGACAACCTGAGATGGAAGAAGAACCATCCGGTATTACAAGAAAGCACTTTACTCCAATCCTTGTTTTTTCTGCCGGCAATGTAGCTCAATGAAGGTTCAACATAATGAGAATAAGGAGACCTATTTATTTGTTTTTTGGTTTGACATATTCAACTGTTCTGTGCTTTTGAATCAGAAGGAGATCCAGTTGCAAATCTGTGGTTAGATTACGAGGAAAATAAGAAAATTCCAAAGTTTTTCCAACCGTTTAGACGCGATTCTATACGGCTCTTCTTGGCTTGTACGCTAAGTGGGCATTGACGGATAAGTTGTGCTGCTTTTCTTGTCAGAATGACGCTTCTTTCGCGAAAACATCATCTCCAAAATCCTTTTTATTACCTTTAGCACTGCACTTTGAGCATAAATTCATTCATTATTGCAACATAAATATGATAAGATTAGTGATATTCTTGGTGTCGCCTGCCTAAAAAGACCTCTTTGTAACAGCTAATGGTCCTATAAGAGTGCAGTGCTCCAAATAGCTCCCTCTTACTGAAAAGACTATCAAAATCTCTTTGGAAGGAAGACAAATCACTTCAATGGCTTTCATCTCCATTTATGAAATTACCCTTTTAGCTTAAGTGCTCTGATGAATTTGCTCAAAACCGAACATATTGCAGATGTACTTTTCCCTTCTCCTCCTTCCACCGTGGAGCTCTAATTCTCTTTTAACATGTCCAGAAAATTGCTTGGATTTATCCGTTAAATGGCAGTTTAAAAATAGCGTAAAGATAAAATAGGCGGCGCCTCACATTGTAAAGTTGAAGGTCAAACAGGAAAGCACTTTGCAGAGAGGGAAAGAAGAGAGAAAGAAACGCATCGGTATGTGTTTTTTCTGTATTGTCTGTTCAAGCGTTCACTGCCATCAGAGGAAAGATTTTTACTCATCAGAGACAAACACGCAACGAACAATCTCGCCGAATGTCAGTGGGAAAAAAATATGTAAATTTGAGCCCCGAAACCTTCAGACAGTCGTCAGTATTTGGTGAAACAGTTTGTCAGCTGGAGCTCATCGTCATCATCCATCCATCCATCTGTGGACACGTCACCTGTCCATCACAGGACACACACACACACACACACACACACACACACACACACACACACACACACACTCACACTCACACACACGTTCCTACCTATCAAGTCACCCAATGACCTTACATGCCAGTTTTGTAAAAGCAGAGACGCAGAAAAAAAACATGCAAATTCCCCTCAGAAACGATCTTCTGGATGTAAGACGAGAGCGCAAACCAAGCAGGGCGACACCAGGCGCCCCTGAAATGTCATTGAAATTCAAAGTTTGCATCTGTGATTGTCACCAAAACATGCGATGTCCTTCTCTTGAAGTGCTTCGTTTGGTCTCCAGAAAAAAACGCATTTCCCCCGAATGAAATTAGCATCAGTGTTACTTCTGAGAGCCGCGCGAGTGCGTTTTGGAAGAAAGATCGCAGTTTTGCCCGAAGCAAACGCTTCCTTCAAAGCCATTCAGAAAGGATCTCTGTTCTTTCAGGTGGAGGTAAGCAGCGACTGGGTGAGGAGTGATCACTGCACAGGCAAGAATGTAGCAGATGATCCGATGTTTTCTGTAAACATTGAGTCTCAAATGATTTATCCACTTCTTCCTGCATTTTTGACTGAACTTCAATCAACAGACTGAGCTGCTGGACAAAAACACGTCGAGCTTTTAGCATTTTAGCCATTTAGCATTTTAGGTGCTTCAAATGACAACCGTCGGAGAGTCATTGATGCTATCGACAGCGAGCTGTGACGCAACAAAGTATCAGTCTTGTCACTAAAAGATGATGAACTGATAATCTCATTTCAGATTCCCATTGTGAAACATATTTAGTCACAAATCTCAAAAATTGTTCTTCAGACTAAAATGTCACATTTGTGTTTTATTATCATATCATTTCTTGTATGTTAGCAAAGTTTGAGGATGAAATTCCTGCAAAACAGCGTCTCCACTCAGTTGCTGTAAGTGAAACAGCCAGTATATTATACATACTTTCTAAGCATCATTGTGTTACACTGCAGCCATGAACAAGCTCTCGTACTGGCATTAGCATTTTAGCTCAAAGCGCCACTGTGCCAAAAATACAGCTTCACAGAGCTGCTTTCATGACTGTGGATCCTTAATCCTCAATCCAGAACTGAGAGCAGAGAGCAGCAGGCTCAATATATAAAAGTTCATAAAGGACTAACAGGAGAGAGAGAGAGAGAGAGAGAGAGAGAAAGAAAGAGAGAGAGACAGAGAGACAGAGAGACGAGGGACAGAGAGAGAGAGAGACGGGGAGAGAGACAGAGAGAGAGAGAGAGACGGAGAGAAAGAGAGAGAGGAGAAACTTACATTGATACTTTTTCAGCAGAGTTGTGAAATGTGAAGCGACGCATCAGAGGCTCTGGAAACGTATCCGCGTTCCTCGGTATTCCTCGCAGGTTCACAATCACAGCCGTCTGTAAATGGGGGAGCCGAGATAATGTGATTCCAAAAGATTTATAACAATCAAACAGTGAATCGGCTGAGGAGATTGAGCCATTTCACAGACCAGAGGACAGACAGCACTCCTGCCTTAACTCGAGCCCCCTATTTCCACTTCTCATTGCAAGAGAGAATACTGATTTAAGCTATCATCTTTAGACAGGTGCTCTTATGGCCATCATCCATTCCCGTTAGGCTCCGGTCACACCCACTGATCAGTAGACAGAATAGATCTGGAAAAAAGACGACCCGAGAGTGAAAAATCTATTATAATTACTTCACTTAAAATGGACTCGTAGGGGAGAAGTGCTCCTGCTGGTGCACTCGTGTATCCACCTTGTTTTTGGTGGAGAAAGAGGAACGGCTCCAGCTACAGTGGAGACGATTGGATTTCTTTGAGGCCCACTAATGGCATACATGATAAAATATGCTTACACATGCACATCTGTTCTCAGCGGATAACACATGAAAGCATTATAAACACTCTCCCTCTGTTGTCTGCTATGGAAATACGCGAGATAATGTGGCCCTTTGGGGGGCGAGATACAAGACAAAAACAATACAAAGTATCCTGGGGTTTCTGCAGGGAAGGAAAATTGATCGGCAAAAACAAAACAGCATTTTCTCGCCAGTATCTGCTCTCTTTCTCCTATCTGCGGGAGATGGTGCAAGTATTCAAATAATGCGCAACCCCTATTTACGGTGTTTAAGACGCCCTCAGTGGCTCGCAGGCATCGCTACTCGCACAATCTCCTTCTATAGAACACAAAGACTGTCTCAGTGTCTCAATCTGAGACCTTCAATTTGATGGTTTATCGTCGGCATTCTTTGTGCTTCAAAGCAGCCCTCTGTTTGCATTGAACTGCAGTTGGCCTGCGTTCACATATAAATGACAAACATTGTGACTCAGGAGTAAATAGGAACTTTTTCTATTTTCCGCCGGCAGTCTATTGAGATTCTCTCCTGAACCTTGAAAGGACTGCATGTCGCCATAAATGTAATGCGGGGAGCGGCGCTCAAAGGAGGGACGCTGCAGGGTTTCTCCGGGACTGGATGGCAGTTCCAGGCCGGCGCGGACGGACGTGGCTCTGGCTCCATCTGCTGGTTCCTCCCCGAATCTCATCAAGCGGATGAAAGACTCTTTCTCACCACGATACGATCAATTATTGAAATACTCCACCGAGTTCATTTTGGGGAAAAAAACAACATATCAAGCGGCGCTGCATCGCCATTGGCAGGTCTCCGTGGAGGGTCGTATTTTGAGGGATTTGTAAACTTATTTATCAATTTTTAAAGAATTTTGTTGAAATGTTATAAAAGAAAGAGCAGTGAGGAAAAAATTCCAAATGCGTTTCTCTTATTAGAATAATCACTCAATCCAAGGAACAGGATTTAAAATTTAAAGAAAATTAACTTTATTTACAGATTTATTTGCGGCAGACCAGCACAGACAGACCACAACAGCCTATTTATGGCAGCCTATTTGTTGATATTTATATATACTCTACTTTCTTGAAGTATTCTGCAATA
>JASSRZ010000042.1:13181361-13264289 GCA_032164315.1 Malacoctenus gilli
TCAGAAATGTTCTTGACACGTGACATATAAAATACTTTAGAGAAAAAAATAACAAATTGGGAAGTACAAAGTTGAATATCCTACACGTTTAATTTTGAAAAGAGGAATCAACAAAGTCTCTTTATAGGCAGCTCTTGAGTAATTACAACATTGTGAGTTACACTCCACTTTATTGGTCATTTTAAAGCAACAAGTTTGATTTAAGGGGTTTCTGACCCCCAAACTATCAGGGTTTTTTTTGCCAAAAGCAAGAAATTCTTCCCAGGGAGTTTCCTGTATTCGTGAAGTTTTTCCTGCCTCAGGACTGAATTATCGCTCCGACGCTCCCAAACACGCACGCACTCGCACTCACACGCCCTAATTGACCACATCCAGTAAGAGCGCGGATCACGCGTCTTGGTGAGCAGTGAGGAAGTCGTCTGCAGGGAAGGAAAATCAGCGTCGAGAAGTCGCTTCGCCCTCCCACACGCGGCTTCCCATTGGCTGAGCTTATGTGACGTCACGGTGGATCACCCTATAAAGTGCTGCTCACCCACTCGGAGGGACCACAGAGAAGCTGAGCGCTCACTCCCGGCTAGAGACGCAGCTGTGCGCCGACACTTGTAGAAACCTTTTGGATTTACCCACCAGACAGCAAGAAAACATCCTATCATGTGCAGAGGACTGGACTCACTGCCCATCACCTGCCTGGAAAGGTGAGTTTTAACGACTTTTTCTATACCATTAAACACTTTGTCAGAATTACATCTTAAATGTGGTTTGGGTTCAGTTTTTAACTCAGTTTGTTACTGACCTTTTTCAGGGCAAAGGAGCTGAAAGCCTTGTTTGGAAGTTTACTGCAGAAGTCGGACCACAGCATCGCTGTGCAGTCCAAGAAAAGTGATAAACTGAAGTGAGTGATGGCCGCGACCTTCCCTGTTCTGTATTTCTGGCCGTAAATCGTGGTGTCCTGCATGTTTGTGGAACTGCTTGTCTGACGGGTTTGTCTCTGTTTCCGCAGATTGAACATCAACGAGCCTCTGAAGTGGAAGGAGTCGTTCGAGAAGTTGCTGTCCAGCCAAAGTGAGTCTCGCCATGGTCGCCAGCATCCACAACAGAAGTTGTTCTAGGGTTCGATGGTGACGTTAACCGCTGCCCTCCTCTTTTCCCTTCTCTCCAGATGGACTGTGCGTGTTCAGAGCCTTCCTGGTGTCGGAGTTCAGTGAGGAGAACATCGCCTTCTACCTGGCGTGCGAGGACTTCAGGGCGACGAAAGCCTCCAAACTGGGCGCCAAGGCGAAGAAAATCTACGACGAGTTCATTGGCTGTGATGCACCACGAGAGGTAAACGTCAAAAGAGTAAATAATGTCCCCCAGGTGTGTGTGTTATCTTATTGATAAATGTTGATTACTGACAGTGTTTCCCCTCGGTTTGGTCTGACAGGTGAATCTTGACCACGTCACCAAAGCGATCACCAAGGAGAACCTGGAGGAGCCCAACCAGTCCTGCTTCGACCTGGCCCAGGCCAAAATCTACACCTTGATGGAGAAAGACTGTTACCCACGCTTCCTCAAGTCCTCCACCTTCCTGGAGATGACCAGGAAGGCCAGGAGGGGATAAGAGACGGCGCCAGCTGTGCCCCAGCGAAGGGACGTGAGCTTACAGACGCACGGCGGGGAGGGTCGCACGGGACGACCACCGCGGGCCGTGGAGTTTCACACTGAATTGTGGAGTAATTTCCAAGGAACGGGAGAAGCCGCACAGGCAGCGGCCTGACGGTGGAAGCTAAAGGACACGTGAGACCGAGAGGGGGACGGCGACGAGGACTGAGCTGCTGGCCGTGTCTCCAACATGCACTGTACTGACGAGGCGCATCCATGACTGAAAGAGTGGCTTGAATTTTAAAAGTATTTAAAACATAAAAAAGATTGCACAGTGGCGAGTACAAGCTGCCAACTCACTACAAAGCTGCCACTGAGAGATGCGTCTCTAAAACATCAATGTTTATTTATTCCTTATTTATTTGAAATGTTTATCCTGTAAACATTTACATGTGCAATTGTCCCAGAAAACTTGTTTCTGTTTTTTTTTCTATCTTGACGTACTGTATATAAAAATAAACGTTGTAAATAAAGAACGGTGAGAGCATGAGACTAATTCTGTTGCATGGAAGCTGTTTTTCATAGATGAAGGATGGTTGGATGGAAAAAGGAGGTAGGACGGAGGAGACTTGCTCACTGGAGCAGGTTGAGCAGCAAGCTCAGGTCTCAGTTCCACTTCACAAGTAGGTGTGCAGTGACTCTTTGCCCTCCCTGCACACAGTCAGTGGAAGGTATGAAGTGTCTGTGCGAGAAACAGTGTCAGTTGCCATACTCGGTGAATACGACGGCTCCAGTTTTAGAGTGGAACATGTTGATGACTGGAGGAGTTTAAAAAAGTGCCATCATCAAGCTTTCAATAACACATGTGGTCATGTCTCCAAAGTCACAGAGGTCACACAGACAAAACCAGAGAAGACCCCCACACACACACACACACCTGCAGGACAGGAGATTTACCTGTTTCACCCCCTTTTCTTGAAATTTGGTAGGTTGGAATTGAACGACTGCACATAACAAGACACTTTACTGTCAGATAGTTTTAATAATACGATCAATGAAGCGAATCTGTAAACACTCTTATCTGACTGCCAGCTGCAGTTTATAGTTGGCAAACAGTAGCTTGTTTTCCGTAAAGATAGTACCTCAAGGATTCTCAGTGGCCACACGGTGCAATGGACAACAAACAATGACTCTCTCAGATCTGATACAATTGAAGGTTGAATCACAAAACAATTCAAAATGATTTCAGCCTGAAGCCATAAGTGCCACAGTTAAAAATTTGAGTAGAAGTTTAATTTATTATTTCTTTTTTTTTTTAAAGAATTGGTTGTTACTTTAAAAAAATAATGAAACAATGAAAGAACAATAATATTTTTTCATCTGTTTGGTTCATATTCATACATAAACACATTTGTATTTTTTGGTCTACTGATGCATCTTTTTAAAAACCTCTTCATAAATGAATCCAAAGAGAAAGCAGAAATCCAGGCTGGTTGAAAATCACTCGGTCACATGTGCCCATAAAACGTGTGGCTTTTGTCAGGGTGACATCTGATGTTGTGCGGCGCGCTCTGCGACGCTGCCGGCCTCCCACCACGCACTTCCACAGGCAGGTGCGTTTACTACCTCAGACATCACTCTGCCTGTGAGTCACCTCCCCCCCTCCCTCCTGTGTACCAGCCCCTCTCCTTTATTCTCGCAGCCATCCATCAACGCCGCCTCCTCGCCTCGCTCCTCGCCGCACTCGCCATCCCACGCGCTGCCACCGCAACAAACGACTCCTGTTCAAACACTCAGCCTCTAAAGAGGCGAGGGTAAAGTCATTAACATCACTCTGCCACTCCTGGAAAATGGCAGAGGCTCTCTCTCTCCTCCCCATCCGTCTCTTCCTTCTGTCATCCTCGCCCGGCAGCCATCAGAAAGGTCCCGTCTGAGCCTGAAGCCGCTCTAATTGATCCTGAGAAGGAACTCTAAATTGCCTTTTGGCTCGGCAAACCGATACTCTGACATGACTTTCAACCCTCTGCCGCAGCAGCTGATGTTACCTGCATTTGCTGATGTATCAGTAATTACAGGTGCGATAGTTCCTTCTGTCAGGGCAGCTGCTCGTGATTCATATCTCATTTCGGCGACCTGGTGCCAGATTGTGCTCAAGCCAAGCGTGCGGGGGCCTGATCAGGCGTGGCTGCGCGTGGGTGGGCCCAACTTGTCCAGACTTCTTTATTGTGATCAGGAGGCGTCGTGTGGAAACGCTCCGACCTTTGACACGAAACGCAAACAAAAACAAACACCTGAGCAGAACTAAAACTCAAGAGAGAGTCAAGGTGAAGGTAAAAAACAAGGCTTTTTGTTGTGGTGAGAGGAATGAAACCTCCAGAGGAGAGCTGAAGTTTTAGCATCTGAGCTGTAAACCGAGCAGGTTCTGTGTTGTGGCTCCAAGCTGAGCTGGATGGGGGGGTTTTCTATGAAACGTGTTAAAGTGCAAGCAGATGGTGGACCTGAGGGGTTCACAGGTGAATCATTCTTTGGGTGAATTTGCACCAGTCAGGGTGTCTCATGCAGGAATTGATCTTTTCCGTCAGTGAATCACGGCCGTGTCGGCATCAATACTGCTGACAGCAGTAAAGGTGGGTGGTTGCGGGGCTCTGAAGAACCAGCCAGTTGTTATTCATCAGTTACTTTTCCAGAGAGTATTATTGTATTCCAGGCGTCCAGCAGTGATAGTAAATAGATATTTATGGTGATTTATGCTGTTAATATGAACAGTCCGTGGGTAAATACACTTACTGGCTATCATTAGCTGGACCTGAAATGCCGCAGTGTGTTTGATCTCCAGCAGCTTCACCAACAGAGCAAATATGTTTGCTTTGAGATCATTGGAAAGATTTTAATGGTCAATTTTGCGCAGTGAACTATAATCTATAAGCATCCAACTACATTGAATTAAAGACCTTTTGGTCAATTTTTAATAGTCATTCTGAGAGTCATTCTGAGCACAAACGCAAGTCAAGATTTCAATATGCAAAGATCTGTAACTTTGAGAGCAGTCTTTATAAAATTCAGCAAAATGCACAAATGAATCAAACCCTCCTTTCGCAGAGAGTTCAGTAAAACAACAACAACATGGTGCCATATCAAGGTGAGTCACATCACGGAAACCTCCCCAACCGAAGCGCAACGGCGCTTTTCTAAATTTAGGCGGAGTTTCGTTTGGCAAAGAAGCGAGAAAATTGCAGCCAAACCCAGCAATAAAACTGAGGATCCTCCGGAGGCTGTTGACAAGCTGAGACGACGGCGTGCACGGAAAGCGAGATCTCAGAGGCGTGCGACTTCCCATAACTTGCCGGCGTGACGAGCAAGATGCCCCCCAGATACAGTTCAACACGCATAAAAATACTCTGCTTCGGATAATGATCTGACAAAAAAAGAAAGGGAGTTAAAATGACTCATGGAAGCAAGGTTGCTTATTTCAAAACACCGACTTCAAGTCCTGGCTCGACCAGGATCAGCGAACAATGTCACACTGTTGTGTTTTCGGTCCTGTTTGTTGGTCGGCTGGACGGTTGATTTGTCTTCCTTTAAACGGAATAACTTAAAATGTGCTCGACAGATTTGGACTGAGATTTGTAAGATGGATGAGAAGATAAAGGCGGCGTGTGATGTAGTTTGAAAGGTGGTCTGGTCCTCTGGTGCTCAAAAGTCATAAGAAAAAGTATGTAATGTCTCTTGCTCCAAATGTAAAGCAACTTTGTTGCTTTTATCATGTTGCTCCGTAGGTGGGATTCAGTCAAAAATCTTACAGTTGAGAGGAATGACGACCAATTCACCAAGTTTTACTTTGCGCTGGTCCTGCATCTGCCGCTCCATCCAGGGGCTCCTCACTGCTGTCTTGTCGGAGGTATACGCTCTACCGTGTGCCCTTCGAGTTAATTCTGATATCTAAATACAGATGTGGTAATGTTACACTACAACTCAAATAAAGCCTCTCCCCCTCAACCTGCAAACCTGGATGAATACAGTCGCCAATAAACAAATAAACAGAACAAGTTCTACTCAATTACCTCTTACTGCAAAAAAGCCTGAGCTGCTGTCCGCCGAAGACACCAGCTTGATTTTTATCCGTCCGCCCATTTCAGAAATAATCCTGAATTGTTTATGAGACGCGTATGCAGGAGTGGAGGTAAACAAAAGGGAGATCAAGTTTTATTTCGGTGCTTTCTAAACATCGAGGGCCATCAGGCTTTACGGAGCATACTGTCAACACAGATGTTTCACACCTGGATGAGCTGGCATGGGAGAGGCCAAAGTGCTCTCCGAGGCACCGATCAGTTTCAGCGCGCCGCTTCAAATGTCAAGCGGGTGGAGACGTATTGCGGAGCTGAATGGGTGGAGCGGGACCAAGCGGGTGGACGTGGCTCATCGGGGGGGGGGGGGGCCTCACTGTTGGGACTGAGTCAGCGGGCTCATTTTAAAACATATTGGCTGTGTGAGTGGATGATTAATAGAGTTTCCAGCTTTAACCTGGTGGAGGGGGGAGTTGGGGGGGGGGCTGCAGTCATGGTTACAGAGTTACCAAGGCAACAAAGCCAGCTGCCTGCGTGGTCCCATCCCACTGTTCACTCTGGAATAATGGCACAGCGAGTCACTTAGCCTGAATCTGGTTTGCAAAGCAGAATTTAAAAACAGCTGCGACAGATGAAATACTTTGTGCCCACTTGTTGCTATGTTGTTATGCCCACTGCAGTCAATTACACATGGTGTGGGGTTTTTTTTTGCCCAGAATGCATTTCTCCTCTTAATTTAGAAGCCAAACATGTGCCTGCAAAGAGAAAGAAGATATTAAATAATCATTGATTTAAATTAGAGACATACAAAATAAGTTGGGGGACAGCTGTAGTTTAATTCGTAGGATGAGCATTGAGATGTGTAGTGATGAAGTTAGAGTAATAATATTGTTATTAACTGATGTCAGAGTGATGAGGGCCTTGTAAGGATGTTTTGAGTTAGGAGTGAATCTCGTCAGTGTGACTTGAGGAGCCGGTCTTGGGGCTCCTGTCCCATCCGCGACCCCCTTTTGTGTTGGTGACTGTGACCTGACCAGATGTTTAATCTCCCTAATTTATTTGAGACGATGATACAAAAGCTTTCAGGGGGACTTCTTCACGGTACATTAAAGCTTCACTGTCCCACGGAAATGAGCCAATTATCTGCCTCTCTCCTCCCAAACTTGTTTCAGGACACAAGTCCGGGACTGACCCCGTTCATATCCCGCCAACACGGCTGACAGAGAACAACTCGCTTTGAATTAACTGGTAATTATAAGACGAGTAAATCTGCTGGTAAGCAGACGCGTTTAGCTCCGAAGCAGCATCTCCCACCATTTATGTGTCTGCTCTCTGCACTCAGTGTGAGTTAGATGCATTCCTCCAAAGCAATTTCACTTACGACGACAACAACACGGAAATGTGAGCGCGGTCCCGGCGGTCATACATCATCGTATCGAGGAGAAATGCAGGCTGGACAACAAGAGAGGGATGATGCAGGGATCAAAGTTCCCCTTTTAGGGGGATTTTCAAAGTAAGCTGGTGCCGCAGAGTAAATATGTACAAAACATCAAGCCGAGGCAAAACATGCTCATAAAGGAATCCTTTGGCTTTTTCACTGATACCACCAGATCCATTAACTGTGAAGTGACCGCCAGCATTTTTATCCCAGATGGGAAAATTGGGAAACAAATCTCCCGGCTCCCTCCGAAAGGATCCTCCCGCTAATGACCATGTGGCGTTGGACTCTGGCGACACACTGAAAGAGGAGAGAAAAACGGCATCGGCCTGCGTCCATGTGAGCATCAGTGTCTTTCAGCATCGCGCCTCCAAGTGTCTGAAATCCACAGGAGGGACGAGCACTGTTCCAGAGACGCTTCCTCGCCCGGCGTTTGGATGATGCAGGTAAACAGAGCTGCTCCCCCCGCTGAAAGCCCCCCTCGGGTGCTCGATTGGCCTGAGAATGGCTGACCGGTGAGGCCGTTCAAACCAGTGACATGATTTTCTCAGAAAACCACACTGTGACTTCCCTCCTTTGCCATGCAGGGAGGTTATTGTCGTCCTGGAAGAGACCACAGTCAGCAGAGGAGAAAGGCTTCATCACAGCATAGAGATGATCACTGGAAACAAGAGTGAATTGACTTTGCAGTGATGCTGTGAAAAGGAGCCGTCACAGCAGCGAAAAGGCCCCCTGGAGCTCAACAGCGAGCCATCAGTCTTCTTGTGAGGAATAGACGAAGCTGTTTCTCTTTGACTGTCTCACTTGGTCACGTCTTTGTTGACTGCAGTCTGTGTTTCGGTGTTTCTGCACTTCTGAACTGCTGAGCAACACTGAAATGTATCTGAAGACCATCTCGCTGACCTCAAAGTATGAACAAATTATCGACAGAAATTCAAAGGAGAAAAAGCTGCGGGCAACAAAGTCACCAAACGAAAATAAACAAACTGTCGCACTAACTAGCAACAGTTTACACTACACCGCACTACACTGTTTTGCCTCGTGGCTCATTTGTGTGAAATCATCTGTGTCTCTCATATTTCCTTCCTCATTTATTCAGGGTTTTTTTTTACTCTGAGTCGTCACCTATCTGCCTCTCATATGTTTTCATCTGTTTTTTGTTTTTTTTTTATTTTAAACTCTTTGTAGCCTTGAATTCAGCGAACAGACTCAAGTGTGATATCAGTTTTTTTGATCTGGCAAGAAATCAGATGGGCACTGTTTTTTTCCGATGTCATGGATCCATTTAAATCATCGCTGTTTTCACTTCTGGGTTCAAACAACATTCCAGTCCCAGAAAAGTGCGTCTGTGTTTAATGTCACAAGGAAATCCTTCCTAAGACCCCGCAGGCTCGTAAAGTGTTCAAGTATTTGCAGGGTTCAAAGCTTAGAACAACTCAGCGTAAGAAAACAAGCCAAGCTGAGTTGAGAGGACAAAGAGTTTGCTTGGACACAGCCAGTATTTTTTGTTTTCCAATGCACTTTGCGACGTTTTATAAACTTGGTTATGGAGGTTATGAAGTTGTGTGCTGCATCCAACCGTCTTTTGGGGCTGTGTCCCCGAGATGCTCCCAGGAAGGCGGCCGTTTGACGCAAAGTCACCCCGCTGCCGACCGCATCCTCCAGAAAATAATGGGGCAGGCGTGTGGCAATAATGGAGTGACTTCCACGCTGACGAGGTAATTGGGTCTGTGGGAAGGTCGGCTCGGTGCTCTGCTGCTGTGATGAATGCAGCAGGCTGTGTGCGTTTATTGCTCCATGAAGAGCAGTGAAACTCCGCAGGCAGCTGACGTCGTGTCAGCCGGCGCTTGGTCAAGTGCCGCTTCGTTTGCTGATATCAACAAGACACACGGTTCCTGCTCGGCCGGGTGGCGGGCAAGAGAGTGATCGGCGCTTTGCATGTTCATGACAGTAATCACGCAGAGTCTGATATCACAATGAACTATTTACTCTTATCTTTTTCCTCCAGCCGTTGTCTTTGCTTCAGTGGCAGCGGAGCTCCGCTGATGGCATCGGATTTCAACCACCATTAGAGTCCGAGCTGAATTGTGATGGCGACCGATGGAGGAACACAGAGAGATAAATCCCCCCTGATGCTCATGATTCAGCAGGAATGAAGTGTTGGGCCAAATAAATGTTTCACTGACTCGCTAATAGTGTACAGCGTCCACAAAGGAGAGGGGAGACGAAGAGGCAGAAGTAACAAATCCTTCTTTTCAAGAAGCTGGTTTAAACCACAGAAGAAGAGGCAGCAGCGACATGCACTGAAAACCTGGCCTGTGAAGTGAAAGGGTTAATTCCTGCTCCATCACAAATGGTCCACCGATGCTGAGAGTTGGTTATTTAATACATAGATCAGTTTCACATGATGTGACTGAATAAAAACACATTAATGGAGCTCAGATCAATTATCCTCTTGAAGTGTACCAGAAACTCACCATGAATAACAACTAGTTTTTGTCCAATTTTGTCCAAGTGAGCTAAGAAGCAGTGGCCAGGTTCATTTCACTGAGAAGACAATAAAAGTGCCAAATATACCTGAGTTGATTAGTGGCTCAGCAGTGAGGGCCTATTGTCTGGCTACGTTTTCCCTCTGAGTGCAGCTTCACACAGATTTGTTGGGTTTAGTCTCTTGAAATGAAACCTTGTGTTGATGCAATTTCACGTCTCCAGCTCAAGTGTTCACATCAAACCATGCTAAAAAAAAAAGCCCCTCGTCTCTCACTTGACGGTGAAACCTGAGAGGGGGGTATTGAAATAGCCTCAATAAACTACATGTGACGCACTCATTGAAATTTGCAGGAAGACAAGAACCTTTTGGCTCATGTCTGCTGTGCAGCGTCAGAATAATGAACTCGGTGAAACTGCAACACGTGCCGCTCGTGTCCGCAGCCCTCATGTTGGCTCTTAAAAAGCAACACGTGTTGCAGGAACCGGCAGTGATGAGCAAAACCTGAAGCACACGGAATGAGCAGATGAGGAGGAGACGGCGCTCGCAAGTGCCAACAGCGTTTCTATCAACTTGGAGTGGGATCTTGTGAACACCTTGTTTCGGAGACGATGAGACAATAGCAGACAATGAGGCCTTTTTTCTGAGTGGCAGAGGACCACTTGTCGGTAGCTCACTGGTGTCCCCTGGTCCCCTTGGAGACAGAATCAGTGTCTCCTGGTGGACAGCAACCAAAGACAAGCTCAGCATGAGGGCCAAGAGTAGCGGTAACAAAAAGATGCTCACTGAACATTCAAAATGATTGAGTTTGACTTTTCAGCTTGGTTTGTTGGGTGGGGGGGGGCGGGTCGCTTGTGACGCATGTAAAGAGCTCTGTTGCCACCTGCTGGAGAGATGCTGTAATGAGCCGGAAACGGCCAACGTGTTCACTGAGCAGGTGAGGTCCGAGCAACGGTGTCACCTTGGATCGTGACTTTCCACCTCCTTCTCAGAGGCTTTGTTAGCTCTTCAGGTAAAAAACAAAAGAAGACTCTTTCCACAACATATCTGAAAACTGCATCTTGCTTTTACTTTGAAGGATCCTGCTTTTGTATTTTGGCGACACGCTTGTTTCTTGGTGTAATATTTTGGTAAATCAAAGATTTAAGGGGAGTTTTTTAGGGAAAATTTTAAGGGGGTCCAAGTAAATAAGATCAGGAACAATCGCCTTAGAAAATCAGCACTGACTCCACATAACCTGTAGACAGAATATCTTTCCTTGGATTGAAGCTGTTAATATTTGAAGTTTTATGTTGATCGCAAACTAAATCACAGTGTGTGAAGTGCTTCTCAGACTCTGTGGTTCCTTTTGTTTTGCTGTGGTATTTGTTTATATGTTTTAGTTTAATGGCCAAAAAACGGTTTCGATTTTTTTCCCTCCTCACCAACATCGATAACCCAATTTTCTACAGTAATGCTTGGAGATTTTCCTGCAGGGAAAATCTCTACAAACCCTCTGCTGAGTCGAGCATCGCCTCCTTTAGTTCTGTCCTCCTCTCATTCACCTCCTGTGGGAAATATCCGGTGTTTTAGCAGTTAATTGCTATAAAACAGCACAAAGCCCGCTGCAGTAATAGCTATGTATCGATTGTACGCGCAGCCGCGCCAGTTTGATCTCACGTGTCATTGTTCAACTCGCCGATTATGAGAAGTATCAATTAAGACTGTCTCCACGCACAGCCCACGTGTTGTGTTAAACGTTTGCTTTTGCTGCCCCCGTGTGGCCAAAAATTAAGTGTGCGTAAATTCAGACTGAATGGTCTGGTCTGACTGGTTGATTGAGTTGCAAAAGGTTTGGATGTTTGTTTTTTCACATGTCTCATCAAACCTGCAGTAATTTAGTTCCAAACACAACAGAACACGTTGTAATACATACAATAAAAAGGGTCAACTTGTTAGATAGACAGTTGAAGCTGTTTTTTAACTCAGTTGACACAAATAAAGGACAGCATTTGTGGTAAACAGTGCAAGATATTTAAGAGTGAAGTGAAGTCAAAGTGAAAATGTGACTGTTCTGCCTGAACTGACGGCTCATGTTGTGTTTTTAGGAGCTCCTGCGGGCATAAAGCACACCTACTAATTGCGTGTCTATTAAAGCTTATTTCAGACACGGAAGTAGAAAAAAAACAAAGTTGCGGCTGTTTGTCTAAGTTTTACTGACGTGATTAATTTTGGATTCGCCTGAGGGAACAGTGAGCCCCTTCGAGGACCCCCGCGGGCCCCCCGAACTCCACGGGGGAATCTACTCGTGCGGAGATTGGAGTGAGTTTCCCTCCGAGGCCGCTAGATGTCCTCCGAGCAAACGCCAGCAAGCGCCTGTCGACTCAATGCGAGCCGAGTCCTCTCCCCCCAGCGATCATTCCTCACAGCCGGCGTGGAGGTTAACAAGCTCCCGCTGCCTCTGGATGCTGATCGCTTCACTCCGATGAATCACTTTGTAAACGCGGCGCATCGCGGAGGAGAAGCGACCATGTGCTGAGCATCATCCGGAGCCCGGGCGGCGGCGACGCGCTACTGCTCCTCCTTCGTGCCACAGACCGGAGCAGGTCTGTAAGTGCACTCCCACCCCACACCGTCCCCCCCACACCACCACCTCCTCATCACCGCCTAATTGAGCCCATCAACTCATCAATCAGTCGCGGCTGTGGCGTCTCAACCCGCATGACCTCCGGAGCGACGCGTCTCCTCGGAGGAGAGTGCGGAGCGGAGGAGAGCCCCGGCGGAGATGCGCATCTCTGCGGGTCTCTAGCGCTGTCGTAAAACAAGTGTCGGGAGCCGAGACGGCGATCGCGGAGAGAGCGATGCCCGGAGTCACCAAGTACAACCTAGTGGACGATGCGCACGACCTGAGGATCCCCATGCACAACGAGGAGGTGTTCAAGCATGGGGTCTGCTTCGAGGCGAAGGTAAGGACGCCCCGCAACAGATCGCATCCTACTTTGTGGTGGATTGGAAGGATTTCAGGCTTAAACACACACACACACACACACACACACACACACACACACACACACACACACAGATGCAAAGACGACTAGTGTTTCTGCGTCTGGTGTCAATTATGTTGTTGTTTTGATGTGTGGTTTTTTGACTCTGCATTTATTGCATCAAGACACCAAATGTTTCCGTTTCCTATGTGGATCATGGGAATCTCCTACATTCTGACATCCATGGTTGTTGCTTTCTTCTCGTTTGTAAGCTATGAAAGAGTGTTTTCTTCAGCTGAAGGCTTTGTCAAACAGGAACACTTTCAGAGGACTCTGGTAAACTTTTGCTTTTGGCCCAATGACTGAAAAACAGTCCCTTTTTGTGTGTTCAAACTGGCTCTGAAAGTTAGTTTTTTGTCACACAGAAAGTAGAAAGCGTCCCTCATAATTTGCTGGAGCTCGAATAACGATCTGTGTATCTTGCCAGCATGCCCACACTGCAAAACACACACTGTTGTGAAGTGAAAGGAAGAAAGATAATCTCACACGGAGAAAGATAAAGAGTCAGTTATCACTTGTTCTCGATGAAATGCTGTTGGTGCACCAATTTTTTTGGTCGTCACGCCGCACATCTGAAGTGTGATTAGGAGCTCCTCAAAGGGATCTCTGAAGCCGTGAGGAGGAGCTGCCAAAAACAAGCCCAGCTGAAGCGAACGGCAAAGCGAAGGCGCGCCGGCACTAACAAAGTGATCACAGGCGTCCCATCGATCGCTTCAGCAGCCAATGCTTCAACCTCTCTCCCTCCTCCTGCAGTACATCGGCAGCCTGGAGGTGGGTCGTCCCGGCAGCCGGATGGAGATAGTGGCTGCGATGAGGAGAATCAGGGTAAGACGATGAAACGTGACACCTCCCTGAACCAGACAAGGGACCCGACCCCCCCCCCCATCACAGCGCGCCGCATAAACGCCGCAGTGATTGACGTGGTGATTTCGCTCCGTCCTGCTTTCCTTTCTCCCCCCCCCCCCTCTTTCACCTTCATCTCAAAGACTCCTCTCTGCCTCCAACCTCCGTGCATCAGCAGCTGCACACTGCTCAGTGGGCTGTCAGGAGCCGTTTAAATCATGAAAGGAGTCGCCGGGCAGCTTGGGGTTTTTTTTGTGTGACGGAGCAGAGATACGGAGGCCAGGTTTACATGTGATAGTGGGAGGAAAGCCTTTCAATCAGGAGCACGGGAGGAAGCGCCGCGCTGCCTCGTCACTGCAGCGTTGCACACCAGCGCTGGGAGCGGAAGGATTTAGCCGCGTGTCAGCTGTGAGATCCAATCTAACGACCAAGTTATTGTGTCGCTCCGAGGTCAAACGCATCCCCAGTGACACCCAGCGAAGACTTAATCCTGAGCACTTGCGCAGAGCGCAGCATAATGGCCATTTGGCTGGACTGGAACAAACCGAGCGACGCCGCGTTTGAATTTGCATCCCAAGCTCGTCACCAGGTTTTACCGGGTGCTCGCGAATTTCAGCCCTGAATGAGGAGTTTTGCTATTCGAATGATTGTAAAGCTGCTCGCCGGAAGGTTTGGAGGTGAAACATTCAATGCAGCCGCTCGCATGGAAGAAAAGAAACCCACACAATCCACAAGGTATTCAAAAGGCTGAAGGCCTCGATGGCTGAATGTGCGCCTGGCACCCATTCTTTTTTTCGTTCGAGAGGCTCTTGCACAGTCACACATGGATGTCGAGCTGTGAATTTAGTTATAGGAATATTTTCTGATGAAACACATCCATGGTTGTGGAAATATTCCCTTGATATGAAAATCATAGAAAAATAACATCCTCAACACTTTTACATCAGCCTGAAACCTGCAAGACCAATTTTTCTCCAAATGTCTCGCCTCGTTTTGAGTCTTCTGCATGTTAATGTTCATCATCGTGACCCAACGCAGATGTACAGTGGGAGTCTGCAGGAAAACGTAACAAGTGGTTGTGGTTTATTATGTATAGTGGTAAATAAACTATAGACTCAGTTTATGTCCGTGAAGAAATAACTAATTAACTGTCATATTCAGTCCTGCAGTGCAACTGAAAGCAGCTGATCACCATCCAGACAGGAAGCTGCTGAAGGGATGTCTGCTCCTGTCCCAAATATTGTAGCAAACGAGCCCCAAACAGCCTTCGTCTTGTAGCACTTATCAATAAGAGATGTTTTTCTTCATTAATTGAAAAGCAAAGACGATAGTCACAAAGAAAAAAAATTAGACGATGGAGTAAAAACAAGATCACAGCGACTCAGGGCGAGATTAAAGGTGATGACATAAAAGCAAGTGTGTCAGAGAGAGGTGGCGCGTATGTGAGCTCCATAATGACACAGTGATTAGGAGCTTGGGCTTCTCGGCGAGACCCGGTGTGAATATTCAGACGCTCACATGTCCTAAGAGCACTCGCTTAGAGGGCTTAGAGATAAGACTCGAGGTGAACCGGCACAACCTGTGGCTCGGGTTTGCTTGGCAGCGGCGGCGCTTGTGCGAATTAGTTTCGGGCTGATGTGCATGAAAATGAGATGCAAACACTTCCTGCGTTCCGCCTCATCTCCTCGTGACAGCGGCGCGCGCGAGGAGATGGATGGTCCTCTTCCCCCGGTTTATGGGGCGCTGCATTCACCTGAACGCACGCACACACACTCAAGCCATCTGTGTCCTTCACCTGGACGTCTCCGCTCCCCACTCGACATACAAGAATGGAACGGATGTCAAGGGCACAGATGACAGGCGGTGTTTTACGGACCAACAGCTCTTTGCTGTTTTTGCACTAACAATGCTGGTTAAAGCTCTCACATGCTGGAAAGTTGGCGGGAAATAAAAATAGAGAAGACGACCCAAAACACGAGACGGTTTCGGGCGCTAATTTTTCAGACGAGCCAGCGAAAAGATAGCAGAGAATGTCTAAGTCTCGCCGTGGGGAGCGAATGACGGTTCGTTCGAGAGATTTCACTGAACTTCATGTGATCAATTAATCATCAGATGTTGGACTTCTTGTGTTCTCAAAGCGTAACCTGTTACTTCGTATGAATCCGGGACGCTCTCAGATCTCGCAGCCGCGAGTGGCGGGGGAGCGCGGGGCTCCCAGTCTTGATCACGGAGAGGGATGAAAGTGTCCCGAACGTGCCTGCCTCCCGGTGGGAAGTCGGCCTTTGAGAGATAAAAACGGCTCCCACAAACACAAGCTGACAGTTTCTCAGTGTTTACTCAATCTCAGATTTCCCCTGAGCAGAAGACGGGCAGAAATATTCCTCACCATGTCTGCATGATCCCCACTCCCCCCCCCTCCACCTCGAATGTATCATTAATCTTGTTTAAATAGCTCTATCTCAGTGGGACGTGTACATTTTAATGCTGGTCACACCACGCACTATCCTCAATTAGTTTAGATTTAACTTGAGGATTATTTTGTCCCCGCTTTGAATTTTAATTTGACTTTGGCCGGCAGTACGAGTTCAAGCTGAAGAACATCAAGAAAAAGAAGGTCAACATCGTCGTGTCCACCGACTTTGTCAAGGTGCTCCTGCGCAAAAAGAAAAAGGTCAGTTCAAAGAATCAGATTTAGGTTTGACAGTTCCCGTTTGCCTCTAAATCAAACAGAACCGTGTGTGCATGTGTGTGTGTGTGACCTCCTTCTGTGTGTCTCCAGAGAAAAGGCTGGTCCTGGGATGAGAACACCGTCCTGGTGACACAGGATCCCATCTTCAGGTGAGTCTCTTAGAAAACCACTTGTGAGCAAACTCATGGAGGGTGACTTGTTTAACATCAAGTCAAGAGATGCAACCAGGCTGCCTATTCGATGCTTTTCTGACAAGAATCATGCAGCACAACTGCTCCGCGCTCAGCTAAACGCACTCACAGGATTATTGCGATGGTCTTTCACCGCGAACTCCTAAAATGTAGGGTGAGACTCAAAAAAGCAGCTAAAATTCATTGCCTGCAAACATCCTGCTGTCTGTCCTATCCAGTGTTCAGCTGAGTGACGGGACTCTTCAAGATTCACCATGTTGCATGTGTTTTGACATGAACCGGCCAGCACGTTAGTTTTAATTGTGACGCTTATCCGTGTGTTTTGTCTCTCCATCAGGATCTTTTATGTGTCACATGACGCTCAGGACCTGAAGATCTTCAGCTACATCGCCAGAGATGGACAGACCAACATTTTCCGCTGCAACGTGTTCAAATCTAAAAGGAAGGTAAGTTTTGTTTGAGCACCCGACGCATTTGGTGGATTTCCATCCTGCGATCTGTGTTTTTCCCGCTTTGAAAGCAAAAATGAATGAAAATCACAAACATGTCGAGCCAAAACCCACAAACGCTGCTTCGTTTGGATCAACACTGATAAAAATATCCTGCTCTGATCCGTTCCAAAAAATAAACAACCTGACAGCTGCTTTTTGCATCAGATTATTATGCAAGTCAAGCAACGCTGATCTCGCCATGAACTACTTATTTATTTGTATGCAGGGAAAAACACTGGAAGCCAAATCAAACTCTGTTCTGCACTTCATGTGTGTGTGAGTGGCTCATATAGTTTTGCTTTCCTGTGCATGTAAATAACGATGAAAAGCAGCATTTTTTGTTTTTTTATCACTATTTTTCTTGAACAATCTGAATTATTGACATATTCTCTGCATAAACTTCGTTGTCCACTGATTTGAGGAGTTTTGCATCCAGTTGTAATTGTGAGTAAACAGCAGGAGGACTGGAGGCGTCGAGGAGGCAGAAAGAAACATATGAATGATTCAGGTGTGGTGCCGTTTCATCACATCAGTCCCTGAATCTCCTTTTTTCCTTTGGTTCAGTCTTTTCAAATTGGCTGCGTATAAATATGAAGGACGACGCACCAACGGATTTCACGGACGGCTCAGAATAAAGATTTTTACGGCTGTTGTCTCGGGGACTTATCGTCCCGTCGGACCTCACGCGGGGACAATCAACCTCAGCGTCAGACTCCTCACGTGTGATCGCAAATTGAAAACGAATGGCGTGCTCTTCCGCACATATCTGCATACAAAGCGAGCCCAATTTTCCCTGCGCGACAGAGACGGAGCATCACTCAGATTGACTCCCGTCCCTTCACCATGGAGACCAGACTGACTTGGTGAAGCTGAATACTAATCGCCGAGGAAAGGCCGAGGAAAGAAATAAGGGGGGCGCTTTCACTCGGCGCGCGGAGACGTTTTTTCCTCGCCGCCGCTGAACCGAACACCCACCACATTGTCGCTGACACGACCAGTGGTGCGGGCTCTGCCTCCCCGGGGGCCCGCCGAGGCTTATCTGGGTGCCGCAGACCGTGCGCGTGTGCTGAGTAGGAGGCGATGGACCAGCTGATAAGAGGAGATTTGATTTATTCTCACGGCGGCACGTCGTCGTGGAGCGAGACTCAGATGTCAGCCCGCTACAACGGCACGTCCCCTCTGTGCTCGAGAGCTGCAGTTTAACTGGGGAATATCCTGGCGAAATTAAATTCCTCATCGACGGAGCGACATTATTAATGTCCTCTCCGTAGCGCTGATCGTGTTGTTTTATTTCTTCCCCCTCGTTCGACTGAGCTTTCCTGGGTTACCTTGACGTATTGACTGAGCGCCTCCGGGCAGCGACCGTCCTCCCGGGGTGGACGGCAATAAATCTATTCTGACGTGGCTTTCGGCAATGTTCAATATGAAAAACATTTCTGTCGGTGAGATGGAAGTGGGGGGCAGCTGGAGGAAGCCTGATTCCACTGGGCTTGGTTTTACGTACTCTCACTGGGCTGCTTTTTACAGGTTCAGAGGAAGCAAGAGAACCCTTGAAACCGATCAGGAGAGAGCCGTGAGCGCCGAGGACACTTTTGGTTGCGTTCAAAGATCGTCAAAAGACATCTCCTCTCAATTCATGCAAAAATGGAGTTGAATTTAGTTCATTTTGCACTAAGAGACTCATTTAAGATTCATCCTTTTTCTCTATCAGGTCAGCAAATTGTCCAAATGAATCATCTTTTCCTCAAACACCTGCTCCAAACAGTTATTTCATCTTGTTATTGGAACGGAACACTGAGATACTTTCTAATCAAGAGTGTTTCTATTACTCAGTCTTCAACACCAGACACTGTGAAGTTGCTTTGAGGTGGCGGAAACAAAGCAAAATGTCTCCATGCCAGATTGAGTGCAGATTTTCTGCCCTGTCATGTTTGGTTTGAATGGCGTCGAATTTAGTGCAGCAAATCCGTGCGTGGCGTTCGAGAGGCGCTGGTTACTGCAGTGTTTTGGAATATACTGTACCTATTTAAGGGGTTTGAATGTCCCCAGTTGGTCTTCTGTTTCTAAACAGTGCATATGAGTCAGTCTCTCACTTTTCTTTGAGTACGTCAGGCTGCAGGGTGCTGCATGTGACTCATCGCAGCATCATATCACACCTGAACGACACAGACTTGGAGTCTAACTGCCAGAAATGTTGCAGCTGAAAAACATTGAAACAAAAGTTTCGATTCACTGAAAAATAAAGAGGCCGTATAAACTTTAAGTGCTCGTGATTGATGACTGAGCTTCCAACTCGAATAAACACATCTTTGCCCCCCGCTCCCCCCCACACACCTCGTTGCGAGCCGAGTTTCTGCCTCTGAAATGGGCCGATGCATCACTGCGATGGCACAATCTGTGACACGCGAGGATAAATAGTGAAAGTACTCGCGGCGCCTTCTGCATTTAATTTGGTCGCTTTCCCACTGTCATAATTTTCATCTCTCACCCTGACCTTCATTCATTTCCACCTGTTTTTTTTGTTTTTTTTATCGTCTTTCATCTTGCGACTGTTGCAGTAATGCTTGTTAAATCCACCTTTGTTCCTCTGCAAGTCCTCTGGTGCCTGGTTTCTCACCCTGCTGCGTAACTTCAATTTTGCATCCGCCCCGCCGCTCCTTCTCTCTGCCCCTGCTGTCAAAACCGCAACGCACGGACGCACACGCACACACACACGCTCTCCCTCCATCCCTCCTTTCCCCCCACTCTCTCTCTCTCTCCCTCACAGTCTCAGGCCATGAGGATTGTGCGGACGGTCGGTCAGGCCTTTGATGTGTGTCACCAGCTGACCCTGCAGCAGAAAAGCGATGAGCAGGAGGGCGAAGAGGGGAAGGCGGAGGAGCTGGAGGCAGAGCCAGGTGAATCACGTCCACACACTCGCTTGTGCAAAATTACATCCGCCAGTCCACTCCCTGCCTTCCTCCCACCTCCCCCTTTGTCTCTCTCTCTCTCTCTCTCTCTCACTCTCTCAAACTCCAGTTTTTCATTTGTCACACACATACTGATTGTCAACGTCGCACAACCAACACACAAACTCCCCAGGTCTTCGTCGTTCCTCTCTGTTGCCTTCACCCTCGCACAAACAGCCCTTGAGTTGCTGTGAGGAAAAATAACGGCAACCGGGAGCACCTCTCGGAGAAAACACGTCATCTACTCTCCTGTTTTTATTTATTTTTTTGCAACCTGCCACGTTGAGGCTTCAGGATTGGTTGTGGCGAGCCATCCATCAAAGCCCTGCGCCTGTGTGGGCCTCTGCCAGCTCTTTACTCACTGCAGTGGCTGCTGTCACTGCCTCTGGATATCTAGCAAACTGTGGCGCTCAAGTAGAAGTGGCATGAAAATGTGCCTCCTCCTCACCCCTGCGCATCTGGTCCCCCCACAGCCAAGAAGAGGTTCGCGCTTTCGGAGGAGACGGACCTTGAAGCCACCACGGAGGAGAGCATTGAGTGCATGTCTTCGTCGGACCCGGAGAAGAGTAGGAGGGATGAGGCCCTGAGCAATGACGAGAAGGTGAAGTACTGAAGTTTGTGCTTTATCATGGCGTCACACGAAACACTGGGGGGGGGGGGGGCTTTGACGAGCCCAACAGCAGATAAAAAACAACCAATGGAAAAAATATTTGCAACAAAATTTGAAAAATTACGCAATTACTTTTTTTTTCAATCAGTCAATGTAAAGTAAAACATGTTGCCATTGGTTCCTAAAAGCTCTTTTGTAGTTTTGCGCAGTTCTGATAACAATCATGAGATCAAGTAATCAAAACTGAACCACATGAGGAGTAAAAAATCATCGTAATCAGCTTGAATAAGGACCCGTACAATCTCTTTACCCGCATCACACATCAAGTGCATTTTGTTTGATATGGCGACTACTTCAGGGCGCAGGGATTAGCCACTTGTGCAGCGAGAGAAAGGAACCCTGCCGGCGGGTTTTGTTTCTATGACAACTATAACGTTCCTCTTCCCAGCCTCTCCCGCTGCCCTCGTCCCTGAAGCGTCTCCAGTCTGATTGGCAGCGGACGCTCAGACCCACACAGGTGATGATGTGCCGAAGGGAGGCGGAGTGACATTAGCTGAGTGACCTCTCGCTGTGTCAACAGGGGGATGATTTAAGTCGGGGGGGGGGGGTCGTAAGAGAGACTAGAGGAGCGCCTACTTACCACAAGCACAACTCGAGTATCCAGCATGTGATTCTGCCACCTGAACACGATGATGGTTTTGGATGGACGCTTGTGGAAGACGTTCACTGTGCGGCAAAAATGTCCGAGAAAGTAACTCAGTTTTGAGAATAAAAAAGTAAAAAGTCTTCGAGAAAGAAACTTTGAAAGAAATCATTCGACACGAACCTGATATTTGATGAGCTTTTTCTGTCCGTGTTGCCTCGACGTGAATTCATTCCCTCAGAAGAAAGAAATCTATTTCGGCAGGGCACAAAAAAATGTGGAAAAAGGCAAAAACATCTTGTTCGTTAGGAATTCTGTGAAGCTCACGGAGAGACGCTCTGAAGCGTCGGCCTTCATAGCAGCTGAAAGGAAGATGAGAAAGCAGCTGTGAGGGGTGTATTGTTAAGCGAGCCGCAACGTCTTTAAGGCTTGTTTGCGGGGGAATGTTCCACGTGGGTGTTTCAATATTGATGAGCTCACATCTTTTATTGATGAAATCGCAGCGAGGTTTGTTTTTTTTGTTTTTTTCCGGCGCCGCTTCGCTTATCCGGCGCTGTCGGACAAGCAGCTGTCTGCTCACTTTCCCGCCGACTCCCCGAGGCGCCGGCGGCTTCATTCACCCGAGAGGAAACTAGTGTTAAGGAGTTAATTACTCTAGATTGAGTGGTTATTACATCTAATTACACTGTTACCTGAGAACACAGAAATTAGGCCGATATTGGTGTTATTTATTCTGCCGCAGCTCTTCACAGCCCGAGGTCTGACACGTTTTCTCTCCTGTGGCGGCTCTGAGGGCACGAGACCTTCAGGGTCAGGTGTTATTGAGGGGAAAAAGACCAGCTCCCACCGTATCGATCTTCGTCTCAGACCCCACGTGTCCTTCGTGGCCGCTCCTCTAAACCGCCGCGCTCCGACTTGCAGTGATTGCGTGAGTCATGCGTCTCGCCAGGAGTCCATGCGGTCAGTCCATGGATCCAGTTATAGACGCGCTGATCGAATCTCCTTCGAGCCACGTCTTAACAATCATATTAAATGGCACTGCTCTGTTTTTTGTTTGTGCGAGACCTGGAATATTTCTTTGACACAACACGATCTGACTCGTGTTGCAGAAAAGTCCAAGTCAGAGAGGAAACCCGATACAAAACTGTCATGTACCCTGTGGCCTTCAATTAGGAACAAACGTGAATTTTGTTTCAAGCGGGAAACCGCTCAGTTTATTGAACTACTGACTCTAAAAATGGGCCATAAATCACTTTCTATGGTGATAGGCAAACTGAATAAGACAGAAATAGCTGCCAGTAATTTGAGCTTCTCCCTGTAGTTTTGTGTAATTACCTTCAAAGCGGGGACGTTGTTACGCTGCGATCCAGAGTGATTATTGTGACACACAAAGCAGACAACAGCATGACACAATGCAAGCTTGTGTGATTGTGTGTCTCTGTGTTTGACCCTGTGATGGACTGTCGGCCTTTGCAGGGTTCATCCAACTACCTCATCCAAAAAACCCTTAGAGAGACAGCGTAGATCAATGTGCGAATGGTAAATAACCCCCCTCCCCTCCCCAAAACTAAGGAGATTGTTGTGGAAATTATGTGAACAGTTAACAACAGGCAACCAATATGATTTAAAGGTCTGAAACAAAAGTAAATGTCCCGCGTTGTTTTTCCTCCCACGTGAATACGGGAAAAGTCGACATCAACACCCGTATGAAAAAGGAGCCACAGTCTTCATTGATTTATGCTGGTGGCCGTTTCCTCTCTCATATTAACACTCCTCTTGTAACATCACATGGTATATATCGCATTGATTCCTCACTACGCTCTGCTTCTCCCACCTGCACCATTACCACACTGAGACCTGAAGCAGGGGATAATACACATCACCTCTTTATGGCTTCATCGCTGAGTTCCTGCTTGGGGCTCCTGAGCATCATCAGTGACAATATGTAAGAATCCATTTCGGAGCTATTTTTCCATCGGGATAAGAGCAGACACGCACTCTGGTGCCAGCACAGCGTCTCAGTGCTGTTTCCTCCCCGACGATCTCAGACACTGAGAGAGAGAGAGAGAGAGAGAGAGAGAGAGAGAGAGAGAGAGAGAGAGATAGAGAGAGAGACAGAGAGACGGAGAGAGAGAGAGAGAGAGAGAGACGCCTTTGACAGCACCACCGTGGACACATTTACACGCACACGCACACACCAGCTTTCAGTTGTTTTTCTTTCCACTGTTGCTCTGTCATTGAGGCTGGTTGGACATCCCACCCTGTACTTTTCTCTTCAGTCGTGTCTCCTGTGCAGCCCACCCGCAGACACAGAAAGCTCTTTGGTTTTCCTTTCTTCAAATAATGGAAACACATTAGATGGCTGTCTTCTGCTGGCATTATTAGTGTTTCGGGGGCTTTTCCACTGAACTCCACTGAGCTCAAAGACGGTTCTCAGTGAAAAGCTGAAACGACTTCATTCAGTCCTTTCACTCATTGAATAAAAGGGGGCTTTTTCCCAGCCTTGGTTGAATTAAAAGGAGGTTTCAATCGTTGTAATAATTTAGTCTTTAGGAAAACTGCTCTTTTGTGACACGCTCAAATGCACGCATGCAGGTAAAAGCAATAAAGAATGGCCGTTATCTCTTCGGCAGGCCTCGGATGACCCCTCCCTTCTGCTGGGCTCGCCGCTGCTCGGAGCGTCCATGTCGGGTCGGTCGGCGGCGGAGGGATCCTGCTCCGCGGAGCACCAGGTTCAGCTCCTCCAGAGGCAGCTGCAGCAGCAGGAGCAGCAGGCGCTGGCAGCGTCAGCACAGGTACAGATGGTGTTTATTTACTCTTTGGAACCACAAATTTAAAAAAAACAAAAAAAGAAAAAATGCTGGATTCTTTTCATGACAAAGTTTCCAACAGCTGCAGTGTTGTACAAGATTCTTTCCAGTTTGCTGAACAGCCTCTAATCAAACAATTTTGACTGAAATCTAAAGAGGCAATCAGCAAGGCTGCACAGTCTGGTACAAGCACCATGTAAACCTCTGGAATACCTAAGTAGATCATGTTAGTGGGCTATCAATTCACCCATTCATGTATTCAATTACCAAAAGGTTATAGACAGGCAGGATCATTCAGCAGCTGCAGAGAATCCTGCTGAAAAGGTCATTTTTCTGCACTCGCTTGCTTTCGTTGCTTTCTTTATTTTTGTTTTTGGTCGTCAGCAGAAAAGTTTCATGGATTAAACTCGTGCTGTCTTCATCATTGTATTCGGGTTTTTTATGTACATTTTACGAATCTTTCAAAAATCATTGATCAGGATCGGGATCAGTTTTCTTATCTGGGCAGAAATAAACCTTATTTAGTTTTAGTTTCAGACTAAATCGAAGGAAATTAATACATTTTCCGCGCAACAAATTCCCTTCAGAGATGCGGGACCACAGGCGACACTTCCTGCCAGCTTCCCCTTTTGTTTCTGTGAACGTGTTGTTAGTGACGCACGCGCGTGGGCGTTTTTTCTCAGGTGCGCGTGCTGCAGGAGCAGCTGTCGGTGGAGGCGTGCGCGCGGACCGAGGCCCAGGCCAGAGTGCAGCGGCTGCTGCAGCAGAACACCGACCTGCTGCAGCACATCTCCTTGCTCGTCAAGCAGATCCAGGAGCTGGAGCTCAAAGCCGCGGGCCGCTTAACGTCCAGTGAGTGACGCCGGGTGCCTGCTTTGCCGCTCGCTCCTCATTTGCAGTGTATATTTTTGGCTGTTTGGTTGCTTTTAATCCTCCTGTTTTTTTCTATCCTCTGCTGGTTTGTGTCAGAAAAATCTCCCTGTTTCCGCCTTGATCTTTTCCCTTAATAAGTTCCCCTCTCGCCTCTCTCTTTCCTGTTGTTCTGGTTCCTTTTTCTTATCCACTTCTGGTGCGCAATTAATTATCTCCTGGCAGCTCTCTCGGAGGATTCAGTGCTGCTCCCCGCTCCGCTCTGTCTGCATCCAGCCAGTGGCAACGTGCTGCCATATAGTCATGAATTATCAAATCCCGTCAGCACCGCCATCATCCCCCCTCCATGTAATCTCATCTGCTTTGCTCAGACCTTCGTCTTTTATGTGCCGCATCTCCATTTTAGTGCGGCGGCGGCAGCGCTGCAGCAAAAAAGATGTTCTCGGGTACTTTGTTTCTTCCTGTGTAAGTCTTTCTCTCCATCTTCTTTATGGCTCCTCAGTGGGTTCCCAGGACAGCCTTCTGGAGATCACCTTCCGAGCGAAGCCCCCCGGCGTGCTCCGGGAACCCCTCACCCCCTCCTCTTCTTCTGCGGCCCCGTTGGCGGCTCAGTCGCAGCTCCAGATTGGCGACGGCGCCTGGGTCTCGGCGCTGCCCAGCCCCTGCTCTCCCAGCACCGTGGGCTCCGACTCCGTCCCCCTGGGCGTCAGCGGCAGCGGGGTCCGGCTCGAGTGCTTCCGCTTCTCCTCCCGCATTGCGGACGGCCACGAGCAGCAGGGCGGCGACACGGGGGAGACGCCCAGCGACGGCGTCCCGGACGAGAGCTCGCTGCTGGGGGAGCAGGTGCTGGGGGCCCTGGAGTTGCTGCGCTTCAGGGAGTCGGGCATCGGCTCGGAGTACGAGTCGAACACGGACGAGAGCGAGGACCGGGACAGCTGGGGGCAGGGCGAGGCGGTCGCAGCCGACGGCGCTGCTCGCCTCCTCAACGTGCTTGATGCAGAGAGCCTCCCGGACTGCTTAGGGGATGAGATGGCTGTTTAGCGCTGCCCAGAAACACTGCATTCCAAATCCTGACTCTGAAGGACCTCATCGCTCTGAAGTTGTGTGTTGTGACCGAAAATGCATCATTCGCAGGTGTAAAACCCCTTGCGGTGCTCACTCCTCACTGTGTCGGCATCGAGTTGTGCTTTGTCACTTTGTTTGCACTGAGACGACGTCCCACTTGTTCGAGCGTGGTAACAGATCAAACAACATGAACATACTTGAAATGCAGTTAAATGTCCAAAAGATTTCAACATTATTCAAATGTTAACAAATGGTAACAAAGCAATAACAAAACTCTGCAGGATGGTCATTAAAGGGGGAGTCGGAGGTGGAATTTTAAGACGTACTCATCAACTGACAGCTTGTATGAAGAGATGGAGCTCATCGGGAATTCACTTTGTGTTCACCTGAGGTGGAGACCACACAGGAAAGTGCAGGAGGGGGGAAGAAAACCTCAAATTAAGTAACAAAAAACTCTGAATGGAATTGAATTCACATCATGTTTCCAACAAGAAGTGTCCATATTTATAGGAAATAAGCAGCAGAGTCATAATCAGGTTGCAAAGTAAACAGCTGAAATTATCACTGCCTGCTCACGCTTGTGTTCTTGAGTTGTTTTTGTCTGTTTACAATTGTGGTCATCAGCAGCCATGTTACTTTGATGAGCCTGTTTGGTCCAAAGACTGAAACCCAGTCGTGACTCTCAGAAACAAAATGCAGTCCAGCGAACGTGACATGTGGCCGTGTGTCGCGTTTGCTGCCGGCCAGTTCATCCGACGGTGCTCTTCCCATTTCTGAAGTTGTCTTCAATGTCAGAGTGAAATAGAGAAGAAAATTTCACCATAAACCTCGAAAACAAATTAGCTTTTGGCAGATTCTCAACCAGGTCGATGAATCCCATGTCGTTATTCTTCCTGGTCGGTGGTTCACAGCAGCAGCAGCAGCAGCAGCAGCAGCATTTCCTCGAATTTCACAAATCCCTCAAAGTCCACGTATGCATCAGTTCACCTACTTGACCTGCTTTGTTAGGCAGGTTCACCCTCCACAGGTTGGAAGTCTTGCATTTTGTGCGGATTTGAGCATTGATCAGCGGCTCGCTCCACTGGCTCGCTGCAAAGAGACCCTGGCTCGATTCCAGGCTCAGGCTTTTCTACGCGCCGCTGAATACTCCCTAATTGTCTTCATGCGTCTTGTTCTAATTGAGCTGTCTCTTGGGGCTGTACTCTGTCTTTTACTCGGCGGGAGTTTCGAGAGGCTTCAGCAAACAATCATTCAGTTTGGAGAAAAGCGAACCGCGAAGATTGAGGGTTGGGTTGGTGAAGCTTCAATCAGCTCCACAGAAGTTATGAACACAAAACATCCATCAGGGTAAAATACTATGCCACAAAAAGCTGCAGAAAGGTCCCCCTCATTGCAACAGATGCACCTCTTGATAAGGATTTGTCGCAGTGCGGCTTTATGTTCACCTCCATTCAGATAAAACACTGTGGCGTTTTCCGACTCGGTGTCTGAAAATCTCCTCCGTGTCCCGACGTGTGTGTGTGTGTGTGTGTGTGTTTCATTATTATCTGTGTTTTCTGGTTATTGTGCCTCGTGTCCCTTTCGGTTCTCCCCCGACTTTGTGGCCCCCATCGCTTGGACTTATTACTCCGTGGTTGTGTCTGTGTTTGTGACACATTCAGCATGAACACTGTTGTTCTGGTTGTTTTCTAATGAAGATCTTGAGAGAGAGAGGGATTAAAAACGGAAAACATCTTTGCCAAGTCTGCCTGGGATCACTGACACCTTTCATGTGGGAATTAAAACCTTGTTGCACTTGTTCTGACACTAATCTGTATTCTGTATTTACTAAAATACGCATGTATCTTTTCCCTTTTGAACAAATTGTATATAGTTTGGACTCGCGCGTGTGACAATTGACAGTTTGATCACATTATTCGTCATGTTTTGTATTGTTTGGCAGTGTTTTTGATGAGCGTCTCACTGCACAGGTGCTGGTACGGTCTCGTTTCTGCTGCTTGAAAATGTAGCCACCACATACTGTAAGGATCAATTATTAACACCATAGTGCAGCAGAGACAAACTGCTGTGTCACTGTTTCTCTAGCCCGCGTAGAAGTTGTTTCAGGGAGCGTATGTGGGGGGGGGGGGGGTGGAGGCGACGGAGAGACTTTTCGCCAGCTGTCGCTTCACCTCGAAGCAGCCGGCTGGCCGCGAGCCAACTCCTTGGATCCCTGGATTGAAATTTTGTTTTCTGAGCTGCGTCCAGAATCAATTAATCTCTTCCTCTCCCTCTTTCCACCCGCTCGCCCTCTTTTTTTTTTTGTTCCCTGAGGCTGGCCACCCCCACACCCCCCTTCCCTTGCTGTCAAGACTCTTGTGTTTCCATCCAAGGTAATGCCTGTTCACAAGAAATGTGCGAAAAAAAATGAAAGTGCACTTCTTGTCGAAATAAATGCCCTTTCTCAAATGTCATCTGGTGTCGCGGTGTGTCCACGCCATTCGGTGTGAGTTGCAAATTACCAAGTGGTGTGCGGGCCTGATTTGGATTCATCTGTAACTTGATGATAAGCTTACAGGAGCGCCTGGGCTGACCTTCTCAGACGGTCTTTCTCATTAGCGTTTGGAAACGGGGAGCGCGACGTCTTCGATGGGGGTGAGGACTCTCCATTATGGTTACAGATGTGCCATCTGTGGTCGTTAGACAGGCCGGTCACCTTTCAGGCCCGACTGTTTTAGCAGTCGGGGGCGGCGCGATGCGAAGCCGGTGAACATGAATAATATCGGCCATTACCCACCCACATCCAGCCACGACGCCCTGCAGCTTCTGCTGCTGCTGCTGACACAGACGGTGGGCGGCGTCCAGGAGTTGTCCTCTACTTTCATTTGATTATAAAGAGAGATGGAGTGTGGTGTCTCTGCGCCCCCCTCCTGCATCTATATCAGGTGCGATCTTATAAATCTGCACATAAAACGAGTTTCACTGCTCATGCAGTTTGTCATTCACCCCTGAGTTTTTGGTGGGAGCGACGGCACGATTGTGAGGGAGGAGAAAGCGAGCCTGGAATTAAAATAATCGCAGCAGCGAGTGGATGAAAATAGTCCCCGTTCATCTCACGCTGATGTGAATGATCTGGGCTCCGGGATCACCTCACATTTAGCACCACCAGCTGGTCAAAAACATCCACTCAATCAGTGGCTTTTAGCTACTTTGGCCCAAATGAGACGCTTGAAGCTCAAACAAAGAAGCTTCCTGCTGTATAAAACACTTAGAAGCCACTAAACACTCAGCTGCTCCAGTTCAGGAGCAGTGCTGAACTTCTCTATTCTTTCCATTTGTCACACAAATCCCATTGAAGTTCAAACACTGTGGTGAGCTTGTTACCATCTGCGTGAAGGCTCCTCTGCACTTTTGCGTGCATTCAAAACACGGCGCTGGACTCCACTGTGGCAACACACTGGTGTTCATCCTCCACCTGTTTGGTCGCCGCATCCTTGTGTTCGCAATAATTCCGATCAGAGACCCCCATCTGTCGGAAGGATATTCGCGCTCTTGAGAGGATGTAACTCGACCCACCAGTATCTCTCTCTCTCTCTCCCTCTCTCTCTCTCTCTCTCTCTCTCTCTCTCTCGCTCTCTCTCTTCCTGCGTCATGTATCCATGGTGACCACGGCCTTTAAGCACCGTTCGAACAGGTTACTCATTACCAGGCTCGATTTCGAGAGAGTAGTTGCAACCATCACACAGACGGAGAATCTGTTTTTAATTAATAACAAGTTATTATAAGATCAGTTTAACAGCTGTGGATCAAGCTGTCCAGATTTAGGTAGACTGGAGACGACGCAGTACCTGCTTTCAATTATATCAGCTCAGCCGGATGATTGTTGTCCGCTCTTACAACAGAAACAGTGTTTGAATCAGAGCAAAACGACGTGAATCTAAATCACTTGGTCCGTTCATTTCTTTCACATTAGTCATGAGTTCCGCCTCGACCCGCCTCAAACGCAGGTCGGGTTAAAAATATCAGACGTAGTAAAAACACTTTAAATACTTGTGGCGTCAAGAAAAACGAGGGCGAAACAGGAGTTTGTGAGTCAGAAGGCGGTTTGGTGGGGGTGTGGCGTCAAATGCTGAATTAGTGAAGGTTTTTTTACTTCCTGCCTCCTTCCTTTCGCTGTCACATCTATCGGACCTGGTGGTCCCAAGCAGAAGGAGACAGAAAAACGACTCTCAGATGTGTTTGACTTCAAGTAGTTTGTTGTTATAACACTTTAGGACTTCTGTGGAGAAGTGCTGCAACGTGAGCTGCTCTGTGACTATAATAGGAAGAAAGCGGGACATATTGCAGATTTGTCTGACAAACTTTTCTGATTCCTGTTCAAGTTTCTGTTCTCGTTCTGTTCGGTTCGGTTCATCAGACGTTCAGTCCCACGTTTGACTCATCCTGTTTGCATCCAGCGGCTTTATTTTCCTTCTCAAACCTCCTGACATGACCACTTCAGGTTTTCCTCTGCAGAAAAAAACAAAAAACAAAACTGAACTCCAGTCTGTTTTGGTCAGCAGCCGTTGCTGAGAGCGGCCAGAACCTGCGTGCTGCAGCTCTCGGCTGCCTCTCCGGGGCCATAATTGAAACCATTCGTGGATCAGGTGGAATTCTGGGATTTTGGCCTCACCTCAAAATCCAGAAGCATGTTATTTTCTCTGCTCCTTTCCTCCAGTGAGAGAGGCTGTTACATCAGCCTTCCTCTCTCTCTCTCTCTCTCTCTCTCTCTCTCTTTTCCATTTCCAGAAAGTCCTTCCAAAGTGGAGGTCGGCTGCTGCTCGCCGTGCTGAATGCATTGACTCACTGTGGATGTGGAATACCGCTCCAGACAGATGGCCCCATGAAAAGAAGAGCAGAACTTGCAAAAGTAAGTCCAGTTCACATTTAACTCAAATGTGGTGTTTAATCTCTGCGTTCACGTTGACTCTCATGAAGTTTGTGCCAACTCACATCAGTTTAGAGAGGTAAAAACAGGCTGCGTAGCATCGGAAATGTTGTCATTTATTTTACCAGTGAGGCATTTGGAGAAAAGTCAGTCACTGGTGTTCGGGGTAAAATGTTTCCCTGTACAGCTGTGAGATTAACAACAGTGAATCATATCCTGCTGTTTCACTTCAGTCTCACATTGATTTGAGTTCATACACGTGACGCAGGTTCAGAACTGCACTGGGCCCATAAAATGTCAAGGTCCTCACAACTTTATTGAGGTTGGTCTCAGTCTAATAACACAGTGAGCCTCAGTGAGGCAGGTGAGAAGCGGCTGCTTGCTGACTAAGAATTTTCAACAGTGTTCTTTGAGTCTCTTGATTCAATTTGAATGGTGTTGTATTGTATTGTATTGCTCATGTGGGAGACATACAAAGTTTTTTTGATCAAACTGGGAAACTTACATTTCGCTGAAGAAAAATCACTCCTCTGTTTTATGAAAAACTAATAAAACTTTGAGTCATACCAGGCTGACTTTATTGCAAGCTGTGCAGCTAATCCCCCCTCCCCCCCCCCCCCCCCCAACGATCTTCCTTCCAGGTGTGCAGCTTCATGAGCCGCGATGAAGGTGACAGAGGTTGCACGGATCACTCGCCTCCTCTTCCTCATCCTGCTGGCTGTCTCCGCGAGGTGTCAAGTCAACCCAGGTAGACGCTTCTCTTTACGCTCCCTGCTGTGACCTGGCGGCTCGGAGCCTCGCTGTCCTGATGGGGGACGATTCGGAAGCGTCAATGTGATCAATTCTTCAACCGCCCTCAGTGCACGAGTGTCGTTGACGCGGGTGGAGGTGGTCTCCGGGTCCGGGTTTCGGTGATGGAGACGGAAGAGCGCGAGGCAGACATGCGGAGATGTTAGAGACGGGCTGAAAATAACTTTTCATACTCCTGGGGGGATACGCATGTTGACAAGACGGAGGGGGGGGGGACGAGGGTGAGGTGGGTGGGCTCAGAACGCACGAATATAATGTGTTTGTGTGTGCGCGCCTGACAGTGTGTCGATGTGGTTTACCTAATGGTCAGTGAGCAAATACCCTCTCGACAAGCACACCTTTCACTGGCGAGAGGGAATTTGTGTGAGGGGGGGGGGAGTAGAAAATTTGTAGGCGCAGTCGTAGGGAGCGCACACGCACACGCGCGCACACACAAACACATACAACACACGCACGTTCCATCGCACTCACATGCAGCTTTGCTTCTTTTTTGCTCTCAAAGGCTTGTTTGTCCGACAGTTCTCGCGAAGTCCGCGTGAGGGTTTTGGCCAAAATTGTTCCTTTGACAAAAAGCTCCTTCGATGGCGAGTCGGCGATGGGAGGAAACTCAATGGAACTCAATGAACCGCTCTCTCGCGTCGTGCGGTGTTTTATCTGTCTGTCTGTTGTGCAAAACTCTTTTCTGACATGATGTCGTACAAATATTTGAACCTTTATCACTCGATTTCTTTGGCTGTGAGAGACGCTCCAGCAACTGAATGGGAAGTACGAAGCATTAACAATCTCATTACAAACACTTCATTGATGCTTTTAGTGATGCTCGTTTGGCCAGTTCGGTTGGAGCGGCACAGATTTAATGACTCACAGTGGGAAAAAAAGCACGCACGAATCTTTAATTTATGTGTGTTTTTTTTTTTTTTTATTCAAACTGTCAACCGAATGTTGTTGTGAGTCACACTGAATATTACAGGATGAAGCATCACACAGAAATTGAAACATCACTGTTTGGAGTTTGGTTCGTGTGGTTTTTTTCTCACGTTACATAAACAAGTGCAGGAAGTTGGTTCACTGTCTGGTTCCACACTGAGACGCTCTCCACACAACAAAGTCACGTCAGAGTCAATGTGAACATGAGCATGTGCGCCAGCTTTAATGCGTTTTTTCCACCCAAGAGGTCAGTTGTATTTTGCCAACTGAGAGTGCAGTTTAACACGTGTTCTTCACGTCACCTTTGAGCTTTCTCACAGTCCAAAAATTCATTCTAATAAAACAGTCTAATGAACAGAAAAATAGCCAAACCGGTTGAGGAAAAACTGGGACGTCCAGCAGGCCTTCAAAACTTTAACCTCTCTCACCTCACGTGTCTCAGCTGCAGAGTTAAAGAAAAAAGCTCTGAGGCCCCTCCCTTCTCATTTTGCTTAGACTGGCACCTACACAGTGATGCCTCTGTTTGGCTTCTGAGGCCTTGCAGGGCTGCAGGAAAGGCGGTTGGGGGGGGGGGGGACTAGAGCCCTGACCACTTTACACTGAACACCTCAAGTCCTGCACATGCCTAAAGAGGGGAGGGGGGGGATTCTTCACCAATATGCAGCACAGCAAATTACAGAGCGTGTTTTCAAAGAAGGCTCGGTTTCGGCGATATGTGTGTCACCGATGTCGTTTGCGTTTACAGAAATATGTCGCTATCCTCTCGGCATGACTGGCGGCCAGATCCAAGACGAGGACATCACTGCCTCCAGCCAGTGGTCCGAGTCCACTGCAGCAAGATTTGGAAGGCACGTTTCTCTCCGTCTGATCGTCCGTCTCTCTTTTTTCCAAACAGGATCCGCTTGTTTGTTTCGAAGCCAGACCGGCCTGCGGGGTTTAAAGCTTTGCTTGTTTCTGTGAAACTTTTTAATTTCAACCTTCGCAGCCAAACTGCCGCTTTGTTCTCGAACCCAAACAGCAAAACTGAAAGAGACTAAACAATCGTCTGTCTTTGGTTTCATTTGAGTCGTCTCTAACCTTTTCATGGAGTTGTTTCACCCTTAATCAGCACATGCATTTGAAGACGGTGAATTTTGAATTGACACACAAATAAAAACCTCCATTTGGCTTTAACGCCTTTTTTTCGTCCTCTCTCAGACTGGACTTCGACAACGGGGACGGTGACGGCGCCTGGTGCCCCAACATGACGTCGGAGCCCGACGGCCTGAAGGAGTACCTCCAGGTGGACCTGCGCTCGCTGCACTTCATCACGCTGGTGGGCACGCAAGGCCGCCACGCTGATGGGATGGGCAAGGAGTTCGCCTCCAGGTACAGGATCAAGTACAGCCGCGACGGCAGCAACTGGGTGGGCTGGCACGACCGCAGGGGCAGGCAGGTGAGCGGCTCTGCATCGCTGGGGTCCGACATCCTTTCTCGGTGTCTTGTCTCACACGAGTCTTTTCGTTTTGTGCACGCCTACGACAGCCTCGACATAGATTTCTTCACTCGTTTCCCCACTGACTGTATTTACTGCCTGCTTCTCGTCTGCCAGGTGATTGAAGGAAACAGGAACACGTACGACGTGGTGCTGAAGGACCTGGAGCCCCCCATCATCGCGCGCTTCGTCCGCTTCATGCCCGTTTCAGACCTCTCCATGTTCGTGTGCATGAGAGTGGAGCTGTATGGCTGTGAATGGCTGGGTTAGTCACTGCTCTCCGCCGGACCCCCGTTTCATTTGGCGAGCTGAGTGTTTCGTCCTGAATTCCCGAACTCAGCATCTCACTGTGACCTGTGTGTTTCAGACGGCCTCATGTCCTACAGCATCCCGGATGGTCACCAGATGATCCACAGAGGCCTGGACGTTTTCTTTAACGACTCCGTCTACGATGGAGTTTCTGCCGAGAGGTTTCCCTGTTTTTCTGTTTTCAGGCCACCAAGCTGTAATTTTGCTGTTATTTTGCAATTTTTTTCATGTACATTTCTCTTCAGTTCATCCACAAATCCCTCAATCAAACTGACAAAGGGTCTCGGCACGCTGACCGACGGCATCTGGGGTCTGGACGACTTCCTGCACAGTCACATCTACGGAATGTGGCCCGGGTACGACTACGTGGGCTGGAGCAACAAGAGCTTCCCCAAAGGCTACGTGGAGATTGTCTTTGACTTCGACCATGTTCGAAATTTCACCTCCATGAAAGTGAGTTGGGTTGGGTTTTTTTTCTCAATGAAAGGGCTATTTTTAAAAGCGCTGAGCTCACACTGTGCAGGATGGAGCAGTGCAGCGCGCTGCCAGCCACTGAATGGTTGTCTGCAGCCGCTAGATATGTTATGAGGATACAAAATGTGCAAACCAAAGTTGAAGAATGACCTTGCAGCGTGGAAATCATATTTCCTGTGTAATTATCCAATTGTCCTGGATAATTGTCATGACCGGAGATCGGAAATAAAAAGAAGAAATGTTGCTTCGCTGCAGCACAGAGAGAGGCGTCAGTCATTGCTTCACCTGCTGTGTCACCTTCACCTTTTCATGTTCGAACACGTTTCAGCAGAAAATCGAGGAAGTCGATTCACTGAAGTGCACACCATGATGTCATGAACACAATTCAAGAAAAGGACCATGAGTTTCTGTTTCTCACTCCTGTTCCTCGCCTTCACCAGGTTCACTGCAGCAACATGTTCAGCCGCGGCGTTCGGCTCTTCAGACAGGTCACCTGCTTCTTCCGCTCCGGGTCGGACTGGGAGGCTGACCCGGTGACCTTCCGGCCCGCCGACGATGGCGTGAGCCAATCCTCGCGGTTTGTGGCCGTGCCCCTCGGCGACCGCACGGCCAGCACCATCAAATGCCGTTTCCACTTCGGCGACCTTTGGATGCTGTTCAGCGAGGTGGCCTTCCAGTCGGGTAAGGGACAGAGAGCAGGTGCAGCTGTCTCGTCGGCCGGTGACGCAGCGCTGTCCCCTGTCTCACGTTTGGGGTGAACGCTTGAGCCTTGTCTCCCTTTGTCTGCTCACTGGCAGGGTCCGCCGTGTACAACACATCTCTGAGCCCTCGTAAGCATGGACACCCCACAAACTCACTGCCAGGTTTGAAGTCTTGTGTTCCTTTCACCTTGAAACTGTTTTAAATTCATTGACATTAACATGGAGGATGCTGGAAATGAAGGAAATTCATGAACGAAAAGATGAAGGGATGAACGTTTTCTGTTGGAGCCCAAACAGATGGAAGAACCTCCTCTCAAAGATTCACTTGCTTGTTATTTTTCCATCATTTTCATACTGTGTGAAATGTGTCTGACCAAGCTTTTTCATTATGTTAATTCAGACTGCAGCTTTATACGGTGTTTTCTGGTTCAACACTGCCCCCTGCTGGCGTTATTGGACGTTCTCAGCTCGTCAGATGTTTTGCAATGATGAAACTTTGATTGAAAAATAAGATACAGTGTTTCCTTCTGATGTTATCTGGTTCTCCACTTTCCTGCGGTTTGTTTTAGGGGACGACCCGACTCATAAAGTGGACGACAGCAATACAAGGATTCTGATTGGCTGCTTGGTGGCGATCATCGCCATCCTGTTCGCCATCATAGTCATCATCCTGTGGAGGCAGGTCTGGCAGAAGATGCTCGAGAAGGTGACAAATACATATTTCCCAGATGTGTCAATTTAAACTGATTATTCATAGATTAAGTAAAAATATACTCTAAAATTACACTCTCTGATCTGAACTTATGTGATTTTAAGAGACCAACGGTAACAACAGAATTTACAGTGTTTGCAAATGAGAAAAAGCATCACTACAGTGTTATTTTTTTGTTTTCACACATATTTCGCCTCTCATAGATGTTACAGTGTTGCATATTCATGAATGTTATCACTTGTCAAAATATACGCAAAATAATTTCTTTCCATTGGCACACAAAAAGGAAACGCAGTCAATCTCACCCACTGCCCCTTCGCTACCTCAGGCCTCCCGCCGCATGCTCGATGATGAACTGACGGCTCGCCTGGCCGTCCAGACGCAGGCCTTCTCCTTCCACCACTCATCTTTGTCCAGTGAAGGCGGTTCGACCTCCAACTCCACCTACGAGAGGATCTTCCCCCTCAGCGCAGACTATCAGGAGCCCTCGCGCCTCATCCGGAAGCTGCCCGAGTTCGCTCAGTCCACAGAAGACCTCGGTAAGCCCCCAGAAGAGAGAGCGCCACCGAGGCGGTTGGAAGCCGCGAGCTGAACTCGGTGTTTTATGTCTCCTCGTCAGAACCGGGCACCTCCAGCAGAGGCCTCGCAGTCAGCGGGTCAGATGGCGCCCCCCACTATGCGGAGGCAGATATCATCAGCCTGCAGGAGTCCTCAGACAATAGCACGTACTCCATCACAGCTGTCAACATGAATCTCTTCACTGGCACCGATTCATCCATGAAAGAGTTCCCCAGACAAAGGCTCACCTTCAAGGAGAAACTGGGAGAGGGCCAGTTCGGAGAGGTACTCTCACTTCTGCAGCTCTGTCATTTGGCAAGCCGTCACATGCGCAGCTGTCCGTCAGTTACCTTTCTGTTGGAGACATTTTACGAGCAGAAATGATACAAATCAGAGCTAGAGGTCACCAAAGAGGACTAAAAGCTAGAATTTAAGAGGCAAGAGATTTGATAAAGAAGGATGATAGTCGGTGAGGCAAAACAGATGCTTCCAAATGGTGCACAATGGACTGAAAATATAGGCTTTCTAAACAGGTGCACTTGTGTGAGGCGGATGGCATGCAGGACTTCCTGGATGAGGATTCGTCTATCGAGGGAAACAGGGAGTCCCCTCTGCTGGTCGCCGTCAAAACCCTGAGAGAGGACGCCAACAAAAACGCAAGGTAAACGCTGCTGGGCACCTGCATGTGTACGGAGCGCTCGCCTCAATGTGGCTGTTTGCAGGTCAACAAGGTCTGTCTCCGCCACACTGCAGGAACGACTTCCTGAAGGAGATCCGAATCATGTCCCGCCTGAGGGACCCCAACATTGTGCGTCTGCTGGCGGTGTGCGTGGACACGGACCCTCTGTGCATGATCACCGAGTACATGGAGAATGGAGACCTGAACCAGTTCCTGTGCAGTCTGCGACTGAAGGAGGCGGCTGAGGACAGCAAGGCAGACCAAGAGGAGAAAGAGGGGGAGAGTTTGGTCTGGTAGGTTGGAAACTTATGTCAAATGCTGGGAATAAGATGGAAAAATCGTCATTTTATGGCCTCAGCACTTAACCGACTAAGAATGTCCACATCTTCTGTCCTGATCTCTGCTCAGTTACACCAAACTGATCAGCATGGCAGTGCAGATCGCGTCGGGAATGAAGTACCTGTCTTCCCTTAACTTCGTCCATCGCGACCTGGCAACCCGCAACTGCCTGGTGGGAAAGAGCTACACCATCAAGATAGCCGACTTCGGCATGAGTCGCAACCTGTACAGAGGGGACTACTATCGCATCCAGGGACGGGCCGTCCTGCCCATCCGCTGGATGTCCTGGGAGAGCATCCTGCTGGTGAGTCGACTGTGGGCAAAACGCTGAGAAACATATAATCACTCGCCGGCTACACCTGCGTCTGGCTTTGTTCCTTTTCAGTCGTTGGACTCTTTTCCACTTCGACAAAGAGAAGGAAAGTTTCTCCATGAATGAATGAACGAACACACATTTTGACATCTGTGTTGCAGCTTCATTTGTCACCTTTTTGTCCCTTCAGGGCAAGTTCACCATGGCCAGCGATGTGTGGGCGTTCGGCGTGACCCTGTGGGAGATTCTCACCCTGTGTAAGAAGCAGCCGTACTCCCAGCTGTCTGACGAGCAAGTCATCGAGAACACGGGCGAGTTCTTCAGGGACCAGGGCAAACAGGTGAGCGCCACAACACAGGCCGCTTCTCCCAATCACTCATTCGCCTCAAAGACGTGTGTTTTACTGCAGGGAAGAAGCCGGAGTGTCATCCACCCAGAGGGAAACATACAAACCTCCATGTGAACGCTGGGCACTGATTGATTTGTCGCGTGTTCCCAGGTTTACCTGCCAAAACCTCCCTGCTGTCCCGAGCGGGTCTACAGTGACCTCATGCTGAGCTGCTGGAGGAGGAACGCCAAGCAGAGGCCGAGCTTTCAAGAGATCCACGCGCAGCTGATGGAGAGCCTGGCGTAGCAGATGGGGTGTTTTCATCGCTGCCTGGCTCACACTGCCACGCTCGCTTCACCCAGAGTGGATTAAGCTGGAAAGGTCTCTCGGAGTCAGAGGCACTCCAGGAGTTATTTGCAATTTTGCCAAAGTTTACCTGCCACAGTGGTGGCGGAAACAATGATACACTTGAACAGAGTCGCATATTTTAGATGAGCAAACATTCAAAACTTTTTGTATTTATTGATTTCTTTTTATTCCCCATGATGTCTATTTATAGAGCACCAAGGTAATCCTTAGTAATAAGCTATGTATTTGTGAATATTGTTCTAATTTCTTTGACAGGTAAACTCCTCATTTTGCTGCACATGTATCGCATAAGGACACTGCTGTTGTGTAAATGTTTGTCTCAACTGATATTTCTATCTTAATCTGTGGTTATTTCAACCATCACATGATGACTGCTTCCTGGACCAGAATGTGTTTTATTATGCAGATGATGTTGACGTAGATTATATATAGATCACTTTTATATCATAAGTAACATGTTTGAGTCCCTTTGCAAATAGAGGGAAATTGCTGAGTGGCAAAAAAATGTTTTTAATACCTGTCAGACCAAAGATCTTTGTAAATAAAGAAAACAATACGATTTGACCGTGTTTGTCGAAGCTTATTGTCATCGTCCTGTATTGAATAGAAATTCCGGCCACAATCAACAGAGTCAAATCAAAGTTTCATTCAATCTCCATTTCCATGAGATCGGAACGCTTTGAACCGCTTCGCGCTTTTACTCCTTGGGCCTCTTCGCTCGCCGTCCGGAAGCTGATTGGCCAGCGGTTTGTTGATACTCCGTCACACCACGCGCCCACACTCCAGCACATAGGCTGCCTGCTTGCCGGGGAATCGGACGAGTGGGCCGGACGTCGGCGGCGCGACTCAACAGGTATTGAGCGGCTCTGAAGCTGCGACCACCGTCCGTCTGGTTCCCGCACCGCCGCGTTGGACATGGAGAGAGTGGTGGTCGTCACCGGAGCCAACAGGTGAGTCCCCCTCACACGGCCTGCTGGCCGCGAGGCAGAGCGAGCAAAAAATGGAGACGCCAATACTATACAAGAGTAAATTTATGTATTTGGCAAGTGAAATGTAGTTGTGAGAATGCTAGTTGTCTGAAAGTGTTTGTGTGCGCGCCCGTGCGCGTGTGTGTCCTGGCCCTTTGATGGACAAGCGACCTGTCTTGGCTGTACCTGGTGTGCAGTGTCAGCTGGCAACAGCTCCAGATAAGCGTTTCCCTCTGGAGCAAATCTTAATTACTTTTCCTGAGTCAGTTAGCTGATGTAAGAGACTCGTCTACAACACCCGGATGCCATCTCGTTTTTCTCAAGAGGGGGAAACACTAACGAGATAAACATGACAAATACGTCTTTAGGACCAGTCAAAGATGAAATGCCGCCAAGCGGAAAAAGGGACAAATCGTCTTCATTCTAGCTCTTCCAATCAGTTTCTGTGGATAGATTTCTTAACTGGGCTTTTTCCGGCTGAATTTCGGAGAGATGTATTCGCCATTCTGATGAGCTGCTGTGTTTGTCTGCCATCTGTCCGCCTCCGTCTGCAGCGGCATCGGCCTGGCCCTGTGTGAGAGGCTGCTGGCGGAGGACCGCCACCTCCGACTGTGTCTGGCCTGCAGGAACATGCAGCGGGCCCAGGCGGCCCGCGCCACCCTCCTCGCCTCCCACCCCGGCGCCTGCGTGGACGTGTTGCACCTGGACGTGGGGTCGGTGCAGTCGGTGCTCAACGCTGCTCAGGAGATCAAATCCAGGTATGAAGGTGTCAACACGTGGACTATTCTGCATTGTTTAATGTATCAAGTTGGTGCTAATGAGGGTTTGTGCTCCCACAGGTACATCAGGCTCGACTTCCTGTACCTGAACGCAGGAATTATGCCCAATCCCCACATAGATATCGGGGCTTTTTTTAGGGGTCTGTTCTCCAAGTAAGTCTCCATATTGCGCTATAAAAACAGGAATGTGTCGAAATTTCTGCTGCTGTATCACTATGTCGAATCCCCCCCCCCCCCCCCAGGAATGCTATCAAAATGTTCGCCACAGCAGAGGGTCTCCTCACACAACAGGATGAGACCAACGCCGACGGCCTGCAGGAGGTTTTTGCCACAAACCTCTTTGGTCACTTTGTCCTGGTAGGACTGAAAAACACACACACCTGTAATAATACAGTAAAATTTTTGATTTCTCACTTCAACTTTATGCTTCTTTGGAAGGTTGCATTAAAAATTCCCGTTTGAATCAAAAGTGGCGTTCATGTCTCTCATCTCCTACTCTCCATCTTCCACATCTCTGTGTCTCAGATCCGGGAGCTGGAGCCGCTGCTGTGTCAGGCGGACCACGCGAGCCGGGTGGTGTGGACCTCCTCCAGCAACGCCCGGCGCTCCGCCTTCAGCATCCGCGACATTCAGCACAGAGCTGGCACGGAGCCCTACAGCTCCTCCAAGTATGCCTCCGATCTGCTCAGCGTGGCTCTGAACAAGCACAAAAACAGCCAGGTGTGTTGCCCCTCTGCAGTCATCATAGCGAGTGCCGGTCCTTGGTGTTTACTTACGCGTTTCTTATCATTTCTCAGGGTCTGTTTTCCTCCGTGATGTGTCCAGGACTGGTGATGACGAACCTGACCTATGGTATCCTCCCCTCCTTCTTCTGGACTCTCATCATGCCCATCATGTATTTGGTAAGAGTTGATTCTCATAATGTCCCTTTTAAGAGAGGAACGCTCACATATAAACTTGTCTTGCATCCAACAGATCAGGTTTTTCACCAACACCTTCACGCTCACACCTCACAACGGAGCCGAGGCGCTGGTAAGTCCTCAATTGGAGCTCTTTCTTTCATTTTTTTAATTCAAGTTCAATATTTCCAACAATGTGATTTGAACATGGATCCCCGCACTCGTCTTTCACAGCATTGGCTGTTTCTCCAAAAACCGGAGTGTCTGGATCCCAGAGCAAAGTACCACAGTTTGACATCGGGACTCGGAAAAAGCTACACTCGACCTCGACAGGTGAGGAAGCGCAGAGCTGATCCTGAGCCAGCGCTGAAGCAGCGTGCGGGAAAGGCCTCAAATCGGGCAGTTATTACCGTCAGCCTGATGTGCAGCATCATGTGTGATTTTCCTGCGTGTTTTTCAGATGGACATTGACGACGATGCGTCCGAGGAGCTCTTCTCCAAACTCCTTGAGCTTGAGAAAGCTGTCCGGAGGAAGCTGAGCGAAAGAAACGGCGACAACGAAGCTCATCAGAGATACCTGGGCGAGGTCGAGTAGGCGGGATCGCCGGGACTTTCAGACCCTCTCTGAAGACGGGCCGAGTGCAGCTTCAATCATGATCGCTGCTTCCCCTCCATGTTCCCTGCTGAACTCTCGGACAGGATTTGTCCCCCAGAGAATGAAGCAAACAATGCGATCTGCTTCAGAGGAGATGCTGCTGCAGGACTGGACTGCAGGACTCCAGCATCACCTGCTATCAGGGAGTGAACGTAAATCTACTGATAACACGGCAGGAGAGGTGGGAAGTTGTTCAGTGATCAGTAATCCTACAGAAATGAACCACATTACCTCTTTCATAAGGTTTTTATGTAAATGGATCCTTATAAATGCTTATTTTCAATATCTGGTTTCTAGGGAATCTCCTTTAGGGGGGTTGCCAGGTCACAAAAATCGGGCTTAGAATGGTTGCCAGAATTCTGATTGTCAAAATTCAAACATCTGTATTCCAAACGATGTTTGGAAATGTTTCAATGTGCAGCATTCCAGCTCTGTGATGTTACCCAGCATTTATTATGAATAAAATGCTGCCACTGCTGTTGCGTGCTGGATGGCGCCAGCAGTGATGTTTACATTAGAGAATTTGCTGAACTCAGCACATGCGCGCCGAGTCCTCGTGAAGAAGTGCCCGGACTCCCGTTGACCCGCTGCGACGGCTTCCTCTCCAGCTGCGAGAATCTTTGGTGCAGCTTTGTTGGCGCCAGCTGGTTCCCTGCATGCCCCCGCCGGCCCTCCCCACACCATTTTTCTGCTTTTTATAAACCAACAAATCCTGGTTAATCCCACAACATATGAAAGCAAAAGAGGGTGCAGCTGTGCACGCAGGGTGAGACTTGGTTTTTAATAGGAACTGGTGGAGTGTAAAAGACATTAGATACACACACAGGCAGACAGACAGAGCTGATGATGTTCTCTAAGAAATGAATGACAATTATGCATTTAGTGCATTGACCCATTATCATCTAAACAAGTAATTTTGGGGGTACATTTTGCATTTAAAGTTTTTTTTAAAAAAAAAAAGAAGTCGGAGTGGAAATACTACACCCTCCGTGTATCTACCGGGCTATGCCAGCTGTCGGCGTCCGTTCAGTGACGCCGCTGCGGGATGCTGAGCCGGAGCAGTCGGACCGCCGGCTGCTCTGCGGGGATCCGCGTCCGCCGGACGGTGTCGCTCCAGCCGGAGCCCCGCGGAGGCAACGCAGCTGAGACGCGGTGTAGTACAGTGAAATTTGGATCAGTCCATTAACCACAAAATGTAGGAGACAATAATTGAACGAGCACTGATACATCTCCGGCTGACATTTAAGTGTTCAATATATCCCATATTTTTTATTTAATGCATACATTAAAGGGAAATAAATGGATTTACCTCCTGTTAGGTTTTCCTCGTGATAAAGCCTCATTCGGCTTATGGACACTTCATGCAGACTAGTGCATAGACATGCATGGTCACTGTAACGGATTACAAGTCACAGACACGGTCACGTTACTTTTTGAGCCCCCTCTTATAAATAAAAACATCGCAGCCGCGTGCTCAGATTGGTGCACGCCGCGCGGTGTCCCGGATGGTGCTCGCACCGGAAGAGAAGGGGCAGCTCTCCCAGCCATCTTGTGGCAGCATCCAGCGATTCGGTCGCATCAAGCCTCGTAGAATCGGAGGTGAATCCCGCTGAAGGGGCGCCATCATGCCCGGACACCTGCAGGAAGGCTTCGGCTGCGTCGTGACCAACCGGTTCGACCAGTTATTGGACGACGAGTCGGACCCGTTCGAGATCCTGAAAGCCGCAGAAAACAAGAAGAAGGAGGGGGCCGCCGCTGGGTCCACCAAGACCGCGGCGCAAGCCGCCAAGCAGCCGAAGAAGGAGTCACAGAAGGACAGGAAAAACCCGCTGCTGGACAAGAAGGAGGAGTCCCAGGCGCCGGTTCCCCTGAAGAAAGAAGGTAATAAAACGGCACCTGCTCCGTCCGCTGCGGCGCGCTGCGTGTTTATTTCGTGCTTTTGCTGTCATGTGCATCCTTCCGTTAGCTGCGCTAGCCGCTGGTGGTCAGTGCGAAGCACAGCGTGAGGTCAACATGGACCCTGTCCTGCCGTGGTTAGAGGACAGACCTCCCCTGCTGCTCCGGCCGACCGCGCTCAGGCGCCGGCAGCGCGGAGGGACACCGCGGGGCTCCGATGGAGCCCGCAGCGAGGTCCGGAGCGAGCGGACGGCTCTGTGTCGCAGAAATGGTTGCTGCTAGCATCCGACGACAAGGTGCAGTGTTGGGTTACCCTCAGCTGGGGGATGCTCGGGCACCTTGCCGCTCCGCGTGCAGCGGCGGACAGAGCAGAGATGTGAATGTTCACTGGAGTGCAGCTCAAATACACGAAGGACCGATGCTGTTTGTTTTTATCAACAGTGGTGTTTATTTTCTCGCTGTTGAATGAATTAATAGAAAGTTTGAGCTGAGCTAATTCAGGGTCACTGGGGAAAGAGTTGAAACGTCAAATGTCCTGAGAAAAGTTGGGATGTCCTGGAGCATCTCTCTCCCGCTCACTGCTTCTCTGCATTTTCAGTCCTAATGAGTTCAAAGGTGTTTGTTTCTCCACTGTTGTTATTGGGTCAGGTTATTTTTGATGATTGACTCCGGAGCTTCTCGCTCCCACAGCACCTCCATGATGCTGCCAGACAGTCAAGTTTGATTGTCCATTCACAGCAGGCCTGCTCTCCTCTGTTACCTTTTGAAAAGTTGCTTGCAAGATGTTGTTATAAATTCAGAGTTTTCAGACTTTCCCAGTCATAAGTCGGTTGGTTTTTTTTTTTCAATGAGCAGATGATGGCAACTGGCTCGTCATTGTGAGACACCCCATGTCCACTGGCTCAAATGTCCTTGAAACTGTGGATGGTTTTATTTTGAAGCACTTTCCTGTTGGCAAAATTAGAGTACAAGAGGTGTCGTTTCACTCCAAAATGTTATTTTGCATGCGCATGCACGGCTCTTTTCGCCAACTGTAACGGAGACACCACTGTCCAAATCTGATCTGCTCTCCGTTTTGACCTCCAGGTATCAGGCGGGTGGGCAGAAGGCCGGACCAGCAGGGCCAGTCTGGATCCCAACACCAGGGCGGGCAGGGCGAGGGCCGATCCGGAGACAAGAGGCCGGACCGGAGACCTCCCCGTGAGCGCCGCTTTGAGAAGCCTGCCGAGGACAAGCCCGAGGGAGGCGGCGAGTTCTCTGCAGACAAGTGAGTGGCGGCGCCGGTGAAGGATGAGGAGCATATTTGAACTCGCTGATGAGCACGTGGCTGTCTGGTGCGATCGCAGGATCAGCGTGGAGGCGTTCGGAAGGATTCAGTGTCTGCAGCGTTGATATAATCATCACCTCAGTGTGGCACAGCCGCCTGTCGACGGCGGGCGTTGGAGGCCGGGGGGCTTTCTCTGACGTTCATGGTTGAATCATCCTTTGAAAAAGATGTGATCAAACATTAAGCTGACCAGAAATTGCACAAAAAAATCTCATCTTGTTCATGGACTTCTGTTTCTTTGTCCATCAGGCCCTCTGGAGACAGGCCCCCAAGAGGGCGTGGTGGCGGCCGGGGTGGGCGTGGTGGAAGAGGACGAGGCATGGGCCGAGGAGAGGGCTTCGACTCGCGTGGGAAACGGGACTTCGACAGACACAGCGGCAACGACAAATCGTGAGTCGGCCCTCGACGGCGAGCTCACAGGAGTCGCCGAGTCCATAGGCGGCAGTCACATGCGTGTCATTCCTGAACAGAGCGAGCGCTTGTTTAGCTCGTGGCTGCTGTAGTTTGCTGGCATGAATGAATACAACAAAATCTCGAAGTGCTTCGACAGCTACACCTCACACTCCCCTCGGAAGCCATCGAGCGTTTCTGTTAATGAGGTGTCTGGTACTCGTGCCTCCTAATGGAAGCGTGTTACTGGGTTTAAAAACAACTTGTCACAATAGGATTTTTCAAAGAATTGATGATGATAACGACCATGCCACATGCATCAAGGTGTTTGCTGTTCTCTTGTGTTTCAGCAATCAGAAGACCGAGGAGAAGCGCAGCGGCAGCGGCTCGCACAACTGGGGCAACGTGAAGGATGAAGCGAGGTGGGTTCTCACAAAGGGACGCGCGGCCCGCTTTGTGTGAGCGCCTCGCTGTCAGCGGGACGGTGAAGAGCAGACGATGTTTGTGTGGACTCAACTGCGCGTCTCTGAAGTCGTTTCTATTTTTGGCCCTGAAATGAGTTTTTGATATCGCACTTCGCAGGATGCTGCAGGTGTGACATCTTGAAAACGCTCACGGCTCGGTTGTAGCTCGCACAGATTCTGGTCCACGCACTAATACTTTCTCGACGCACTGTGTGTGTTTTTTCACGTGTGCCTGAATAAGTGCGGCGCTTTGATTCGAGGCAGTTGAACGGTGTTGACATAGCAGCTGTTTGCCTTTGTTTCCAGTGAGGCTGAGCAGACTGCAGCTCCTGAAACAACCCCAGAGGGAGAAGAAACGGCACCTGCCGGCTCCGAGAACAAGTGAGACTCCATTCCTAGTCATATTATCAATCTGTTTTTAGTGTGTCCATAAAAGGAATCTACTTATTTACTTCAGCAGCGTGCGCCATCTCCAAAAACTGGGTTTGGCGTCATCATCACGCTGAGCGCTTTCATTTTTGGAAAGTAATTTCCTGCATGCACGTAGCCGTCGCAAAGCTGGAGTGCAAATGAGATAAACATTGTCAGTGACCCCCTCGGCCTCGGGATTAGGAGAGCATGTATAGCAGTAAGAGGATTGGCTGTTTAAGGTTTTAAAGGCCTACATTGTTGCCGCCACGCGCGGGGCTTGCAGGGAGAACGAGGTCGAAGAGGTGAAAAATGAAGGCCCCAGAGAGATGACCCTGGACGAGTGGAAGGCCATGCAGGACAAGGAGCGCACCAAGGTGGAGTTCAACATCCGCAAGCCCAACGAGGGAGCCGACAGCCAGTGGAAGAAGGGCTACGTGCTGCACAAGTCCAAGAGCGAAGACGTGAGTGTGGCAGGCGAAGGAATTTCTGTCGCTTGGTGAACTTTTGCACTCTGGGATTGAGAAACCTCTTTCCTTCACTTGCCTACTCAGAAGTTTCCTTTCAGTTCTCTCACGGCATCAATTCCGCTAATATGTTGCCTGCAGGTGGCGGCGGATTCTATTTTAGGCTGTTGCTGCTGCCGTTACATACATTCAGACTTCTGCTGCGCTTTCCTCTCACACTGCATAACAAGTAGAGAACGCTCGGGCTCGCTGCGAGTATTGTGTGAAATAACTGTCGGTTTATTGTCGAGGTCACTTGCATCTAAAAATAACTCTTGTTTGATTTCTAGAGGCCTGTTGGTGCTTTGATTGATTCCCCAGAGACAGAACCAGATGCACAAACTCTGTACCAAAAGGTAGCTGCATCTCTCACTCTCGTCCTCAATGCAAATAATGGGAGGTGCTCTGCTGGTGCCATGTTGGGGGTCCCAATGTTGGTGATTGACCTGCCTCCCGTTCTGTGCAGGGCACCCCTGACGAGTCCAGCGACCACCATTTCCGCAAGCCAGCCAACGACATCACATCCCAGCTGGAGATCAACTTTGGAGACCTGGGGCGCCCCGGACGCGGGCGCGGGGGCGCACGTGGCGGCAGAGGAGGCCGCGGCGGGGGAGGCAACAGGACGGCGCGTGGGGGAGGACGGTCCGAAAAGGTAATCGCTAAATCTCGCCGTTGTTGGCAGAACAAAGGCTCTGAAAGTCGCTCACAAAGGACGGAGCTCGCTGGCTCCATGCAGGCTGTAAAAGCACTGACTTGAAAAACGGAGGCGCTGGAATAACAAAGCAAAAAGCACAAAACTCACTGGCAGTGAGCTCAGCAAACTGAAACCGTTTGTCTCCAAACAGCATCTCTACAATGTGTGTTTGGGTTTTTGATTGTCTGAGAGCGGTTGCCGACATGCATCTTTGGCACCGTGTGCAGAAAACAAGCGGAGGCCTGCATGGAAGCCAGCGTGGCCGACACGTTGAGTTCCTTGTCTAACAGCAGCACTTCTGTCTCAAACGGAGTCAACGAAGCTGCGATTCACCATGACGCCACTTTAAGCTGGAGGAAATCACGCCACACATAGCGAATGAGTGTTTTTAGCATCCACTCCCATTCATTTTGCGCTGATATCACACTTTAACCAAGGCAAAGCGCAATATGGACCGACATGCTGTCTGCCGTGTGTTGCGACACGCACACCTCACCGTGATCGCCTCGTTTAGTAACTCAGCAGCTTATGCTGGTGTTTCCGAGCCAAAAACGAGAATCAGGAAGATCATGAACAAATTTTGTTCAAAAGAAACTTTCTTTTTTGTGTATTTGCAGAGTGATTTTGTGATTGAAGGTCTGAGTTCTGAAATTTCAGCAACATCACAGTTACTCATGAGCTCTCTCTGGTGTTTTCCCCCCACAGGCCAGCGGAGTGTCGGTCCCCAACGTGGACGATCCCGAGGCTTTCCCAGCCTTGGCCTGAAGGCCTCCTTTTCCACCACCAGCCCACCCATCAGCCCTTCCGGGGCCCCTCCTCTACGAGGCTTGCATGCTTACCACATCTTCAAGTATATAAGAAAACAATGAGAGAAAAAAAATGAATGACCAAAAAAAAAAACAAAAAAAAAAAGAGACTGTCATCCCATACCACTCACACCACCAGAGGACTCAAATTTTACCTGTTTTAAAGGAGAACAAAAGACAAAAAAACGGTGGGAAAAGGACCTCTTGTTACACTGAAGTTTTGTATTTAGGGACATGAAAGCAGGGATGTTTTCATACGTTTTGTTGTTGTTGTTGTTTTTTTCAGAGATTATGCATACTTCATCGATTTTATTTTTGTGCTGCTTTGGTTTTATGCATTTCTGCGGTTAGGTTGAAGTGTGTGCATCTTCCCTCCTCGAAGCTTTTGTGCTTTATTTTATGATTTTTCCTCATGACTTCAGCTCAGTATTATGAGGTCGTCTTCAGAGAGAAAAACCGAAAAAAAGAGAAACTTTCTACTGGAGCTTTTTCCTCCCCAGTAATACACACTGATGTGGTAGCACTACATAGGAAACTCGTATTAGATGTCTGAAGTATGGCTTAACATGCTTTTAAAGTGTCATTACTTGGATCCTGACCGCCCATTCCTTTTTTTGCGAGGCACAAATTCAGGATGGGTAACCAAGTGACTTCCTACTAAAGCTTGGTATTTTTCTGCTTGTTGTGCAGTGGAAGTTAATGCCTCTTTTTCCTTCTTTTATTTGATTTTTGTTTCATTTTCTTTTTGATAGCTTGCCTTTTATTTCGGTGGACCAGTGGTTAGTAACGCTTTGTATCCCCTGATCCAGAAATGTGCTACCTGTGTTTTTCAGGGTGTCCCAGGGCCCAAATGTATCTTTAGGCTGGTCCTCTTAGGTCAAACCAACTGTACTACTTGTAAATTCAGGACCACTAAGCGATTATTGTCCTCTTTTTTTGGGGGGAGGGGTTCAAGAGTGTGTGTGTGTGCGTGTGTGTGCGCGCGCGTGTGTGTCGACAGCTAGTTACTTAGAAGTTAAGTATTCCGCTCTAAACTTGCCATTCTCCAACAGTAGACTGCAAGCTGTCGCCTGAAGTAGCTCCTACTGTCGTTTTTGAGACGTGATTGTTGAAGTGTAGGCGGGCGTGACGGGTGGATCGCAGACATATCTCACTCCAAGTATCTGCTCCGTGTTTTCAGATCTCAAGCACCTGTTGCGTTTTGTTTTTGTCTTCCTCACCGCCGGCCCGTCCGGTGACTGAGTTTTATTTTATTTTGGAAACATATTTGCTGTTGTTTTTATTTTGCAGAAGCATCGATGCATAATTTGTCTGAAAGAAATGTCAGCTTGTCATTGTGGAACAATCACGGGCTACAGAATGTAATGTGAGCTGTCGGTGCTCTCAGCCTCCTGTGTCAGCGGTTCCAGTGAGCTTTTTTTTTTTTTTTTTTTTTCCTCAATAAAGCGGGTATATAATTCACGTTGGGGTTTTAAGTGGGAGGGTGGGGTGGGGTGGGGGGGTGTTACAGTGAAGATGTAACAGAGTGAATTTAAAGCTTTATGTGTTGTGCTCTGCAAAGACTCGCTGGTGATGCACTGAAACAGACGGCTGGAGTGCTTCTTATTTTATTTTGTTTTTCCTTGTAGGACTGTTTGAGCCACATGACGAAAGGTTTTCTGCAAACATCCCTGTTCTAATAAATTGCTTTAGAGGTGTTACATGTATCCTGTCGATGGCTCCTGGGTTGTTTCCGATCAATGCTGTGACTTTAAAGGTGTACATAAATGTGATGCTGAGTCTTTATTGCTTTCAATGCTCTGTTGTAGTGACATTCCTGCTAATTTATTTCACAAACCAAGCAAAGGAACCGTGAGCAGATGTGCAATAAACCTAAACTTTTTTTTGATGAGGTTAAATCCACTCATTAGCGCCCCAATTCACAACTCTCTGGAGTTGTAGGATCAAGAGATAAACAAAGAATCATAAATTAAAAGAAGGATGTGCAGAAATGTTTGTCAGAAAAGAAGAAGCAGGTTAAACGAAGAGTTTGTATTGGGAAAGGGTTGACACATTCACTTTTTTCTGATTTGGATCATTTAAAATAAAGTGAAAGTACTTGGATAAACATTGAAATGAGTCACAGAAGTACTTCATAAATACTGATACTGAATAACAGTCAAGATTTCAGTGCTTTTTTTCCCATAGAAGCGGTAACTTCAACCTTATGTTATGATTAAAAAGGCAATCACAAACAAAAGGACCAAACAAAAACAAATGTTTTGTTTCAATGAAAATAATATCCATTTTTTAAATTTTGAGAGTTCCCTAAAAGGTTTTATTTCATTTTTTAAACCTCGATTCATTTCCCTACCACCCATGATTGGCGTGACGTCAGAATGTTGCACGCATGCGCACTCGGAGCTGTTGGCCCGATAGACTCCGCTGCTGGAACGATGGCGGCGCCTCTCAAACGTCGAGCGGAGCCGGAGCGCAGGAACGAGCCGGCGGATGGAGCGACCCCCCGGGTCGCGGGGGAGACCCCCGGAGAGCCCGCGGCGTCCGTGTACGCGAAGCTGCTGGCTGCGGCGTTTTACGGCGTCAGCTCGTTTTTCATCGTGGTCGTCAACAAAAGCGTCCTGACCAACTACAGGTAAAAAGTTCAAAGTCCGGCAGGGCGGCGTGTCAGAAGATCACTGACAGCTTTATTGTCCAGCGTGCAGGAAGCAAACAGACCTGAGAGAGATGTTTCATCACGGGGGCTTGAAGAGACACTATTTATAAGTCGCTCAATTCCTCGTTTGTTATGCCTATCAGGTTGGAGGAATGTCTGGAGAAGTGTTTGTAAAATCTTGCATTATTACACATGTGTTATCTTTTCCTTCGTAGTCATCTCTGAATTATGACCTTACCAGACTGATTAGGATTAACTATTAATCTATTTTATCAAATCTGATGTTTTTATATGAGGGCCAAGCTCCATGAAAGTTTCAACAGTTTTAAATGAGCAATTTAATGATTTGCCCACAAGAGTATCTGATGTCTCTGATGTTAGAATTGTGTTAATGTATCAAAAAGTGAAGCTCTCATGTGTGTCGTTTCGATTAAAATATGAGGAAAATGAACTTTTCTGTTTAATTCCGATTTTTGGAGCTTCACTTGTGCTTTACATTTTGACTGTTTGTCCTTTTGCACGTCAGTTGCTGCATATCTGCTGAGTTCACTGCATTAATGAGATTTTGCACCACTGACTCCTTTTTCTACCAATTCACAGATTTCCATCGTCCACATGTGTCGGAATCGGCCAGGTGAGCGTCTCGTTCCTGAGCTACCTTGATTCCCTCAGCAGTGTGTGCGTGTGTGACAGTGTGTTTTCCTCCTCCTGCATGTGTCTGGCGTAGATGCTGGCGACGGTCGTCGTGCTGAGGACTGGGAAGATGTTGGGCGTCATCTCTTTCCCAGATTTGGACTTGAGCATTCCGCAGAAGGTGACGAACCTGTTCGAACACAATGAAGCACGTTGAAGGTGTCGCCTGAATCCACATCTGCTCCGTCCTTTCAGATGTTCCCGCTGCCGCTGCTCTATGTCGGGAATCAGATATCAGGACTGTTTGGGACGCAGAGGCTCAAGTGAGAGCTTGTATTAAGCAGGCAGATCATGGAACCATTTGGCTGTTCTTCGACGTGACTCGCTGTGTCTTCCCTCCCTCAGTTTGCCCATGTTCACTGTTCTGAGGAGGTTTAGCATTTTTCTCACCATGGTGTTCGAGGGGTTCCTGTTGAAGTGAGTCAAGCTGCCCCCCCCCCCTTTATGTTGGAAGCTCTCTATTCGCAAGGGATTTTATTCATCCCATTTTTTTTATTCCTTCACAGAAAATCTTTCTCAACTTCCATTAAAATGACAGTGTTCACTATGATCTTTGGGGCCTTCATTGCAGCCAGGTGAGGCACACACACACATACACACACACACACACACATACACACACACACACACACACACACACACACACACACACACACACACACACACATCCCGACCTGGCTTGTCTCTCACTCTGCTCTGCTTCTCTTCGTTTTCCAGCGCCGACTTGGCTTTTGACCTGGAGGGATACGTGTTCATCATGCTGAACAACGCTCTGACAGCGGCCAGCGGGGCGTACGTGAAGCAGAAGCTGGACTCCAAGGTGAGCGGGGAGGCCGATCCCACCCCCACGTCCCCCGTATCGTGACCCTCTAAACGTGCTGCCGACCCCACAGGAGCTGGGAAAGTACGGACTTCTCTACTACAACGCTCTGATCATGATATTCCCCACCCTGGCCTACGCCTACTACTCAGGGGATCTGCAGACGGTGAGTTCCTGACCACTGACCGCCGCGTGCGAAAGAGCGTTTGTCGTTGTGAGTCCTTGCCTGCCATTGTTTGTGTGTCTGTGTGCAGGGCCAGGAGTATGAGGGCTGGTCTGACGTCCTGTTTGTGGTGCAGTTTGTGCTCTCCTGTATCATGGGGTGAAGTATCTCTTCTCTCTGCGCATCCAAGGCTGACGATCCCACAGCGTAGCTCTCGTCTAACCGCGCTCTGATGTGTCGCACAGCTTCGTCCTGATGTACTCCATCATGCTGTGCACGCAGTACAACTCCGCGCTCACCACCTCCATCATCGGGTGCATTAAGGTGAGTCAGCCCATGTCTGTCCAGCCCCCCTGAAGCTCGCTCTTCCGTCTCAATGCGTGTTGACTCTCGGTGTGGTGTGACCAGAACATCCTGGTGACGTACATTGGGATGGTGTTCGGTGGAGACTACGTCTTCACTTGGACCAACTTCATTGGCCTGAACATCAGGTGGGACTAAAGCCGCTGTATATTAGTGAGGTCGTGTCGGCAGTACATGTCACTCAGTTTTATGTTTTGTCCTCTTTGTTTTATCCTGCAGTATTGCTGGCAGCCTGGTGTACTCCTACATCACCTTCACACAAGAGCACACAAGTAAAACCAGTAAGTAAACAGTGGCAATAATTATCAGTCGGAAACAAATGAAGTTGTCCGAAAGTCTGTCTGATGAACTGCATAAATGATAGCAAGCGAAACCGAAGAAACTCCACTTTACTCGGTTTTGTAACATCAAGTTAAACAACATGGTGCGGTGAGTCACTTTAGTGAGTCTTTAATCGCTTAAAGTAACTGGTTTCAACTTCCAAAGTTTCAACATTTCAGTTTTTATTGAGCTTTTCTATGAGAAAAGTGACGTTTCACTTTGAATTCCACAGAGAAGGCATGACGATGCTGAAGAAACTCCAAGCAGCAAACACAAAACTGTCCGTCCGTGTTCTGTATGTCATTATATTTTACTTTATACCTGAAGTTTTTTCTAATGATTTTTTCCACTTTCAGGATCATACCCTGCTGATTATTCACATGTATTATATTTTATAGGGAATCAGGAAAAAAATCATTTTTAAGGTATTTTTTTAATTCTCTCATTGTAAATACTGATAATGAGAAATGTTTTGTAAAAAATGATTCAAATCAAGTCGAGTGCTTGTTTTCTTTTTGTATGTGACTCACAATCTGACACAACAGGTTCATTAATACATTTATTAAATATAGCCAATGTTATTCCATTCATAGCCAGTCATGGAATTACACTTCATTTTATTCCATGTCATCATTTACAGAGATAAAGATATTATTGTCAACCAAAAAAAGAAAAAAAAATTAAAGGGAGAAAAAAAAAATGAACTAAATGAATCGATATTTTCGACAGATTTAAACTTTTCCGAAGGTTCTAAGCTGGAGTACAAAGTAAAAACATTGAAGCGTTTAAGCCGAACAGCCGCGGCACCAAAACATGTTCAGGTCTTCCACGTCACGCCGTCTCTGCTCGGAGGCCGTTCACCCGGGAAAACGGCGAGGGGCATCGGTGGCGAGCGTGAGCGTGAGCGGGCAAGCAGCACGCCGGGGAGGCTCCGAGAGCCGACCACCGGGGTGGAGCGGCGTCACGCGGGAATGCCGAGTGCTGGCAAGCAGGGAGCGAAAGAGGAATGGCTACTTTATTTATTACATCCATCTCAGAACAGTTTCCCGACAAAGAGCACAGCCTACGAGGAAGACCGGAGGATACAGAGATGTACAGACCAGTTATAAAAACAAAAACAGTTGTACCAGCTGCTCAAGGTAAGAAATCTATACAAACCTTACATGAAATATCACAAACCTTCTGTCTAGTAAAAACAAAGTTGAGCAAAGCACTATGAATATCCAAAAATACAGAGATCTTCTACGTGAGCTATATTACAGGACATCACTGATGTCAGCTGCTTTACACAAACAAACCCGCGGGGGGACGAGCCCGCCGGTTCATTCATCATCGTCAAACAAAACAGCTGTGATGAGGAGCGAGACGAGGGCGTGACGGCGTGTTTCTGCTGGGTTCTGACGCCACTCCTCGCCGCCGCCGCCGCCAGCGAGAGACATACAATCAAAGTGCAACTACAGTGAGCCGCTGACGGCGCCACCACCACTACTCCTCTGGTTTTTGCCTACGTTGCATCTTAACACAACTTCTTTTATTATCTCTCTCTTGAAACAACTTAAGCACATATATTCGCTAAAAAATAATAATAATAATAATCATGTCCTGTTTTGTTACAGCACACAATCGGCTTTAACAGCAATGACCAATCAGTTGATTTAGATTTTTTTTCTGTGTTAAAAAATATAAATATCTCTGGAGTAAAAAAATATTACAGGCGATTTCATTTCTTAAAGTACAAATAGAAAAAAAAGGAGGAAATTCTTTGCAAAATTTAGTCAGTCTCCAAAAAGGGAATAAGGGGAGGTGGGGGAAGGGGGGGAGGATGCTTTGTGGGGTCCGATCTAGCTGTGGTACTTTGGGATCAGCTTTGCGGGCAGTCGGATGGGACGAGGTGGAGAGGTGAAGGGTTGGGGGTGACTGCTGCCCGCCCCCCCAGCCCCCCACTCCTCCTGGAGGAGCAGCTGCAGTTTGGTTCGTTAGGTTCTTCAAGGCGCGACTCTCAATGACCGTTCTCAAAGGTACAACATGGAAGTGTGTCAGTGTAACATCGAAATGCAAATCACCCAACGTGGCCGAAAACAACAGGAAAAGAGCCAAGAACTCAACAGTCATGGCATCGTGTCAAGATATGTGAGTATTGTGCTGAAGACGTCCACAGAAAATAGAAAGCCAGCCTGCAATACCATCGTGTACCACAAAGTGGCGCAATAAACAACCCAAGTGTCTCATCTTTTCCCTGAAAAATGCAGCTGGGAACTTCCTGGAGTTACTTAACATGCTGAAGCAAAACAATCATATTCACTTCGCCACCCGGTGCCACGAAAACAACACATTGAATAAAAACCAAATAGGAGTGAATAAAGTTGAGACGGCAGCAGCCCAGTGAGGAAAAACGGGTTGGTGCGAGAGTTGGGACTTTCTCTCAGTTGGTGTTAATAACAATTTGTGTGCTCACAGCTGGAACCAGTTACGGTCGTGTGATTTCATTCTGTCCATTCGACATGTTATGTCGATGACACACGAGCCTCGTTGACTTTTAAAGAACTTGCTTTGGATCTTAAAAGAGTTCCTGACGGCACGAACCTCACCACAAACTCTGCCCACATCAATTCATCATCTGTGTCGTGACTTGTATCATTGAGTCGCAGCTAAAATGGCAGCTGAGAAGCGACAACACGAACCACAGGGAAGTTTCAGACACAACTTTCATTTCTGACCTGGTTCTCAAATCTAAAGTCTGGACGTGGTGACTGAAACAGCTGCTGCATTTGAACCACCTACAGTACATCTTCAGGTTGGGTCACACTAAGAACTCTAATTTGTGTCTTGGATCCTGCTACAGTCCTCAGCTTGTTTTGCCTCCTTACATGAAATCTCCTCACGTATTGTAACTTTGCAGAAAGTCCGTTCGTCCTCCTGAACCTCTGCTGCTGCTCCCGCCAAGCTACCCGTTGGTGGCGAACGTTTTCACTCCAAATTCAGTGTCTGTAAGTCACGGTGGGCCTGTTCAGTTCTCCTGCGTTCTGGATGGTTCCGTCTCACTCTGGCCCACCGCGTCGGCCTCCGTGCGGCATCTCTTGGCGGGCCTTTCGTGCGTCACTGCCGCCGTGTCTCTGTGGTCCAGTGGGGGCTCCAGTGAGCCGTTTCTGTCGTGGTCGGGGGTGGTGGGCTGGCTGCAGCCGTTGGAGTTGCTGTCGGACACTGCGAGGGGCGGAGGGGGTGGCGGAGGTGGAGGGGGGAGGGGGGGAGCATCTGCTGCAGGATGGGAGGGACCGTTGGACTGGACGCCCTCAGTTTTGACTTGGTTCAATGTGGGCAACTGAGCGCCATCTACTGGATGACTCGAATTGTGGCTCGCAATACCTGTCGAAAAACAGAGAAAGGATATTTCATTCTTCTGTACGGTTTCAAATTAAAAGCCTCGATTTCAAATGACATCCATGATGAGTTTTATACATCGTCTCTTAAATACTTGTCTTGACTTCAATAAATTACAATTTCAGAGAATTTCTCAGTGGTTTGTGTGCGAGTAGTTTGTACTCCAAGTCCTCCTTCGGCTCACCGTTCTGACTGCTGCTGTCTTCCTTCTCTGAGTGGCTGGTGCTGCTGCTGGAGGTGGTAGGAGGCGGCGACGCAGCCCTGCTGGACGTCGCGCTCTCCGTTTCATCCAGTAATCGGTCCATATAGTCTCTGTAAGACAACCGGCAACAAACAAATCATTACAACTGGGCTCAGCTCTTTATAAACCCAAATGAAGCCTGTGGTCACTCATCTTCTCTCATCACTGACCGCAAATGGATTCAGACTTTGGTTACATTTACTTTTACCGCATCCTTTCTGAGCTAGTTGCTAAAAATGTTCTAAACGAATACTTCCACATCTGTATTGTTGCTCTTTATCTCAACATCTCAAGTCAACAACACATAACAATTCCATCAATGTTTGCGTTTCACAGGGCACCTTTTTCTTAGAGACTTACGTGACACCAGGGTGAAGGTTGTATTTCCTTTTCCCAAGTCTGGTTTGCTGTGCAAAGAAATCATAACGCTCAGACTTCTTCCACATGTAATAAAAGGCCACACATTCTCCTACAGACCTAGTTCTCACCTGAAAGATTTAATGCAGCAGACATGAAATGAGCATTATTACCATCGTCTCAAACAGTTTCAACACACATTCAACAATCAGAGACAAATCAAATTGTTGCATGAAAAAAAAAAACAATCACACAGAACTTTTAAACATTTCAGAAATAAAGACATTTGATTTGTCTCGCGAAAAACAAAACAACAAAATAAATAGCATGCAAAAATAAATAAATAAATAACAGATTCCAAACTCAAACATCCAAAAGTTAACTTTGAATATTAAAACAGTGACTGAATACAGGTATGCAAATTAACGTCATAATGTCAGTGTAAAAACAAGTTAGCTGTAATACTGTAACAGAAACTGAGACACAGTCAGAATCAAGTTGATTTTTCAGGAGCACTCCTCTCACCTTGTTGGCCTGTATTAAATGAAAGTCTTTCCCATAAGCTTTTAATCCTTGTTCAAAATTTCTACATTCCTCTTCAGTCCAGACAGATAACTCCTCTGTTCCAGAGAAGAAGAGCGTTAATACAGCAGGAGGCGCCAACAGTTGCAAGAATGACTGATATGGATGTCTGGAGAGCGGCGCTTACCTCTGGCTGCCTTTACATTAAACCTCAATCTCCTTAAAGCTTCATCTGTGTCAAAGTCACATTTTACCAGTTCATACAACGCCTGCAGGGAGGAAAGCATAATCAGGTTGAGATCAGGGAAATAAGTGTCCCACCACGATTGGCTCCCCCACTTCACCTCTGTGTTCTCACCTGTTCATTGTCTTTGATGTGAGACCCTTCTGGGATTGCATCCACTCCCTTCTCATCTCCCGTCCGCCTCGACGCTTCAGTCAAGAACTCCACAACTTTGCCCTCAGGGAGACACTCGGGGTTCCACAACAGCTGGTCGTCGTTTTCATAAACTGAATTTGAACGGACAGAGCGAGAGGACGTCAGCTCTGCGTGCGCTGAAACACCCCAAGCTGATCGCAACCCCCCCAAAACAAACACACGGCTCACCTTTCTCATTGTCTTTATATTTACACAGGCCGACAGGCGTTTCTGCCTGATACATTGAACCCACCATAATCTCCTGTTGGGGGAAAAAAAAAGAAGCTTAAAGTCAGTGTGGACCAGCTGAAACCTGCTGTTATTTTAAACCCATTCACAACAAATAACTACTGCACAGGTTTTTGACTTAAATGTGTTTCTTCTTGAGAAAACAGTTTAATTCTTTCAAAAAGAACACTGCTTTTTGTTGATATGCTGAAATGGCCTAAAGTATTCAAAAATCGGCCACATTCATCATGTTTCATGGCGTTTCTCTGTTTGATGACTCTGAACTTCTACATATTGGAAACATCAAAACTTAAAAAAACAGAACAGCAAAATTCAACATTTTAAGTAGTTTCTAACCTTTTTCCAGTCCTCAGATGGGACATAGTCCTCATCTTCATCTGACTCTTCCTCTGCATCATTGTTGCCTGGAGAACAAAGTGAAATTACTCAGCAGGCTATAAAGCATGCAAACATCTTTCGTTTGACGACATAAAGGATAAGAGAGAAGTCTGAAGGATGAAACGTACTTTCAAAGTATTTGAGTTTCTGCGGTCGAATAAGGTCAACCGTGCCGAGGGACCTGACTGAGCGTGTGCGACCCTCAGAAATCGCCGGGGCCTCGGCCCCCTGTCCTGACGAGCTCTTAACGTCGTCACCCTGAAAAGACACGAAACACAGAGCGAAATTGAGCATAAAAGGAGAAGATTTGACCTAATTCTATTCAATTTTGAAAAGATAGCAAAGAAGCAGCCGTATCACCGACTGACCTCGCTTCTTTTCAGCTCGCCGGTGCTCCTGCTGCTCTCATCGTTATCAAGGTCTTCTTCCTCATCCTCGTCTTCATCCTCTTCCTCCTCCTCAGGTTCTTCCTCCTCCTCTTCATCCTCATCTGCTGGCGATCTCCCCCCATAACCGTAGAGACTCAGCAGTAAATGAATGGGCATCTCTCCTTCCTGTTCAAAGAACACCAACAAACCAGAAAAAACATTGTTTACTGCGTGGCAAAAACAAACAAAAGCAACACTGTTCAGGCATAGATGATACGAAACTTATGTAAAGGTCCGACACTCACCCGGGCCAGGTCTTCAATCTCGTTGGCGTTGGTCTCATCTGCTGCCAAATTTTCCTCCTCCTCCATCGTGCGCTCGTCGTCGTAGTCATGAACGAGCATGTCCGCTGAAGGGTCGAAATCATGGTCATCGGAACCTGCTGAACCTCCTGGAAACATAAACAGGGACGTCACACAATGCAAATATGGTGGGAAAGAGACACAACTGGAAATAAAAATGCACTAATGCCTCTTGTGTATTTCCCTACATACAAAAACAAGTCTCATATAATAAGTGGTGGATGATATGCAACAATGCATCTGCAATTTCAGCTTATGATGCATCCAAGTGTTATTTTATCTGAATCTGGTAATGATCAGCTTTTATTGACAGACGTCAGTACTTAAGTGTTCCTGACCCCATGTCGCAGTTTCCAGGATGAAATCCCATCAGATCATGTTTGCATTTTTAAATACTGACTCAACTTTGTTTTTTTTACATGTTTCATCACACCGCATCCATTAGCTGGTATTTCATTCCATGTAAAAAAAAACAAAACATGTTAAATAAAAAATAGGACAGTATTTTCATCACTTTAGAGTGATATTAATAGTCATTAACTGTTGACACTTTTGTGCCAAATATCCAAAGAATCATTCCCATTTCACGACAGTAAGGGATTTCAATTAGAAATTACTGGTCAGGACGACAAAAGACTTTGGAAAACTTACCTGGGCTCGAATTCCCGAGGGAGGGCTGGAAATCGAAAAAAGTGAGATAAATTAGATGAGACCAATGTTTGGAGGTGTGAACTGCTGCAACATGTCTATTTACAATCGGATCGCAGCGGCTTGAATCCCGACGTGGAAAAAAAACGCCTGAGCCGACGGGCAGGAGAGAGAGAGAAAAAAAAGCGCGCCCGACCTGGTGCCCTGAAGGCTGAGAGCAGCTCAACAAGGCAAGAAACAAAGAGTACTGTCATCGCCTCCTGCGGGGGGGAAAACGCCGAGCATCTCACATAATGGCAAGATCCCGCGTACAATGACGCTTTGTGCACGCATTCAGCCACAGCTGGCTCCGGCAGAGCGACGCTAACAGCGATAACATCCTCAACTCGCTAACTTGCTTTACAAGTTCCATGCTAGTTAATTCCCCTTTATATGTACGCTAACGCGCTCAAGTTGAGGCTTGATATCAACAGCCTGCCAAAGAGGATTACAAAACAACACAAAACACGTTCCTACACATGTAAAAACTGATGCGGGACCGAATATTAACGCGGAAGGACGCAGTTGGTTGTTTTTAAACAAAGCCTAGAAGTGAGCTCGCTAACGCAGCGGCTACCTTCCGTCGGGGCAACGCTGCTAACGTTAGCTAAATCCGAAGTTTACTAAACATGCTTGAGTTGGGAAATAAACATCATCCAGCAGCGCCGGCGACCGCTTCTTAGTTTGGCTTTACAACGCTACATCTCACGCGCGACATAGGAATTCGCCTGGACGAACAATGCAGTGGTGGAAATTTATTTTTTTCCCCCCCGAATATTTATTTCACTTTCTTACCTCCGCCATGTTTGCAATCCTGCAGGGTCACGTCAGGGGTCAGCGGAGTTTCCCGGATGTAGAGCCCCGCCCACCCGCAGTACGGAGGACCATGGACGAAGATACCTGATTACGTGCTGGAGTGCGTCGTGCGTCGTCGCCGCCATATTGGTTGGGTCAACTCAGTCCAGGCGAGCATCCGAACACACCTGGACTAAGCATAGAGCGATGCAATACCCGGTCTTGTGCGAAATTCTGCTCCCCTGAAATTTTCTGTTTCCCCTGTGTCCGGGGCAGCACAGCACAGCACAGCACAGAAAGTCGTGTTCTCAGGCTGTATAGACTTTGAGTTTGTCGGTTGAATCACAATACACAATCGTAAATTAATAAAGTTTGAGTTCGTCGGTCAAATTGTAACCCGTAATCGTAGTGTAGTGTCTCTGCGGAGGACGTCATGCCTCCATAGCACAGAGGGGATTACTATAATTACTATTACTACTACTTCTACTGATACATCTGCTGCTACTACTACTACTTCCTGATAAAAAAAAAATCAGAATAAAAAATTATGTTTTATTGTCTGAAGGGTTACAGGGTGGAGTAGTAGATGGTGTTCATGCCTCAAAGCAGGGGGCCCTGGGTGGGCGCCCTGTTGACTCTTTCTATGTGCCTTTGAGCAAACAGGATGTTTCCATTCGCTCTTCCTCCAATTTGCCCATAGGTGTGAGATTGCATTTCTGAATTTCTGTATGTATTTATTGTAATGCGACCATAAAACATATTTATTTCCACAAAATAGGAGAATTTACTGTGTGAGGTTACAAACAGACACTCAGTGTTTTTCATTGCTTCAAAGGCCTTGCAGGGACCTCGAGAGACGAGAACTGACACGACTTTTGGTGTACTCGCGCTCAGCCCCACCCTTTGTATTCCAACATGTGCCATCAATCAGCCTGTTCGTGTAATCACTGATTTATGTCTCTGATAGTGGGAACACACACCATTATGTTGCTATATGGAGCGCAATCACCTGTTTTTGTTATCTCAAGCGATCCATTAGGTAGGACTTTGCCAAATCCATGGCAGTAAAACATGCTGCAGATCAGACATTAAAAAGCAGGTCTCCCTCTTTAACAGACACCAAAATGCGATCAATCAGCCCATCTTCCCAACAGCCTGGATTCCCACACACATCCCGCTCGGCCGGGATGACATCCGCTGTTAAAAGCTTGTGATGACCACCATAGATAATGCAATGATGTTTACACAGGGATCACCTGGGGAAGACTCGCCAGGCGCTCTCCATAAAAAGGGGGCCGCCCGATGATCTCGGAGCACTCCCACCATGAGATCGTCACTGTTGCTTGCCATGCTGCCTTTGTGCGTGTTGTGCGCAGCACAGTTTCACACAGAGGACAGCAAAAGCACGCTTCGGCTGTGTGGTCGGGCGTTACTGCGGGCTGTGGTGTTCACCTGCGGAGGGTCCCGGTGGAGAAGACAGATGGGGGAAGAGGAGACTTCGACAGAAGGTCAGCATGCGTTCCACTGAATTGGTCTTTCTAGCTTCTACTCTCTTGCCTCAGCAGCGACTCACACTGAAAATAACCAACTTCCAATTACAGTTCACAGAGCGCCGAAGCTCCACGAGGCCACCAGTGTGCCGGTGCTGAGCCGTCTTTGGCGGGACCAGAACCAGGCGTTGATATCAGTGTGCTGTCAACTAGGCTGCCGAAGAAGTGACCTCTCAATGCTCTGCTGAACGGACGCATCCGAGGCGGGGTCGTCACGGATACGTCGCCGCCATCCAATACCAGAAAGACAACCTGTAGAACACTGTTGAGTAACGTCATACACTTTTCATCCAAGCAAAAATAAACAACACCATGAAATTTGGTCCTAAATCTTTGTGTTTATTAATACTTTGGAGTTTGTCAAATTACAATATTTCCAAGTCACATACAAAACAGAAAATACAGTGAGGTAAGAGGAGTTTTTCTGAGAATAAGAAAAACGCGAGTGTTTACTACGAGTCTTATGTATCACTCGTAGTAAACAGAGAAGACAACTGCTACGGCGAATAGAGAACTGTTCTTGAAGGAGTAGGAGGCGTAGGTGTCGTTAGTCGGGTCCCAGAGGCAGCGGCTGCTTATCTGCATGCTCTGCCCGGAGAGCTGGCCGATGGTGACCCACACCACGATTTTATACCGGGGAATCATCAGGTCCTTCACGCGAGCTTTTATCACCTGGAAAAACCAATGCCCGGGATCAGCAACTGTAAGCTCCTCGGAGAGTGCTGCGGGCCACGTCACCCACCTCCGACAGCGTCTTTGTCATTTGTCGAGACCACTCCACATCGTACTTCTCCAACTGGAGGTTGGTGGTGAGGACGTCCTTCAGTATGTCCGTGACAGCAGAGACAGGGAAGCGCTTGTAGGGTCCTAAAACACAAACAAACAAACATTAGAAAACACAGTTAATGCATTGTTTTGTGAATAAACTTGCGATATTTGGGAAAGATATTAAATCAATTCCACTTGAATCAAGCAGGAAAAAAATTAATCCAACACAGTTTTGGTGAAGTGTATTTTCTCACCGAGCTGGTAAGTGTTGTCTATTGTCCTGGTCATGGCGATGCTGTCGTCATGATGTCCTGGGTCATACAAGCCGCACACGGTACTTATGGAGCTGCAAAACAGATAAAAAAAAACACATCGGGAACTGCCGTGCCCATCATGCCTCAATATTCATGAGGGACCACAACAACACACACTTTATGAAGGGTGCTTTATTAACAATAATCACAGCTTGTCCACAGAATGACAGATCAAAATCAAAGACAAAAAGCAGGGTTGTGTTCGAGGAAAGACGTAGATTTTGGCTTGTAATTCAGACTCCTTACACACAACTTACATGTCTATGTAATGTGTACTTACTCTTTAGTTTTGCCTGCAGTTTCCTTCCCGCTGCCTCCGTGGCTTCCCTCTGAGGGGGGCTTCTTCTCCTCTTTTCTTTGCATTTTATTCTTGAGTGGACTGGCTAAACTACCCAAACAAATCATTCGTTCAGCAGCTGACTGTATATGGAGGTGTGCAATGGATTACTATGACATTGTGAGATGAAGCAATGTGAAAATATCATGGCAATAAAAGTAGTAACCCCGACTGTCTAGTCATGAATAGGATGTTGTGAAAAACAGCAAAGCAAACCGATTTTTAGTACTGCAGATTGCATTTAAATGTGTTACTTAAGAAATGCAGTTTACGTTGGGTGCTATGCAATGACAGTATACACAAGGTTGATCGTAATCGGGTTTTTGTTTGTTTTGTTTTTGGAGAAGCACGGAACAATGAGGCCACACATGAGTTTACAGAGCTTAACAAAGATTTTAGCGACAAAAAGTGCCGAGCAGATTTTTCGCGAGAATAAACTGGGTGTGTTTTTACCGATTGCAGGACTTTCGAGAATGAGCGAAACACGTAGTTTGTTGTTGTCAAGGTAACCTGGAGCCGCTGGTCAGTATCGGAAGTATCGCGAGATCATCAGGGCCGCTTGGTTCCTTCCTTCCATTGACATTAATATATAGACACCTCATTACGTGCTGGAGCGCGTCGTGCGTCCCCGCCATATTGGGTGGGTCAACTCAGTCCAGACGAGCATCTATGGTTCCTTCTGTTCAGCGTTGCCAGAGTTCGATGACTTTACGCAAACTGAGGATTGTTGTTGCATTGTCGCGCTGCGAGTGAAAGACCCAGTCAGTTCTTGTTTTAATCGCGGTGTGACCTGTATTTAGGAGCATTTGCAAGCCTACTTGAAGCTTTTATTGCCGAAATTTTATGACCGAGAAAGCCAGAGCCAGTACACGTCACATATTTCTCCTTCTTTATTACCAAGTAAAACAGGTATTACATTATATTGATTTTTCTCATATAGTCACTTTCAAAATCTTTGGATGGGAAATTTACATGAAATGTTTGCATATTCTGAATCTAACGCAGTGAAGGAGTACAGCCAGAACATTGTAGAAAAAATAAAACGTACAGAAGCCTTGAATATTGGACTATTTAGTGTGTGTTTCAAAATGAGGCAACACAAATTCAGAGTATTTCCCACACATTTAAAAAAAACAAAAACAAAACCCAAACATTTTTCTTTTGGAATAAAATGTTACACCTGGGCCCAAACTGTGAGTCAACACATTGAAGCATTCTGCGTAATGTGATGTTCAAACACATAAAGATGTCACACATGACATGAAGCGTACACTGTTTCATGGATAAAATCGAAAGGTGTGTTTTTGTGTGCACGTCAAACACAGGAGAATGTCAAACACCTACATTGGATGTACGTAATGGGTATATCGATGAACACATGCCAAATTGGTTGACAGAGAGTTTCTGAATGTGCTTCAACAGCAAAAACAGAGTGGAGGCTTCAGTGAAAGGCAGAAGGTTTCCTCTCGTAGCACACCGATACAACAACACACGGATCATGACCTTATCGAAATGAAGAAAGTAGCATTGCACGGATAGGACCGGTGATGGACAGATGCAGATTTCATGCGGCACTGTTAGAGGAGTTATTTAGTAACAGTAACACTCTTCTTTTTTCGTTTGTTTGTTTGTTTGTTTCCACCAGAAACCTGAATGTAAAACACTAGATGAGGAAAAAGTGTTATGTGTTGCCACGTAGAGCCGAGTTCATCATGAGTGCTGACATTTAAAAAACCAAGAGACAATCACAGACACATCCAGATGCCCAGAGAAATATTTGAAACATAGCTTTTTATGTACACTTTTTACACTTAAGTTCTTAAATATTGCTCTTAGAAAATGATAAAACATTTATTCATCATTGGGGAGGGGAGAAGGACAACAAAACCGGGACATAAATAGTGCCGTCTTCTCCAGAGACGCTTCTTTTCATGACTCTGTGATGCCCCCCCGTGACCCCCCTCAAAACCTCTTTCTAAGATTTTGGTCAAAACAATTGGCCAAGTTTTTTTTAAGCAGCATTGAAGGCAACTCCCGCACTCATTAGCTCAGGTGCCCCTACGTTTCTCAGGAAACTTAAAGGTCCTTTTATTGTCCCTTTCCTCCAACATTCCCTCCACAACATATGGCACTCACATGTCTTTCTAAAAATCTTAATGGCCTTTTGAACATAATCTCAAAGTAAATCACCCAAACTGTTCTCGCAGAAGTAGCAGCTTTTCATCTCGCCTCACTGTAGCGTTACGCAGTTTTACCACTGGGACACAAGCGTGCACACCAACAAAGCCCTGCGACGTGAGAACGCTGACGCGTCTCGACATGGGGTCTGCTGTACGGTCGTGCTTCTTGCTCCCCGTCAAACTGCTAAGAACTGATTCGCCGCCAACCTCAGCTCTCGCTCCGCCCTGTTTGTGCTAAAAATGTCTTTGAGTCGTGGTGGTGGTGGTGGTGATGAAAGCGGCATGTGGTGTGTACGGCATTATGTGTGCGCATCACTCCTGAGCAGGGACAAAGTAAAACGGGATTATGCAGCATCAGAAACTGTGTTGTGTCTTCGACAAACACAGTTGTATGTCATGTGCATAGTAAAGAAAACACACACCAAAAGTCTGTCTGTTGTCTCTCCAATCAGATTGCTCGCTGGATTTCAAGTACATTTTATCCAGTTTCAGTGGAGTAACTTACGTGAATAGCGCGTGGAGATTGATCGTATCTACTTTTTGTTTCATAAAAAGTTCTTTGTTGGTTCTCCATAACTTTTTTTTGACTCTCTGAGACTCTTTTACTAAAGAATTCATGGATGAAAGTTCACTTTGCCTTTGAAAGTGGATTTTTTAGCTGCAGGTTAAAATCCGAGACGTCGATCTGAATCTGAAAGTTTCTAACTCACTCCAGCTGGAGAATCATTGGGTCTCATTAGTTCGTGACGGTGAGACACAAGAGCAGCGGGAGAAGAAGTAGCAGTGAAATTAGATCGCTTTCAGGCAAAACTCAGTGTTTACGGGTCACAACTACATCCCCACTCTCACCCGCGGCCAGCAACTCGGTGTACTGATGAAAGGTTGCAGAAAGAAGCAGCGGAGGCTTTTTCTTTGCATGGTGGCGGACTTCAGTCTTCGGGACTATTGAGGGCGGCTGGCCACTGGGTGGCTCAGGACCCGCTGCAGAGCTTGAATCTCTAAACTGGTCTAAACTCCCACAATCCTCCAACAGCAAATAATCCACGACAGTGTAAAGTCTCACGCCAGGACTGAAGCACAGACATAATTCCATGTGAAGCGCACCTGAACAAAAAAAACTAAAGTGCTGATGTTTATCAGGTGTCACAGCTGACTGAACGGGTTGTGACTTTTCCAAAGCTGTCAGAAAAGAAGAACGAAACCTCCTCGGACACGAACGAAGATGGCGGCACGCGCTGCAAACAAAACCCTGATCTGAGGAGGCATCGTGAAGCGGACTCTACGAGACCTAGAACGCCCTAAATTCTCCCTGTTTCTCCACTCATCCCCCACCGAACGCACGATTGTTTTTCATGGTGTCTACTCTATTCACATTATCTTTTACAGTGCATTTGTAGTTATAGCCGGTTAGACGAACAGGAACTGCACTAAATAAGGCTGGATCATTGGATGGATTTTCTATACGTTTATTGTTAACAAGAACCACGGTTTTCCCCTATTTTTTGTACTCCATGTAAGCTCATTAGCATTCTGAGTGCACAAAACTAATGATTTGTATTTCCTTGCATAATGTCAGCAGCATTCAGTCTACTGAGTATGGAGTTATAAAACCGAACATCATCTCTTGTCTGTTTTTTTTGTTGTTGTTGTTAAATCTCAACCATTTAGGTCTAAATGACAAAAGACAAATCTTGAAATGCACCAAAAGTTGGGATGAATCCAGAGTCTTCACAGTCAAAAGCCGTTGATTTTTCTCGATTCTGTTCACAAGCAGCTCCGCTAGTTATCTGCCAAGTATTTCCCTGTGAGACACAAGGAAACAGTCAGGGACTCAGAGTCCTGGTGGGAGTTCAGATCACACAAAACCCAACGAAACCAATGCAAACAAACCCAGCGCTGGCACAAAAAAAACCTATCTGACCTGCAGCGAATCTCTTCTTGACCAGCGACAGCCGGTAGCCGGTCCCGACCAGCTGGATCTCGCAGCCCGACAGGGTGCTGCCCTCGCTGGTGAACTGCACCGCCAGCTGGGAGGGTTTACAGGGACCCTCTGTCATCTGGAACCGGCCCAGGAGAGCACCTACTCCTGCAACACACCGGCGACAGTTTACGTTCAGCGTCGCGCGACAGACATGCTGGGGGCGGGGGGACGATGAATGATATCTTCAATCTACCGGACATGAAGGGGCAATGATAAAGGAAGAAAACTCACCACCGTTTTCAGATCTGTGGGACAGACTTGGGATCTTCCACTGTATCGTCTGCTGCTCTGGATTCCTTGATAAGACAACAATTGAGTTTAGGAGAACTGGCGGGCGGCGTATGAAAGATAATTTCGCAGTGAGCCCTTCTGGGCGATCGTTATCGAGCGGCTGGAGGTGGAGGGACTCCTCACCAGGTGGCAGGTGGAATCATGGCCTGGAGCCTGGCGATGCCGCCGTCCACAGGCACCAGGAACTGGATGTTGTGCAGCGGCACGGGGGCCGCCATGGCCTCGGTGTTGTATTTGTAGTCTATTCTGAGGTCCGTGCTGGTGGCGTCACCACGCCAACTCACTGCCAGGTTCAGAGGAGTAGACTGGATCCCCTCGGCCGACACCTGAACGCAACAGACCCGTGAGCGAGGCGCGTCGATGACCGCAGGCTAAGCATCGTTTAGAGTCAGGTGGATTGCTATGGAAACGACGTCCGATACCTGATATTTGATCATATCCACGTTGTAGTACGTCGCCTGCGGCTTCTGTTCTGCTACTTTCTTCAGATGGCTCATCAAGTTCGGCATGTTTACCCAGAATTCCTTGATGTCGACGTTGTCTGTCACAGAATCGCTACGAGACAAGGAAAACATCTCGATCTCAGGCGACCACATGAATGAGTGAGGGCTATGTCGAACACTGGGGGGCATTTGTGCGTTTACCAGCACAGCAGCTGTGGGTTGGGGAGGACCTGCTCCAGTCGGCTGTAGTTGCTGATGCTGAAGGTGAGGATGGGCTGGGTGGGCTGGCTGGAGAAGTGCCTGGTGATGCCCGCAGGAAAGGACAGAACCATCTCGCCAGTGATCTTCACAACACACCTGAGATGGACAGAAAGGACCCGGACTGAACAGAAGGGTGCGTCAAGCCTCACTTTTTAACCACCCTGTTTAGTTTTAAATCTGGCCACAAAGAGTGTTACAATTTTTTCTATAATTTTGATTAAATACACTTCAAAAGACTTTTCACTTTTCCATTGATGATTCCTCAAATTAAATTAAATTAAATTAAATTAAATTAAATTGTTGAATGACCCAAAAAGAAGTTTAGCAAAAATAAAAATTCAAATCTTTAAGTGACGTCTTTGCTCTACATAATGGTTGGGTAGGATGTTATAGAAGAACCCCCCCCCCCCCCCCCACTGACAGAACCCCCCCCCCAGTGCATCTGAGATGTGGGCCTACTTGCTCGGATCAGCGCCTTTGAAGTAGGCGTTGATGGTTTCTGTGAAGGCAGCAGCCACTGGCAGAGTGTCCTGGGGTCCCATGGTGAGTGGACTCGGCCCTCTGGAACATCCTAAAAAAAAGAAAACACACATAATCACAAAAATAAGTCCTCAGAGATCGCAGTGACGTCTGCTCTCCCTAATTCACCCTAATTGATTTAACGTTTAAAGACAGAACAAACAAAAGGCGAACGGATGAAGCAGCACTGGACTGTTCTTGATGAATGACTGAGCAGGACACAGCACAGAAGGGGGGCGGGCAGCAATAACCTTGTGAAGGTAGCAGGTGGAAAAAAAAACCAACAACAACATTGCAGGCGCTTTTCAGTCCATGCAATGGTGGGACTACAGTGGCGCTTTGGTTCGACTCACCTTCGAAAGCTAAATAAAACCTGCCGTGGTCAAACCACACCAGAGGCTGTGAGGCCTCTGAGTGAGCAGAGACGTGAGGAGGAGAGAACCATGGAGAGGGACAAGACCGTGAGCCAGTGACATGATGAGGAGCGACAGACAGACAGAGAGACAGACAGACGGACTGGCGGACGGACGGACGACGGACAAGCACGCGCCGTCTCTTTCGTCTACCTGTGGTGGACATGTTGAGGTCCCTTCCTAACGTCGGAGTGGACGCTGCACTCTGTGAGGTAATGGAGGAGATGGAGGAAGAGCTCTCTGCGCGGGCCAAGGGGGCGAAAGGCGGGGGGCTTCCCGAAACCGGCGGACTGAACGGGCGAGTCTGGGGACAAAACACGGGAGCTTTCATGAGAACGAAAAAGACAGCGAGGAAAAATGGGTGCAGGACAGAGCGGGGAAACGATGCTTGTACCAGGTCTGTGATTGGCTTCCCTGGAGGCAGCTTTGGTCGGGAGGACGGGCGAGGAGGAGGCGGTGGCGGCACAGGGCTCCCCCGTGACTGAGGCGTGGTGGGACGAGCTGGAGACGAGGGGCCTGCGGAGCACATCGGTGTGTCTGGTTGGAGTGACCCTCAAATTACAGCTGGAGACATTTATAATGATCTCACTACATCTCAGCATTACTTCAACACATTCAAAAAATGAGGTAAAGGACGGACATTTGTCGCCCCACATGCTGGTTGGAACAAGGCTGTCATGTTACACCCACAGCACCAGGGGGCAGTACAAGCAGTTTAACAGGATGTTGTGCTTGATTTCAGACTGTTTTGAATGAAGGACACAGTCCAGAAGTTAAGGACGTGGCTACAAGGTAGATAAAAGTATTGCCCAAGTGACGCAGTTAACTAGTTTTATTCATTAACTCCATGAAGACAGAGAAGGACACTCACTGCTGCCTGAGTAGGGCCCCGGGGAAGACATGATAGACCTGTAGGTGGTTGGAGGAAGAGGGGGTGGCGTCCCCCTGAAACTCGGCGTCAGCTCTCTGGGAGACCCCCCGAAGTCTGGCAAATCCTCCCTCAGACATGCCCCCTCTGGAGTCCTCTTTCCACCCAGGACGAGCGGCGATGTGACTCCTGCCCGGGGGGACCGCCGCTCTGCCGGCAGAGGAGGCACGGGGCTGATGGGCGCAGGGGGGGAACAGTACCCTGCGAACTGCAGCACCTCCTCATCGATTGCTTCCTCATCCAGGCATATCGGGGGGGAGTCGGAGGGAGAGAAGTCGGGAGGTAGCGGAGGAGCCGGCTCATCCGGGGGCGGAGGTCCGAACACGATGGAGGGGGGCGAGTCTGTCAGCGGGAAAGGGAGTGGCGATCCGGGAGAGAACGGCGGCGGAGAAGGTGGTGGCTCATTCGGAGGCGGTCCGGGAGAAAGGCAGGGGGTGGAGGGGGTGGACGAGGGCGTGTCTGGAGGTGGAGAGTCCGGAGGGGGAGGGGGCGCCGGTTCATCGGGGGGTGGGGGCCTGTCGTCCATGAAAGTCACCCATCTCGGAGACATAAAGTCGTCGCTTGTACGCGGGCTGTCCACGGGGCCGAACACATCGTCCAAGTCCGGGCCGGGGGAGCCTCGGTAGGAGGCGGGAGAGAGAACGTTCAGGTAGATGGGGGCGGACCTGCGAGCTGCTCTTCCATTGGGTAGGTCAGCTGCAAAGAGAGCGAGAGCGGTAAGACCACCTCTGCCTTCAGACACGGGCATGACGCTGGGATGAGGCTTTTATGCTGGAGCTCACCTGCAAAGTCCGAAGGGTATCCGTAATGATTTCTGGATGGAATGTTTTTGGGAGGAAGCGGAGGAGGAGCTGCGTCGCACGTGGGACAAAAAGCAACGGTCGGTCCAGGCACACCCACAACGCGCCGATACGGTCAACAGAAAAGGAAACGCCTCATCTCACCTCCTGTTGGGAAACTTCTGCTCAGCTGTGACTCCGAATGCGGTCTGGAGTCCCCCCAGGCTTCTGTTGGGACCACTGACATTGGACGACAACAGTGATCAGCGTCGGACACACCAAACTGAAAGGATCAATTTAAGGGTGGATAGAAAACAAACCATCGTATCTGGAATATCTGCTCTCCGAAGGCAGGCCGAAAAAGGCGGGAACGTTCTGCGACAGCTTGTCACTGCAGGAACAGACCAACAAACACATGTTATGTAAGATGCAACATGAACGCACCAGACCTGAAAAACACAACATTTTTAGGGACTGTGAGCAGCTACATGACTTAAAAGTTATACTGCCGAGAGGGAGACCGACCTTGGCGTCTCGGGGGCGGGGCTTGGAGTGGGGGTGGAGCGTCTGGGTCTGGCGATCTCCTCGCCTGCGGGAAACATCGAGTAAGACTCAAGACCAAGAATCGAGGTGCTGAGCGGCCTGTTCGGTCACAGTCTTTTTAAAGCAGGTTCTGTCAAAAAGTTGCCATGTGGACGTACTTACAGGACAAGTTTCTTTTGATCAGCCCCTAAAAAACAAGAGTCCACACAAAATAAACGGCATCAAGGATAGATTGTGAAAGATTGAAATACAAACAATGGTCATTTTGGGGATCAGTTTAGTTTTTTTTACAAAACCAGGAACAACCAAGAAGATGGCAAACACTTGATCTTATGTCTCACTTAGCTTGAATGTCTTGACCATAATTTATCTTCAAAGACAACATTCAGATCTTTTCAGATTTTCGTGTCATCACGTCAATGACAAGAAAAAGAGGTATGTCGGCGTTTCAGGCGATTGGCTCTGAAACGTCCGAGCGGACGGCGCGAGAAACTCACCGGACTGCGTCTCTGAGACCAGCAAAAAGGAAGAGAGAACAGACCTGGGTCAGAGAGTGAGTGACAAATCAGTCAAACGGACACCACCTAAAACTGCACACACCACGCTCTCGTCACTCTTTTCACCCGCAAAAAGCCTCTATAACGCAACGCGTGTCATAGCGGCCGTTCAGGACAATCCGAGCGTCGCCTCCGGCCAAAACGCCACCACACACGCTGCGCCTATCGAGGCCTGCTGGCATAGACGGCCGGATCAATAGGTGTGGAGCTGGATGTGTGTTATGTTTGCTTTGCATTACGTAACAGACGCTTTGCCAGACAAGTAAAGTGAAAGCTGGAGCTCATCCGGGAAAAAAAAAGGGAGGAAGTGAACGAAAATTGGATTCGCATAAAAGTGTGTGTGCACGTGTGTGTTTTTTGACTACATGCAGGAAAAGAAGTGAGCCAAAAGCAGCATTTGAATGAGAACTACCACATCATAGGGCTTTTTCATCGAGTGAGAACAAGCTGCCTCGCTGTTCGCGCAGGTGTGAAAAGGCACAACAAGCTTACCGGACTTCTCTTCTACAAGCAGGCGGCAAGATTCAGGAGGGAAAAGACAAAGCAGAGACGCAGTTAAACAGATTAGAGACACAAATGCCACAAATCAAAGGAAACAGGACAGACCACACTGGTTCGACACTAAATGTTACGGTGACATTAAGATTGGATGAGCTGGGAAATCGTCCAGGCGTGGGCCCTGCCGGTCCTGCAGAGTTTTGACGCGGGGGAGCAGGGATTCAAACCAGCAACCTTTCAGTCGTGGAAAGACAGAAGTGGGTGTGGAAGTGGAACATTCTTGAGGCGAAGCGTTCCCAATTTGGCCACCACCGACCCATGTGGAAACGGCCAGAAACCCGCAGGCCTGCGACTCTCATGGACCAGCAGCACCCACCTCTGGACCTTGCCGGCGGGGAGGTGGGAGGCGGGGGGCATCATGTGAGGGAGTGATGCTCGTGCTCGTGTTTCCTGTGCGTCCTTCAGGCCCGGCTCGGTCGATCGGCGGTGCTCACCAGAGACGGCGACAGCGCCAGGCCTCCCACCGAGGCTTTCAGCTCGTCCATCGATGGCAGCGCACACTTGGCGCTGTCCGACACCAGCGGCTTAATCTTAATCTTGAACTTTTTCTTGCTGTCCTCGTCGTCCTCCGAGTCACTGGAGGAGAAAAAGTGCTTTTCTTTGGAAGCTGGTGAACGCTCCGTCAAGGGCAACGTGGAATAAGCGCACAACGCCGCAGACAAGACGGGCACCGATTCAAGCGTGGAGCCGGCGGGGATGACGCCGGAGTGTCGGAGTGACACCCGCCGTCTGTATCTGGGCCCGACGTGTCCCCGTGAACAGGATCACCGCCGCCGTGAGCGGCATTCCTGCTCTGTTCTGGCTAAATGGGCCCACTCAGGTGGAGTCTCCATAGTGCCGGCTCTTCACGAGTCTAAATCAGACGTACAGCTGCTGGCACCTGCGGGAGCACCTGCTTAAAAATACCACTGACCTCAGTTTCAGTGGCCAATTACAACTGCAGCCCCGTGACAACCAGAACACCGATCCAGAGCTAACGTGGCTCCTTCCGGCTGCCCCAACGCTCCTTTTTTTCACCTCCTTTTTTTGCGTCTGCACTTGCAGCGACCATCGATTTGGCCTATTTAATGCTGAGAAGCACTAAACCAATGAGTCACTCAGCCAAACAGGTCAATAGCTTTACTGGGGGAAGAGGCCCAAGCCTGCTGCTTCCTCCTCCCGCTGAAAGGATATCATCGCCCTCGTCCCCGGGCCGGAGGCTGAAGCCCTCCTCGTCAACGTCGGGGGAGGCCTGAATGGGGGGGGGGGGTGAGACAGAGCGAGGTGACGGTCATCGACGAGGCCACTCGCAGAAAGTGCACGTTGAATATTACACACGCCTTCCTTGGCTGAAGCTGCTGCTGACTCACTCTTTCACACATAAGAGATGCAGCATCGAGACAAGAAAAGTCCGAAAAAACTGAGAGAGAGAAAACGTGGCAGCAACTCACATATCGGTCCCAGTCAATTTCACCATAGAAACCGTTGGGAGCCCCATTGGCCTTCTTCTAACGTCAAAAAGAAAGACAGAAAGCAGGAATATTCAGTTAGAAAAGGAATAAACTGCGACCAGTATCTTATATCAACCAAAAAATCAATCAATCAACTTAATAAATACACTTTATAGCTCGAATGGCACCAGTTATGCTGCTAAGGCTTTTTTCATGCTTAGCTGAAATAATGACAAACTCGCTTTACAACCTTACACGACAGGAATAGCTCACAACAAGAAAATCATTGAACATGTGATACATTTACTCCACTGTCGTTTTATTTCTCTGTCAGAAACACTGAAACACACAAAGTCTCTCGGGTACGTACACTTCCTCTCTTCCCACTTCCGCTTCCTTCTTTGTCAGGTGAGCTCCTGTGAGAATTCAAAATAAAAGCATGTCAGTAACACGATTGTCTCTGAAACCTAACGGTGTTACAAGTGGACAGTTTGACAAGGAGTGTCACAAGTCAGGCATCAGTGGTTGTTTTAGGTGGAGGTCAGCACAGGTGCCTTTTCTTGCATTTTCTCTTCATAGAAGAAGTCATGACAGACTCTTCAGCTGACGCCACGTTTTTCGGTTATTCTGACTTTGTGGCAGAGAATCTGAGCTGCCCTCCAGTTGAGGTACATCCGAATACTTATACCAATGTGAAACAACATAATGAAATGTGATAACATTCGATTTCCTGGGTGAAAACAGTTTAAGTCCCGCTGTGAGCCGTGCTGGTCTGACTTGCGGCTCTCTTCTTTTACATCCCGATTTCGTTGGCTATTTTCAGAGCTGCAGAGTTAAAAGCAAGAGCAAACTCACGTGGCGTCTGTGTCCTTGTCTTTCTTCCGTAGGCCCAGAGCTTTTCTGGTTCGCTTTTTTAGTCCTGATGCAAGCGGAGAAGAAAACAGCATCATAAAATGGAATCACTTGGAGGATGAACTGACGGATGCGCAAGAAATTCAGTCATAACAACATGCGGGTAAAAAGTGACGGCGCGCGGACGCTATCCTGCTGAGTGTCCCGTTCCCGACGGTAGAAAACGGAAGAGGAAACGCGAGCGGAGGCTGATCAATGTGTCCACTTCATTAGGGAGATTCAGGGGGGAGCCGGGAGGGATCTGCTCCTGCAGCCGGTCAAACACACTGAACGCCAAGACCCCTGAAGCCCTGACAGCTGGCAACACGCAGCCAGGAAATCAGGATGACTGAGACCACCAGAAAAAGACACAAAAACAACATCGGAAGAACCCCAAATAGCTTCCCTGCAATTTGGACTTCCGTGGTTTTACTGCTGCTTGCTGTGTCAGGCTGGAAGATCAAATCAGTAGGTTCTCCATCACAATACGAAAACATTACAGTCATTTGCACACAAAGTCTTGTTCTTTAATCAAACTTGAGGAGAACTCTTTGTTTTAACTCTGGCAGCTGATTCCTGTTCATCCTCCAGGTCAAAGTTGAAAGTATAATTTCACATTTTGAGATGGAAAAAAAGAAAAAACATCCTCAGTTCTGATGAGCACTTTTTTTGAATGAATTATCTTAAGCATTGTCTGACTTTGCTCACTACCAGCAAGGAACTTCTTCTTACACATAAGAGTTTATTCAGTGAGCTGACAATGAGGCTGTGAATCATACCACGCGCGCTGAATTCCTAAAATAACCAGTGAGCTGGTGCTCAGCATCTCCTCCTCTGCTGAAGGACACCTCGGTGTCTGTGACGTGTTTGTGGCTCGCTGGACGGCTCAAGAGAAACAAATCGCTTCTGCGTGGCGGCGTCCTCGGAGGGGTCGAGGCAGCTCTGCGCGCCGCCATCCTCCTCCCCCGGTCCGGAGTTGCGCGTGTGTCCTCGGGGGTGGAACCAGTGTAAAAAATATAAAGAATCGATGGCCACGCGGGTCTGCGAGGAACCCGCTGGGTTACATGACGCGTCGCGGACGAGCGCGGCGAGTTTGGTCTTGGACTGACCAGCTGCGCCGCGATGCTGCATGAGAGCAGGGCTGTTGTTTTTGTAACCCATTTAAGGAGTTCGCCTGAGGAGAGCCTCATTAGACAGAAGGATCACAGTAAATAATGATATCAGATGCAAATGTGCTTGAAGTGGAGCCTTCCTCTCAACGGAAACAAGATTTTCAGTCCATTCACTTCGTACAATGGTGGAGAATAACTCATTTTAGTTCCCATACAGCAAAAATTGGATCTGATGTTAAATTCTTACAGTTTTTTCCACTTTGCTTTCTTGTACCACACACGTACACATAAATGAGTGATTTTGAGGATACAAAAACCAAAGAAAGTTAATTTTACAGGGATTATACAACTGTACAAAAACACGAATAGGTGGCAAAGTCAGCTTCTGTGAATTACTTCTGATGTTTCTCACTGAAATGCTGGAAACGAACAACTGGATCTTTAAAAAGTCCACATTGAACTAACATTTGAACAATTCTGCTAGCAGTAAGGAAGTAGACTTTTTCTGCTCCTTGTTTGTGGATGTAACTGTTGTGTTAATCTGGTGCTCGCTCTCTCAGTTTATGACAAAGTTCGAAGTTGACGGGAACTTTTGCCATTCTTCAGGCGACCAGATGAGCCTCAACGGCAGAAGACGTGTTGCACGTCGTGGTCGATTTAAAGCATCTGTAGGAGCTCGGTGCGTCCGACGGTGGAGCGTGGCGCTCCCCATCCTCAGCCGGATGCTGTCACATGTAATGGAGTTCCCATTAAATATTAAAACCAACCCGAGCAGAGACCTCCCAGAAAAGTCCTCCCTCTCAGAGCGTCAGAGGAACATTTTGCGGATCACTGAATAGACGATTCTTTTCCTTCTTCTTCTTCTTCTTTTAAAACACGCTCTGTCACGGATAACAACACGGCCTAGCTGGTGTCTGCTCGACAGCTCCTTGGCTCAGTTGCTTCTTTACATGAGGGTCACGGAGGTCGACATTAGGAGCAGGCATCGCAAACCTCTGGACAAGCCACCGGCCAGAGAGACAGCGTCTCACGCACACACTTTCACTCCTGTGGACAAATCAGACACAGCAGATGACATCTGACCCCAGGACGCTCTGGCTGCAGGTGACGCAGGAAGATCAATAAAAACTGAGGAGAAAAGTAAGAGTTTCGTTCCACCCTGTGCTTGGATGCAGCTTCTATTTATTATGCAACGCTTCGGTTCACCTTCGTTAACTTTGGGGCCGATAGCTTTAATTCCACCACCTACAGATGTACGCACTGTATGCAACAGTGTGTGTGAGCAGCTGGCAAGACCAGACAGATGTTACTTAACCACCAAATTACTGCTAAACCAGTAAAACACAGTGATCTCGGGAACGCCTGGCCTCTCCGTCCTTCACTTTAGATTGTGGTTGGATGAAGCATCACTTTGAGTGCTGGCTGCATGTGGACATGACTTCTCAACAAGAAACCGACATGAAACTACTCACAAGCTCTGGAGGAGAGTGAATACTGCAAGTAAAAACTCAGATAGCTGGCTCTTTAAATTTAAGCCAAGTCCTCAATTTTAACTGAGACAATATTCAGGTATGAGGGTGAGAAACATGCTTGATTGGCTGCAGTAACGTGTGTGCACTCAGTGTTGTGTAATTAGCAGCGGCTGTGTGGCGGACAAAGCTCACGTGGAGGTTGTGACATCTGGGTTTAGTGTGAATTTCCTCAAGCTTGTGATGCGAGTACAATCTGGTGGCAGGCTGACTGCAGGCCTCCTGCTAATAATAGCCGCCTCCCATTACCACGTAGGCATTAATGGACGGTCAAAGCCCCGCATCTGTCATGCAGCCTCTTTACCTATGGTGGTGTTTGAATGGGCCTCGTCTCATTGGCTCAGACACCCTCCAACACCAGCGAAATGAATGACTCGATGTGCATTTCACCACCGTTTGCGATGGGATCAGTGCAGCTTCTTCTACTTGCCCACATTTCTCCTTAAATGCACCTTTTTCCTGGGAACAACGTGCACGCACGCACGAACGAACGAACACACACACACAGTCACATGTGCAAACACACACTAGAGGACGTCATTACGCACAGGCCAACACTGCTGCTAGCTCTCCATTTATACAACTCGAGCAGCCTCCCCATCATCACATCTGCAGATAAATCTGTCACACTCACAATCACGCAAACACACACGCTCTCGCACACACGCACACATGCTGCAGCCACATTGTCACGCTGGTCATGCGTATAGCCGCGTCCACACAGCATGACAGATCACATCCGCGGAGCCACGAAGCTTGATCGGCCCAGCGGGACGCGAGAGGGCAGGAGGAGGACATCGAGGGGAAAGGCACGAGACAGCGGAGCACAGCTGATTTCGGCTCTCCTCTTTTGAAATTACCTTGCATCATGGTTGCAGATGTTCATCCTACGTTGCCCGCTGACGCGCAGGCGGACGGGAACGGAGCGATCCAGCCGGTCAGAGGATGCCTGGGCAGGGCATGGCTTTTATTCCGCACAGCTCCCACCCCCCCAGCGAAGCACGATGTTGATTTCCTCCACCCCCGAGGGCCCAACTCCCAGACACCCGCACGGGCAGGCGTGCTGGTGGGGAGGGAGTTGGAGGTGGGGGGGTGGGTGGCGGAGAGAGAGCCGAAAGACAGCAGAGATGGTGGAGGGACAGAGTGAGAGGAGACGCCCGAAGAATACGATGGAGATCCAGGGAAGAGGAGAGAGAGAGAGCGAGAGAGAGAGAGAGAGAGGAGGGGGTGAGGGAGGGGGGGTGTCCTCTCTGCGTAGCGCTAGGCCCCAGACGCCCGAGCTGCACCGACGCACGCCATCTCTGAGAGAGGGGGGATGCTGAGGAAAGGCAGGGGAAAAAACACAGAGCACTACGGGGAGAGAGAGAGAGAGAGAGAGAGAGAGAGAGAGAGAGAGTGGGAGGCTTGCTGATGTCACATCTGCACTAAACCAATCCCTGCAGCCTTGGTCACATGGCTGCTGTCCCCTCAGCGCCTCCTGAGCGGACGCACCACAGATCAACTGCGTGCACAAGACCTCCAGAGGCGCCGTCCGTGAGGCTGAAGGCAGCCTGCGGTGTGAAGCCGAGTTTATCCGCGTTGCAGCTGCTGATTTTTTGACAAACCGGTTGCATTTATGTTCGTTTGTGAAGTCCTAAAAGTGCAGAGAGGAAACAGGAAGATCTGTTGGAAAAACATCCCATCCGTCCTCTGCAGCAGTGGATCTGCTCCAGTGATGTGTTTGGTAAAGGAGAGTGAAGGTGAAGGCGGAGGGACACACAATCACAATCACAATCATATACCTTCACACCTGTGAGTCTCTGATTGATCTCATGCATGTTTGGAGATGAAACAGGAGGGCTGAGAGAAACCCACAGACACACAGTCAGAACATGCCAACTCAGGACCCTCTCACAGTGCGCAGACCACCACGTCCTCTCTGCTGTTGAGTGCCTATTTACATATAAGTACATATGCAAAAAGAGGAAAAATGCAGGAACATTTTGCAAGACGTGAATAGGAATTATGAGAAAATGAGACTTTGGCATTTCAAGAACAAGTCGAAAAAGCATATTTTGTGAGGAGGGAACTTTCATTTCTTTGGTGAAGTCACAAATGGTCTTTTTAGGAAACATGTGAGAGCAGGAGGAAGGATTCAGGCCTTTATTTTGGACAGTCAGTCTGCTGAGCCACATGATTTGGTCTTTGGCTGTGTGACAGATAAAAAGCCGGTTAAAACAGCCTCGGGTTCCATACAGGCAAATGTGCAGCAGTCTGGACTGTGGGTCCTGAAAGGCTTCATGGTGCTTTTGTTTGGAGGTACAGTCTTCGGCCAAAGAAGAACCTTTGGCGACATTTATTTTGAAAAACCACAAGGATTTCTTGAGGTGGCAACATTTTCAGTGATTTATTTTGCAACTTTGTGCTCAAGAAAACTAGATCCGTCCAAAAAAAAAAATCCATCCAAGTCTTTTGTTTGTACTTGTCGCCGGTGAAACCACACCCACGGTCCCCGGCAGGTCAGCTGGGTTTTGGAGCGTGGAATCAATAATTAATGGAGACTCAGGGGCCTTTTTCAGGTTGCATTTTGAGGAGGCACTGCTGCTTTATTGTGAGCTATAAATATTTGATCGTATAGAGACATAATGTGGGACAAACCTCATTATAAAACAGCCCTCTTCATCTCACAACTGCTCTCAACAGACCAACGTTTTGAACTCTGAAATACTGCAACATTCAGCCTTTTTTTCTCTCCAAGATAATAATGAAAGAAGAGAAAAGCCACACAGTAAACTGGATTCGACTAGACCATGTTTGTTTGTATTGTAATGAATTTATTTTGACTCGAGCCCTTTCGGAGGCTCGACAAACTGCCAGTGTGATTTTAATACGAAAAAGACTCAAAAATCAGAATAAGTGCTGCAAGTAAAGATATTTAGTGGAGGATTGAAAACACTCAATATCCTGGAGAACAGCCTCTCGAGGAAGTCAAACACTGACACGTCGCTCCCACCGCGCAATTTCCCAGGTCCTCCTTTCTCTTTAAAGAAGATTGAACTGAATTTCCAGCAGGAAATAACAGGAAGCGGCGCCGCGTCCTTGAGTTATCCGCGCGATCCGGGCACAAGAAAACCGAAGCAGCAATCACGCCCGAGGGCGTCCTCCAGGACACGGAGGATGAAGGCCAGTAAGAACGGCCGGTTAATTCTGCATGAAAGATTTGTATTAGGACGAAAAACATCGGATGTAAACAAGTGCAGCAAGGAACAAGAGACACAGCGACGAATCTTCCCTGTGAGGAGCTTTGAGAGAACGAGGTTTAATAAAGCTTTTGATTTCTTTTCTTTGACACATTTATTCTGTTGGAGGGAGGTCAGTCCAAGACTCCGGCAGCAGCACAGCACAATGCTCATTTATAACACTCAAGACAAATTTGATCTTTGATCTTTAAAACAGTCATCTTCATGTGAATCACTTGCATGCAGATAACTCCATCATAGAGCAACTTTTAATCAAGTTTTCCATCCAAATCTGGATACACTTCGACTTAAATACAGGAAAACATTTCAACGATTGTTCACTACAGTACCGAAACGAATCTGCCCGTGGGACGAGTTGACATTTTAAGCTGAAATGAGAAGAATGAGTGAAGTTATGACTGCCAGGATTTACTACATGCCAGCAGGAAAAGTTCAATACTCCAGGAAAAGCAGCGGTTTGACTGTTCGTCTGCTTTCCTGTGTCGTACATGTTCAGGGCGGAGTGACTCACCCTCACTGATAAACCAAGGACAGACAGGAGGAGGCAGTCAGAGGCTGTTGTGTTGCTGATACACGTCTGCGGCAGAGTTAAGGTCATGTCCAATCAGGGGAGAAAAAGATCAAGTTTATGGTCAAAATGCCCCTTTTTTCAACAACATTTCCATCTTATGTTCACAGAAAATCCTTTGATTGCACCAGAACAACCTGATTCTGTTCAAATCAATATCAGAATGAAATTTCTTGGCACAATCGGTGCAACTGGGACCTAAATGAAACGAGAACCAGTAGCTGGAGTACTCCACGTGGCTATTTTAACTACTGCTGTTTATTTGTAGCTGTCACCGTGGGCCCGAGTATCCCAGAGTAACTGTTAATGAGCTTACCTAACGTGGCACAGCGGACTACGAGCTGAGCTTTCCTCCACCAGCTCCTTACATAAGATGCCATCCAGGGGCCAGAGATCACGGCTGCTGGGATTAGCAAAGGGGAGCAGGACAGAGGAGAACACAAGGAGAGAGAGGGAGAGAGGGGGAGAGAGAGAGAGAGAGAGAGAGAGAGAGAGAGAGAGAGAGAGAGAGAGAGAGAGAG
>JASSRZ010000042.1:13270001-13281853 GCA_032164315.1 Malacoctenus gilli
GTGTGTGTGTGTGTGTGTGTGTGTGTGTGTGTGTGTGTGTGTGTGTGTGTGTGTGTGTGTGTGTGTGTGTGTGAACTGTATATTCCATGTCGCTGTGTACTTTCCCACATTATGAGGACCCATCAACCTCATTGGAACAAAAATCTTGACCCCCACAAGAAAAAAAAGAACACAACATTTTTTGGTGTTGACAAAGTCCGGCTTCGCTTCGACTTCGGTTAGGCGAGAAAGACGAATGGTTAGGCGAGTAATTCAGGCTTAATTCAGAGCTCCTACGCCGGAGATACATGCCAGTCAGTGCCCGAAAGTGTGAGTGTTTGTACTTTTACAATAATGTGAGGGGGAGAAAAATGAGGCCCCCGCGAAGAAAACGAATGGATTTCTGGTTTATACTTAAATGTTTTGTCAGGTTAGCCTTATAAAGGTTATAGCTAACTTTGGAGCAAAGAATGAGGTCCCCTTTAAGGGAATCACAAAACGGTTTAGGTTTAAACGTGTTTTACGGTTGGACTATAGTTAGGATTAAGCAACTAGTAGTTACAGCCAAGTGTGGAGGGGAAGAGAGAGAGAGAGAGAGAGAGAGAGAGAGAGAGAGAGAGAGAGAGAGGGAGGGAGCCTTCACTGAAATAGAAGCAGGAAGAATCTCTGTGGGCAACATAAATTTGAGCATGATGAGTGTAATCAGACCGAGCTGGGTCAGACATGCGACATAAACTATCTCGGCGGCCATGTAATGTTCAGGATTCCTTTGTCACAACTCTGTGTTTGTCTCCCCGCCTCGGCCTGCTCGCCGCGCTGTTTGTTTATGGGGCTCTCTCTGTTTCTCCACGAGCATCCCGTTGCACTACAACATCGCCGCCACCGCTGCCGTCACCAGAGCCGGAGCCGGAGCCCAGGCACAGGCACAGGCACAAGCTGTTCGTGACCTGTTTACCTTTTGGCATTTCCATTGTTGATAAACGCTAAGCCCTCCATGGCGGGCGTAATTGTCAGGGTGGTCATATGAGCTTAAGAGGCCTTTGACCTTCAAGCAATGAGCTCTGTCCTCGTTAGATGGCCAAACAGGATTGAATCCGTTGGCTCAGCTCATCTCGGTCTTGACTCCAGGGGACTTCACCCGAAGAGTGGGACATATTAACCGCCTAACCCCAGCCCACTTTTATTAACCCCGCTCTGCCAAAACCACCACTTTACGCTTTCTATTCACACGAAAGTCTCATCAAGTGAACGCAGAGTTGTAGTCGTTTTTGTTTTTTTCTTCTTAATTTTTTGACGAATTAAAATTCAGACTTCCCACACAAAGTCGGAAAACTCGGGCTGGAGGGTCAGGAAATGTTGCTCTCGGTCGCGACGACCACAGGCGAGCGCCTGATTGTGCGGTGCAGCCACAGCAGCAACATCTGCCAGACTGCGACGAGCTCGCTGGTGACCTGAGCTCCAGTCAGCACGGCTGAACTCGCCCCAGAGACGGTGGTGACGACCTAAACTTCATCATGCACTTTTCAGCTTCACACATTAGCAGCAGTGTGCTCAGATGGGCTGCCATGCACGTAGCCCCCCGCCCTCATCCTCCCTCCGTTCATCCCCGTCCCCCAGAGATCAGATTATACTTGGTTTGTAATCTTCGACCCATTTTTTTTTTTTTTTTTTACTAACTCTGCTTCTGCTGGGGGAATCAGCCGGAGGTGGAAAAAAAATGAGGCAACCTTTGACCTCTTTTCTTTGGGTCAGCGTGTCTCAGCAGTGAAGCCACAGATGCAGACGTGAGGCAGAAGGGTGACAGCCGCTTGCGTCCGATGTTATGACAACTAATGCAATCAGTATTTTTGGAACACGGGGACGGGGAACAAGACGTATTAATAATGTAAATTAGCATTGTGCGTTTGAGGGAGTTTATGTCCCACAAATCATTGCGGAGATTAGAAGACTTAGTAGAACGGAGCGCAGTGACTCCGAATAAGTTCTTCTGTCCTTTCCTGACGGAGAATGTTTTGTTCTTGCGACACCATTTCCTAAACAACGCGGAAATTATTTTGACGAGACTCCGGGCGGGAAGAAAAAAAAAAATCAGGGTCACGCACTTGGATCCGCAAAAAAGGGTTGATTCATCTAAAAGACGCACAAATTTAAATTGAAATAAAAAGAAAGAACTCCCGCCATTTCAAAGGCCTACTTTTGTTTTTCGCTGACCTACAACACTTGATCTTTTCGAGGTAGTTTAATTCTTCCACTGAGGAAAATCAGATCAGCCAGCCGGGTCAAACTGATGATGATAGTAGTGGCCTCCTGAGGAGACAGCGCCTCCACCTATAGTCTCGAAGCAGAGAATTAAATCTTCATGCGTGACGCAGACGATGAGTGGTCTTATGGCTCAAGGCAGTGTCATTTGGACAGGTCACCACCGCTGCCATTGTTTGTACAGGATATGTATAATCCGCGCTTCTCCTGGACGATCCTCTTATTGTTGTGGTTCCTCATAGACAGCTTAACACATGCCGAAATAACTTCCTTAAGACCAATGTAAGCAGATACCACTTAAAGCATTTGCATGCTCGCTCACGAGAGTGTGTGCACGTGCAAGCGTCTGCGCGTGTGTGCATTCGAGTGTGTGTGTGTGTGTGTCCGTGCGTGTGTGTGGGGTGGGGGTCAAAAAGGGAAGGGGCCGACTTGCGTGCAGGACAGGGATGGTTTGTTTTGTCAGCAAAATGTCAATCTGTCTTTGCAAGGTTATCCCATATGATCTCTCTAAATACACAGAGCTTGGTTGTCCATCTGGTTGGCAGTTGAGAGCTAACCCCACCCCACCCCCCCACCCACCCACCCACCCGCCCCTCCCCTCTATTAACACCCACCAGTGCTCGCCCATGTCTGGAGGTCTTGGCTTTCTACCTCCCACTGAGAGGATATGAAAAGACCGACAAAGCTTTCCATTCTCTTCTTTTACTGTCAGATTTTTGGATCAGTGTAATCCTCGAATGGCTGCAACACGTGTACAGCGGTTTGGTTGCTCCCTAACAACTAACTTGACAACTAAACAATGCAGTGGCTCGCACTGAAAAGGGCACGCTCAGAAGAATTTTGCACGTCCAGAAAAACGATCTGGACAAAACTGCGTGTGTGTGCACACTCTCTCTCTCTCCCACACACACGGACTCACGCAGCCAAGCAACTACCAAACGACTCCTAAAATGTAAAAGCAGGGGGAAAGAAGGAGCCAGAGCGATCCACAGTCCAAACTGCCAAAGGGCTCTCCTCAGCTTTTTAGCGTGCGCAAATGAAAGATGTGTCTTGGAACGCAGCGAGTGCGTAGACAGAGCAGAACTCGCCTCGCACACAGATATACACAGCAGCCCTCTGGACAAGTTTGGCACCCACACCGGGAGCCGTGGGCCAAAACTCATGTTGCGTGCTAACTTTCTCCCTCCCCCCATCCCCTCATGCGAGCCCGCTCTGCAATTATATGCTACGCTCCCACCCAAACATGCAAGAATAGGCCTTCTCAGTCAACAGACAAACCGAGTCATTCTGTCCTCAAACCATGACATCATGACCATTTGACTTCAGCGTGAAATTCAAGCTTAATTTAACTTTGTCAGGAGAGGAAAAAAAAGTGCTGTAAGTCACACTGGCAGAGTGCTGCCACGGTGTGAACAGTAACTATGTGATCCTGTGAAGGAGGAAAGAAGAACAAGCGTCTTTATTCTTCGGAATCATCAAACGTAGGAAGAATACGTGACTCACGACCATCCAACACATCATGTATGACAGTAAAAATGGCCGAACAGAGTTCGGGCATTGACCAAAAGACAACAGAACAACGCTGGCGAACGAAATTCTGGTTTTCAGTAACTTAGGTTTCGCCACACTTTCCAAAAACACCATTTCTAACGCGCTCAGTCCTTTATATACGCAAGATGCACACGCACGAGCAAAGATCCACCAAAATCCTCTGAGTTCCACTTCAGCCGTAACATTACACATTCGCGTTAGACAAAGTGGTCCGGAATGATGTCAGCGGCGTTCAGTTTCACTAAGTTTTGTGAGGTTTGAATGCCTGAGAGGCATCTGTCAAACTGCTGACAGCTTTTGTGTGAAGCACACCTCGTTTTTTCCCCCCCCCTCAAATCTGCCCCGCAACAGTGTCCTCTCCGCCGTCCTCGCAGCAGGAGGGGGGTCTCTTCATGTTGTGTGTGGAGTGGGCTTGCGCGGGCGTGCACGTGCATGTATATATGACAGAACCAGCTCGGCCAAGCCCAGCTCAGGCCCGACCCGGGGCCTTGCAACAAAGAGGGCTCACTGCAGCCCCACTTTGCTCTCCCACACTCTCATAAATAACCATACAGATTCTGTGGCCTGGCCAAGAGGAGGAGGAGGGGGGAGGGAGGGGGGGGGGGGAGAAAACTTAGGCAGCTCTGCTCCTCTCATGCCTTTCAACTGACCTTTTCTATGGGTCATTCAGTCCAACCACGACTCCTCGCGATGACCCTTCTCCCCCCCCCTCTCCTCACTGACACTAACCTGAATCATCCCACACTGCGGCTGTGAAGAGAAGCCACTTAGCAGGCTCGGGTCATTGTAAAGGAGTATTTAGGACCTGGAAGGCATAACCCCCTCGCGAGCTCCCAGTCGCAGAGCTTGTGAGACGGCAGCCAGGGGTCAAAGGTGAAGGTCACAATATGGGAGGAGGGGAATAAATCCTGTAGCACGGACGACAATAGCTACAATCCCCGCTGACAATGATGCCATTGTAGGGTATGGGTTGCTTAGTGTGTCCTGGAGCTGTGCCTAATAGAGTTATAGTGCTGATGTGATGGCTGTGTAGCTGAGGAGAGTAGTGTCCTTTTATATAAGAGGGGGAGAAACAGGCCAAGAGCTTGAAAGAGGTCTCGGCTTCTAAATTTTGCTTTGCATGAAAGCCTGGGATTGTGTGGGAGCGTTTGTGTGTGTGTGTGTGTGAGAGAGAGAGAGAGAAGCTTTCCAGCTTAACTTCCAGTCATGAATCCTCTTCCTCACTGACACACACTCACACACACATGACTCCTCTTCTAAAGAGTTGACAAGATTCAACACAGAAGTTCTGGTGATTTCATCCTGCAGGTGACTGCAACATGACCACTCCGTCTGCCGTCACACTCTGCCAAGGAGCCACAGCTTTTTGTGAAACTTTTTGTGGATTTTCTCAATGCAAACTGAACATCACGGGATGGACTTGTGTGCCAGATGAGAAAAAGCTTGCACAGATGCTTTGAATGACTCCAATCTTCAAACACTATAAATGTGAGAGGAAAAATTTCACTAAATGTTTTTGCAATAAACATCAGCTGCATTAACAGGGTTTATGTTTCTTGCAACAGTTTCACAAAGTTTCACATAAACTTTTATAAAGATTGTCAAAACTGTGTTGAAGTTTAATTTTTTTATTGAACTAAAAAAGCAGATATAAGTGAGAATCTCTATATCGACATATCTATTTCAAAAATGTTCAATATTTCCCATCATGTAAGTTTGAATTCATATATGGACACAGGCCCTTTTCAGGTGCTCAGTTCTAATTATAAAAGAAAAAATCAGATTAGGAGACACGAGAACAAAGTGTGAATGCTCGTGCTGGATAAAACTACCTGAGAAGCAGAAGTAAACACAAGGTTAAATGGGGATTTAACTTTGACAGGATTTCTATTTTCTAAACTAACGGCAGGATGTGACAGCAGAATCCTTCCTGCAACAGGTGCAGGATTATTCCTTGTACTGGAAGACATTTTCACTCACAGACACTGGAGAAAATAAATCAGTCCCGCTTCCTTTGAGCCGTGTGATGTTGGGTTTGATTGAGACAATACGAATATTGTGACTGCGTGAGTTAAAAAAGACAAATTTGCCAATTCACAATATCGAACGTTTGTTTTTAAACTCGATTTCTACAGTCAAGAAGTCACATTCAAAGTTTCCCTCTTTGTCATCATGACTGAAGCTGTTTGATCCTCAGCTGCGGCTCTGCTTCCCACAGTACACTGATCTGTGCTTAGTGCTACAAGGTCCAACCGGTAAATGCTGCTCATCATCAGGTTTTATTTGGCACACCACAGATGCAAAGCCTTTAGGGAAACGGCGGCGCTGACACCGCGGGGTCCTCGTCCTCGGCATAGCTCGGACACCGGGCGGGTGGAGGTTTTGCGGTGGCATGCCAGCTTGACCTCACGGGTGTCACCTCTCTTAGGAAGATTAGGCTCTGACAGCACGGAGTGACGGCCGATGAGCGGTGGCTGTGAGCAGTGGCCGCTAATACAAAGGAGGGACGGAGACGGAGACAGGGACGGAGACGGAGACAGACAGACAGACAGACAGACAGACAGACAGACAGACAGACAGACAGACAGAGGAGGGTTCGGGGAAAGCACTATGTCCGTTTTGCTGATGTCTATAGTAACAGTAGCCTCCAATTTGACATTCCCTCCATCAAACATTGGTTTTTCTGCTTTTTTTCTCCCTCTTTTTGGCTTTTCTTTGACCTCCTTAAAAGAACAAGCTATGTTTCCCAGGGCCCAGCTATTTGAAGCTCATAGTTTTGGTCATCCAAGGTTTTTCTGTTCCAGCTTGAGCCGTTCAGACACTGTCCCTACTTACATTTCCACAATGGCAGGGTCCCGGGGTCCAGACCATAGCCGCCCTACGCTCTGCCCACAGTTGAGTTGCCTCTGGCAGGACCGCTGCGTGCTTTGTGTGCTGGTTCTGGCCACCGATCAGGGAAACCCCACAGTCTCTCCATGGTGAATGTCGAATGCCCTGCCAAGACCATTATGTATCCCTTCAATGGCCGTGAATAGCAGCACACTACAGTACAGAAGATTTGAGAGACGTTCAATTCGCTCAGGGCTACAATGCAAGACCATGACACACATACTGACTTTGGTGAACTGAACTAATCCCTGACATGGTCCCTCTATATTGTGTCTGCCTGTTTTTTTTTTCTGACGACAACAACAAAACAAAACCAGATAAATTGTGTCCTACATTGCACCGCGCAGGAAATATGAAAACAACTGATGAACGCTGTTCCTTGACATGGTTAAGTAAATAAGTCTAACCAAGCATTATGCTAAAAAGCCAGGGGATTAGGCCACAAAGTCCAATATCAGATGCTGTGTGGCTGGCTGCGTGAGTGACAGCGGGAGGCCTATCATGTACACATTTACCACCCCTAAATATCGGATTAGTTCCTAAATTTCCCGACAGAGTTCACATACAACATGCTAAACCGCACTGACCCCATGATAATCTCACCAAAGCAATCAAGCTACACACCCTCCCTCGATCGCTCTCCACCAGCTCTGCGGAGCCGTAAAAATTGCCCACATTAAACGCGCACCTCTGTCCTCGTGGCGATACTCTCTCCAAGCTGATTCCTAAAATCGCCCATCAAAACAAATGAGTAATTTCGTCCTCGTCTCTATTTGGCGCAGAGAAACGTCTGGTTAATGGTTTTAAGGTCGTGCGGAGCCTCCCAGCACCACCACAGTCCATATTGCAGAGGTGGCTATCAAGATGACTCACATCAGCGAGCAGGCAGCTGGCAGGCTTGCAGTATCAGCCTATCCTTTTAATCTTACGATTAGCCCTCACTGATCCCATCAGGACTGCCTGGATCCGGGGCGCAGAGCCTAAAGGTTTATCCCGCGAGTCGGCCCTCCCTCACCCTCGCCGCAACACGCACACGCAACACAAACGATGCACACGCTAGAAAACGCGGCGGACCAAAATCGCCGCCCCCCCCAGTACGCCTGGAGACACCTGATCCTGAAGCACCAAGACCAGACACAAGAGCTCATCATGCCACACTGTGTGGACACCGCCCCCACCCCACCCCACCCCAACACACACATACACATGCACAACACCCTCCTCACCCCCGCCCCCTGTCTGCTCTGTATTGAGGGTGGTGGTAGTGAAATGTGTCACAGTGGTCTGACCCAGAAGGTGAAGGGGGCGCTCCTCTGAAACCGAGAAGGGGGCGGTGGGGTGGGGGGGAGGCAGCCAGGTGACGTACCGTGACGGGCTTCAAAGCCTCCCTTGAAGCAGGAGGTCATGGAGGAGACATGAGATAACGCTCACACATCATGCATCAACTCCACCAACGAAAAAAGCTTACTCTGTTCGAGTGAGGAAACACACACACCCGCACGATTACATACCTGTCAAACCGTAGATCTAACGACTAAAAGAGGCTTGCCAACATCTCTCGACAGCCATTTGGCAACTCAAACAGTATTTGCATACAACATGCAAATTTTGCAGACACCTTTTTGCTGAACTTTTTTTTTTTTTGCAAAATCTTTCCGTTAAACTCTCAAAAATACAGAGTTTGTCAGATGAGTGCGTCCAAACCGTTGCAGGCTCCGTCACGGCATCGGTTTCATGGACGCTGGCTGGACACAGGAAAGAATCGGTTTACTGATGGGAATAAAGACTGCTGGAGGCAATTACCTCCGCTGACTCTCTGTGTCTGGGTCAAAAGGGGACCGGCCATAAACGCCCGGACACCAACAGAGACGGACCTCTGACCAAGAGGGCCCTTGTTTCACTCTCTCTGCGGCCACAAATGTCAGCTGGTGGAAGAAGCACTGGTTGTTTAAATTTACTGCACAATGTCATTCTGTGTCGTGGACAAGCGACAATGTGCGCATTCATCCCAACGTGAACAAGTAACAAGACAGTCATGTCAATGTCATCAGCCGTTTTTAGCACATGAGGCATGAGGCCAATGTCTCAGTGTAAGATTCTCCTCTCTTTCTGGCTTCAGTTCATTCATGTATACATTTTTTTTAACACACCTGCCTTTGTGTATTGACAGGATGATCTCATCCTAAAGAAAATCGTGACGTGACAGTCTAGATGCCATTTTTGCTGCTCGACGTGTTGGACAAGTCCAACGAGAATATAATAGTCACCTGCCAGCTCCCAAACGACACTGTTGACTCTCAGACAGACAGAGTTTAACCCTCACGTTTCCCAAACACCAACCAGTGAGACACAGTTTGTTAATGAACCAGTCTGTGATTGGCTGCCGCTTTATTATCTTTTTTTTTCTTGTCATTATTAAACTGAAGCTGCTCTAAAAGAGCTGTAAATAGTCTCATTCCTCGTTGTTTAAAATGAGCACATACTTGGTTTGGGTTACATAATATTTATTTAATGATTCAAGCTATTTTCTTTTTTTCCATTCATGCCCTGCAAGGAATTTTTCAGCTGTTACTGAGGAGGTTGAGGAGAGCTGAATGAAAAGGTCTGGAATGTACCATCATAATTCAGGGGTTACAAAATTTGGATTCATTAGATATTAATGTGAGGAAGGTGTTAGTTGAAAATACTTTTAGGTGAATATTCGCTTTAAAAAAATTTGTTAAGTCACGAAGGGGACAAAGAGCCGATTGCTGGAGCTTTACTTGAAAGTGAACGCACCGACGAGCAGGTCTCCCCCCCACCAGACGCAGGCAGTTGGTTTGCGCCAAGATGATGTTTCGACCAGCCCTTTAAAGTCGCTTCACTTCCGATATGAAATAAAGTAGAGCGACACCGTACAGCACCGCGAAGGGGACATGGACTGACAATCTGTTTCTGGACGCGAAAGAAAAAAGACGTCCTCGGGACAGACGTGCTGCGCTGACACAACACATGAGGACTCTGGGATTTTCATGGACTCGGATTTTGAGGAGCTTTCTTATTCGCCCAGACGTATGTGGGACGTGGCGTCTGCGGCTACACTGAAGTAAAAAAAAATCCAATTGCGGCAAAAGAAAAAAACGCACACATTTTTTTCTTCCCAAAAAAGAAAAAAACGCGCAGAGACAATAGCGGGATCCTCGGAGTATTACTGTCAAACAGGAATGGTTTATCCTCCCGAAGGTTTATTCTACATCGAAATGGATCAAGCACCTCCAGGTAAGTTAGGGTTAAAGGCAGCCATTGTCTCAACTGCGGGGGGTCGGAAAACGCTGTAATAATTTTCTGCTCGGGTTTTTTTCTTCACTTGTGTCATTGTCCAGCCTGTAATGGAGCTGACACCCGACAAACGCGGTGCAGGTGTTCGTAAAAACGTTATAATGGCCCGGTCCGAGGCGCTGCGCTCCCCCAGCGGCTTTGCCCAGGCATGCATAGCGCAATTCACTTGCCAATTACGTAATACCTTTCAGAGGACCAGGCGCAGTGGCTTGCCTCTTTTTCTTTTGTCCCGGCGCTCCTGACAAAAGTTGTGGAAGAAAAGCACGACAGCTCCTCATTTTCCAAACCAAAATGGAAAAGGGGCATTTTTCTCAACGCAAGACGCGCTGGCTGATACAGAAGGGTGCATTTTGAAGGGGGGGAGGATAGAGTTGCGGGTGCGTTAATGAGCGCCGAATGAACCGACCGCTTTGTTCTCCTCTGCAGCCAGCCGTGGTTAATTTGTGCGCTAGCTCCGAAAGTAGGCTACGGGCGAGCGGAGCAGACAGCTCGTCTTATGACTTCACTCCCTGCGAAGCCACCGACACTTCGTTTCTAATTCTTTGCCTATTGTCCCCCGCAGAAATGTGTGGCTTTTTGAACAATGTCGCAAGCGGCAAAGCGTCGGGGCAAATTCAGCCCGGGCCAAACGATTATCGAGCTAAGCGAATTAAACCCTGGCTGCTTGATCTTGCACCAAATGCAGGATTTCGCATAGTCAAATATGCGTTTGAGGTATCGCAGCAAAGCTGTTTTAACCGCTGTGAGCAGCCGTAGCTGACGACACCGTCGGAACAATACAGATAACCTGCCTGGTATTGTTCGTGCACTGGAAGAAAGCTGTAATAACGCTGTCAGCCGGGCGAGCAGGACTCGACGCGCTTCTAATCCGCTTTTTAGAGTTTCTCAAACTGCTAACTTGATATTTTTCCACCTGGATTATTCTCACGTTACAGTGCTCCCTTCGTGACGAGTATTAACAGGAGAGTTTTTCGAAGCCAGGGGAGCGCTTTTTTTTCCTCCTTTTCTCCCCTCTTGGCAGGGGGACTTGAAGGGGAAGGTGTGCAGATTTAATTTTTGCGGAGCTCAGGAACCGCAGCATTTGCGCCTGCTGCCACCGCACGCTGCTGCTACTGCACCTGCCTTTTGTTTATTTTAAGGTCAGGGGGAAAAAAAGAGGAGCGGATGGTGGGAGAAAGCCACATTTTCAGCTCACTGAGGGTGCTCTTGTATTCTCCCTAACTACCTCATGAAAGGCACTTTTGTCCTGCAGTGAAATATATCGCCCTTCACCTCCTCTTGATGCGGTTTGCCCTCCTTTTTTCAATTTTAGGAAAACGCTCAAGTCTTTTCGCCAGGTTCTTTGCTTTTTTTTTTCTTTTTTTTTGGTAGGTTGATGGAAAACTTCTGAATCTGTCAGCTTGTAGTGATTATAAAGGAGGAGGGGTGGCCCACGAGGTTCAAAATATAATTCATGGTCTATTTAATAGCAGTCGTGCAAAATCAGGACGGTGCCAAAGGCAAACTAACAAAAAACTGAGACTGGCCTTTTTTTTCTTTTTTTACTTTGTGAGACTTTATATAAACTCTGATAATAATATTGCTCCCCAAATTTGGAAAAAAATAATACTTTACTAGTAATTACTCCCCCAAAAGAACTAACTTTATTGCCTTTTTTGTAAATTAAAAAAAAAAAGCAACAACCACATTTGGGATCACGTTTTGGCAATTGACATGTCTTGGAAACATGCCTGGGCTTGTCCCCAGATCTTGACAGGCTCAATCAGGGAAGGGTGTGCCTGTGTGTGTTGGGGGTGGCACCTCATGCTAATCAAGGGTCATGTTTACAGTACCTTTGGTCCCCCACCAAGTGAGGG
>JASSRZ010000042.1:13292310-13311221 GCA_032164315.1 Malacoctenus gilli
CACAGGTCTGTGTGATTCAACACAGCAAAGATTTTTTTTAAAGATACCTTTTCATACATTATTTTGTATTTTGCAGAGTAAAGTTGGTAAAATAACGATACAGTTGTAATCCTGCTTTCATCTCTCACGCTTGACCACACCAATCTGACCCAGTTTAGTTTTGTAAACTTGATGAATTTGTTGCGATTTGCATCTGTTCATGTGTGCTGAATATAACCAGTATAATATCACTAGTGAGTCGCTCAGTACTGTACACTGAGTCTCTTTTTGCTTTCTTTTGTGATTTTTCCCCCGTCTGACGCGCCAGCATCCGCATCGATGAGATCGGCGATTTGGACCCGCTCAGTCGATCCAGAGAAACGGATCGACGGTCTGCACGGTGACGGAAGTTGCCTGCAGCAGCATCAGTCAACTCCTCACAGGTAGGTCGCGACTGAAAACCAGCTTCGACGTGACGTTTTCCTTCATTTCCAGTGAGTTGGCAGTCTGATCTCGAAGGTGTCACACAGAGTCACGGTTTCCTTCCAGCTTGTCCTTTTACTGTTGAATATGCTTATCGAAGCTATGCTGGCGAGCAGGCTTTTGGTTAGCATGTGTACGGCTAACAGCTGCTGCAGGTGTATCTGAACAAATCCTTGGACGACACAGAGATACAATTTGCTTGTCAATATGTCGTTTTGTTTGATTTTCTGGCAGTGGCAACAGGAAGGTTTTGCAAGCCTCGTTTCGTTACTGGCTGATCATGAGGCAGTTTTTTTTGTTACACAACAGATTTGCACACTGACCCACCCTGTTTTCTGTGTTTGTACAGTCAAATCAGATGTCTCGCAGGCCTGTTTTATGCTGAGGGCGATTCCTGTGGAGGCTCGGAGAGCCTGGCCTCCATGGTAACGTTACCCAGCCTCATCTGCCATGTCCTCAATCTCTGTGTCAACGCCCACTGGTTGTGGTGGTGCTAGCGGTGGTGGTGCAGGTGGTGGCGGCGGCGGTGGCGGTGATGCTGCAGCTGCCATGGCAACCCAAGCCTCTGAGCAGGCCCTCCTGGCCTCAGACCGCTACGCCCGGCTCATTCTGGCCCAGATGAACAAGATGAGACTCCGCACGGACTTCTGCGACGTGGGCCTGAAGGTGGGCGACCGCGTCTTCCGAGTGCACCGACTGGTGCTGGCTGCGAGCAGCCCGTACTTCGCCGCCTTGTTCTCCGGTGGTATGAGGGAGGCTGACAAAGACGAGGTGCAGATCCTTGGCGTGGACACCGGAGTGTTTGAGGTCCTGCTGGAGTTCATCTACACAGGTGTGCGTCCGTCCCAGTATTTTGTTTTCCTCATACCTGCTTCTTGCCTGATAACCAGAGGGTTTTTTAATGTGTCTTGTGTTGGAACAGGGGTGATCAGTGTGACGGTGGATAACGTTCAAGAGCTGATGGTGGCTGCAGACATGCTGCAGCTGAACGAGGTGGTGTCCATCTGCGGCGAGTTTCTCAAGGGTCACATGGACCCGTCCAACTGCGTCGGCATCTTTCAGTTCCTGGAGCAAATTGCGTGTTTGGATATGCTGGAGTTCACCGAAAACTACATCCACGTTCACTTTTTAGAGGTACGGACTGATGGCAGTTTAAGAGCCATGGTAAAAGTTATATTTTGTAAAATTACAATGAGAGGCTGTCCCTGAGTTTTATGAAATCACCACATCCATGAAAATCTTCAGATATTTGGCAGCTGCAAAAGTATCTCACCAATGCGGTATCGGCAAGGTCACGTTTGTGAAGCGTTTACCAGAACGTCGTGTGGCTCCCTCACTCTTTTCCTTCAGGTTTGTGTCACCGATGAGTTCAGAGGCCTGTCCAAGGATCAGCTGGTGAGGCTGCTCAGAAGCGAGGAGCTGCGGATCGAGGACGAGTATCAAGTGTTCACCGCAGCGATGGACTGGGTTCTGCAGGACGTGGTGAAGAGGAAGAAACACGTGGTGGAGGTTTTGGAACCGGTCCGCTTCCCTTTGCTTTCCCCTCAGAGACTCTTCAAGTACATAGAAGGTGAGGAAAAGGCCAAAAAAACACAGTCTTGTTCCAAAATTTGTTGAAGTGTTTTGTAAGTCTTTATAAGTAATAAGTCGAGTGTTTCTGTCTCTCCAAAGGCATTACTGACTTCAGCCTGCGGGTGGCACTGCAGACTCTCCTGAAGGAATACACCGAGGTCACAAAGTCTCCCAAAGAAAATAAAATGTACAGCCAGCTGCAACCAGCCAAGATGAGACCCAGAAGAAAAGCCAGAAAATACCTCTACGCTATCGGTCCGCTGTCGTTCTACTTGATTTGTTGAACTTTTGAAAAGGCTCCTCCAAGTTTGAACACACTGAAACGTTGGTTTCTCTGTGCAGGAGGATACACGCGGCTGCAGGGCGGCCGCTGGAGCGACAGCAGGGCGTTGAGCTGCGTGGAGCGCTTCGACACCTTCAACCAGTACTGGACCACCGTGTCCTCGCTGCATCAGGCCCGCAGTGGGCTGGGAGTGGCCGTTTTAGAGGGGATGATCTACGTGGTGGGAGGTGAGGGAAGAAGCAGCTTCCATTGTAAAAACCCCACATAAACCTGGGATGTTGTGTTGGCTGACAACATGATGTCTGGATTTCCTCCTTCTAGGGGAGAAAGACTCCATGATTTTTGACTGCACAGAGAGGTACGACCCAGTCACCAAGCAGTGGGCCGCTGTGGCTTCTCTCAATTTCCCCCGCTGTGGTGTCGGCGTGTGTCCCTGCCACGGAGCGCTGTACGCACTCGGTAAGCATCCTCACGCTGCTGTTTCCAGTTGTCTCTCGCTGTCGTTCGTTTATTAAAAGTTACATTCAGATCTGAGTTTCATAAGGAGCAGTTTCAGCAAAAGAAGCATCGCCCGTGTGTGTTGCGCTCTTGTAGGCGGCTGGATCGGCTCTGAGATCGGGAAGACGATGGAGCGCTATGACCCCGAGGAGAACAAGTGGGAGGTCATCGGCAGCATGGCAGTTCCCCGCTATTACTTTGGCTGCTGTGAGCTCCAAGGTATCTTCATCTTTTTTTCAAAAATATGTTTAATCAGATGTAAAAATTTTTGTTTTCTTGGGGACAAAACACTCTGTGTCCCATGAATTGCATGTCATTTCTTCGACACATCAATACTTTAGAGATTTAGGATTTGATCTGAGTTCGATCGCCTCTTTTCAGGTTTTATTTACGTGATCGGAGGGATCAGCGATGAAGGCATGGAGCTGCGCTCGGCAGAGGTGTATGACCCCATCTCTCGGCGATGGAGCGCCCTGCCCGTCATGGTCACGCGTCGGGCTTACGTGGGCGTCGCCTGCCTGAATAACTGCCTTTACGCGGTGGGCGGCTGGAACGAGGCTCTGGGTGCGCTGGAGACGGTGGAGAAATACTGTCCAGAGGAGGTGAGCTGGTGGCAGCCTTTCACCAAGCCCGCTTGGCGTGCGAGCGCCCACTTGGCAGTAAATCCCGTGAACGTGTGTCTGCAGGAGAAGTGGACGGAGGTGGCCTCCATGTCCACCGCACGCGCCGGCGCGTCCGTGTCGGCGGTGAACGGGCTGCTGTACGCCGTGGGAGGACGAGCCGCCAGCAGGGACTTCTCGGCGCCCGTGACGGTGGACTCGGTGGAGATCTACGACCCCCACCTGGACACCTGGACCGAGGTCGGCAACATGATCACGAGCCGCTGCGACGGCGGGCTGGCCGTGCTCTGACGGCCAGGAATGCTCCGACTGTGATCAGCACACGAATCGTCCCAAAAAACTGCACGAACCGAAAGGAAAACAAACTGCACTTTTAACACACAGAGTCGTGTGTTTGCATCTCCACTGGGCCCACGCGATGTGTATTATTTATACATGGATTTGTTTCTTTTTATTTGTCCTCCGCGTTCGTCATCTAATGAAAAACGTGACTATGAAAGCACAGCTCGTACTGGAATCTGCCGACGCTGCCTCTGCTTACTCCGTTACATGACTCATCCGCTCCCCGCACTTCAATCCACCGAAACCTTTCGCAAGACGATCGGAGAGGCTGCACAGTATTTTCAGACTCATTTATATCCATAGAGGAAGCTTCTCTGATGAGGACGATCGTTTTTTCCACAGAGAAAGAGATCTATTTTTGACATTCGGGAGAGGTTTTTTGATAAGCAACCGAGCCCTGCGGGGACCGAGGATGTTGTTCGCTGCTGTGATGTGAGAGAATTGCTTTTTTTAGATTGTTTTATCTTTATCTCGGAGAAAAATGTTTGTGTGTCCCACGCTAAATCCTATCAAGCCACTCCAGCCTAATCGACAGTGAAAACCGGTCCGAACCTCCTGCTGTTTCTTTGTGCCGTCGTTCAGCGAGACGCTTCTGTCGACGCTGCAGCGTCACGTCAGCGGTCACTTCGTTTCCACTGGACGTCTCCTGTAGATATGTTGATGTAAATACGAGTGCCTCCGTCACGATTTTACCTTCAAGTTCAAGCGCACACAGACTTGTTTCTCTCATCAGTGGCACCAGAAAGAACCAGAACTGCACATTTCAACTTCTTTGTGTGTTTAGAAAAAATGCACCTGTACACTGAAAAAAACATGGTTCTGTAACAGTATTTTCTTACATGTACTGTTACCAGTTTTACAGACAACATAACGATAGTGTTACATGACAGAAATATATCTTTGGCTTGTTTTTTAGACCAAATAGACGTCACATGTTTTGTGTCCAATTTGATAACTTATTAATTCCTATTGAGATAAAAATCATGAGATCCTACACAAGGTTGTTTTTGACTGGATTCCTGAGAATAAACCTGAAAAACCTGCAGAATGTTGACAGAATACAAAGAAATGCAAAGAATTCCAAACTCGGAACTGGAAAATTTGTGCGAGTCTGATTTTATTTACATTTCACACTGCATCCTGCACATTGAGTTGTGTTCTTTCCATTCAAAAACTCCTCCTCAACTATTGCTCAGTGTCTCGGATCTTCTTTTCAGTGCAGGACTGCTTAAGTGCCAGCGTGGCCACCAGAGAGAAGGTGGCGACCAAGGTGAGGACAGTTCTCATGGCTTTGAACCAGGGGGGGTAACCCGGGAGCAGGGTCAGGTCATAATGCAGGGACAGACCCAGTCCCATCACGACGATGAGGGCTCCCTCGGCGACGTTGTCCCTGCACAGCAGCGCCAGCCAGGCCACCAGCGAAGGCACCACACTGTTGCCCAGATTCAGCCAATCCGGTTGAGCAGGACTCCCGGCCGGAAGGGCGAACCCCCAGCGGGCCCCTCCAAGGAAGGACACGATGGAGGCCCCGTACACCATTTGAGCGTAGGCCACCTCAGGGTAGAAGGTCTGTGTGGCAGCCATGAGAAGAGGGGCGGACATGAAGGGGATGAGGCCAGACACCCCCAGGTACAGAGCCGGTTTAGGAGCCTCCATCATTGCCCTCAAGCTGAAACCCCGTTTGCTGTCGCTGTCCCGCGACTCGCCCTGTGAACCACTGCTGCAGGGACGCGATGACAGCCAGCTGACCGGTCTGACGTGCAGCAGCCTGCTGGTGGGTGTGCGTCTCGATGGCGTGAACACGGAGGAGACCTGAGGGTGAAGCAGCAGCCGAGCTTTCGTCGAGTAGTTTGGCGCTCTGAGTATCTGCTGAAGACATCTCAATCCAGAGACCTGAGGCCAGAATATTCACGACAATACGTTATCAACATGTGCTGTCACAACCAACATTCAGCGCGACTGTTTTTACTGAAGCACGTTCAATAAGATGATGCTTCTACGCGCTTCTTACCCCAGACAGAAACTGCTTTCCAGGAGCAAATATATACATTTTCAATCTGAAAAAGACACGCACAATTAGTGACAGCAATAAAATCGCTACTCTGGAGATTAAAGCCTAGTAGCACTCATCAAAACACCAGCACGCAGCCTCTCTTGCCACTTGCTACCGTGAAGCAATACAAAGCAACCACATTGCAAAAGAATCTACAACCACGTGTGGTGAGTCATCTAAACGTCACTATATAAATTGTTGCAATTCAACAGTTTGGTCAAGGCACACATGACAATAACTTGCTGGGAAAGCTAAAGGTCGTTTCCTTGCCTCAATGCTGTCGGCGCTCCATTAAATGCCTGTTGTCTCAAACTGAACGGGACTGATTCTGATATCGATTGGTTTGACTCTCGGTGGCGGGGAGGTATTAAGTTATGTTCAATGCGGCCAAATCCCACTTCGTACAATTCAAACACCGAGTTTTCTAAAGCATACCAAGTATATCGGACAATACGCATTATATTTCAAAACTTAGGTTCAGATTTTTTTATTTGGATGGCATATTTATTTGTTGAGGCTCCAATTATTGAATGCTTTCAAATATCTCAAACACTTCGAAACTTCACTTAGTTGCATAATCGCGGCTTATCTTGAACGCAGCATGGTTGAGGCTGTTCGAATCCCTCAGTGGCAGCGCCAGTGGTAAGCGTACCGAAAACCCAAACAAACATCGACAGGCCTGTGAGTAGCGTGGCTTATTGTTGCGAAGCAACCGTTATTTGGTTCGTGTTTGCAGATTTTTTTGTACATCTGCTTGAATGTCCTTCCATGACTCTCCTGCGCGCGAGGAGCTTTACGGCATCGTCATGAAACGCTGCAAGTTAGCGCGCTAGCACTTAGCAAGCTGATGAATGTGTGCTGCCGCTGCTAAGGTAGCCATTTTGAAACTGTGTTGTTCCAACGAAGCCAGGTCTGTTTACTTCTTCCATTTATCCGTGACAACCGCTCAAATAGACAGTTTGGGGCACAGTAAGCGCAATAAGTGCGTACGTTCTGGGTTAAACCTTCTAACTGTGCTAACCCACTTCAGACGCAAACAGTTTTCCTAGGGATACTTAACAGGCTAGGTATCGCCAGCTATTAGCTAACAGTTGCTACGCTAATGATAACCTCAGATAACTAAGCCGAGTTAGCTGGAAGTGAAGTTGGGGCCGATTTGACAGCGGTTTTCGTAAGTCAATGCAATTAGCGTGTGGGTAAATGCTACTTTACGTGCTCATTTATTTTGATGCACTCTCAGCGGATACATTATTCTGCCTGTAAGCTTCGTGAGATATGCGTGTGCTAATCTCGTATGATTTACTGCATCGTTTGTGAACGTGAGTATCCCTGTCCGAGCTTTATTTTCAAACTGGGCACCAGCCAAAGTCATGGGTGTTTACGGGACTGTCATTCATGCTTTCGCTTTTAAATGGGCGTAAATGCTCAGAGCCACAACTCATTGATGTCGAGCTGTTACGTAACAGTTCATTGGGAATACGTGAACTCCTCTGCGTCTGTACGAAAGCTACATGCTCTTGATTTTGGTGTTTTTCTCTTACAATGCTTTTATGGACAAAACATGGGTTTAGGGGTGTGATTATTAGGAGGATGTTGCAACTTCAGCTTCGTCTAGGCGCTGTTACAGCTGTTTCTGAACCGCTGCAGTCTGAGGGAAAGAGTCTCAAGAAGATAGCGTTCATGTTATTTTTACACTGGTATAAATATTTCACCTCAGAAAGCCAACTCAATTTTTGCCGAAGAGCGAGCTTTCCGTGTGAAATGTCCCTCAGATCACTGCATCATTATATTTCTTCTCCTGCTGCTCAAATTGTATTTGAAGTGTCAGCAGCAGTGTCTTTGTTGATGTTGGTGGTCTCCTGAATTGGAGCAACGTATTTGACATTTTGAAGGCGGTGGTGGTTTCAGTTTCAGTTTGGATCATTAGAAACGTTTCCTGCAAACTTGTAACATGAAATAACAGGAGTGTTGGTTGCGCTTTGTGATGATGTCTACTTGATACTTGTCGTGACGCATGCTTTTGTGAACCATGAGATTTCATCCACAGTGTGAGGGCAGAACTCAGTTTGTAATGCTTCATTTTTAAAATCTGATCTGTCGCACCAGAAACTTCACTAAAACAAAAAAGGATTTGAATCGGCATCATCAGTACAGCTGAACAGGGAACTGAGTGTAACGTTGTATTTATTTTTAAACCTGGGTTTTGAGATAATTTTTTCCACTGTTTTTGTTCCTTGCAGGTACAGCCTGTTCCTGTGCAAATACCTGCAAGAAATCCAAAAATCGCACTGAAGCTTCGAGTGTCAAAGGCAGAAAAAAAAAACACTCAAGAAGGAAAAGGATCGACCCACCTGACAGATTTTGGATGCCTGTTGTTTTTCAGCTTTCACTTGTTTTCCCCGAAAAGAGGAAGTGGCAGAGTTTTGGGGGTTTTTTTGAGGATTTTCTTCTTGGACGAGATCATTTGTTTCTGCGGACCCTTTTTGTTTTTGCACATCTATGAAATCGGCGTTTCATCCTCTGTCTGCGTCGGCCAGAAAACTGCAGATCATTAAATCGTCATCTCCCGAATGCGATGGTAAAACGTACGAAGCAAGACGCGGCATTATAATGCATTGTCCAGCAACGACTCTGTCCCACTAACCAAACCTGAAAACGACGGCGATGTAACATACGACTTTACTTCCTTCATTGTCATGTGACTTTGAACCTTTGAGCATCCTTTTTCTTCAAACTAAGACAGTCTTTTCACCAGTTTAATGAGGTGAGCAGTGGCTTTCGGTGTCCTCCATTGCCAACAAGACTGTCTCTCAATTCATTTTTTTTTTCCTTTCTGCATGCTGCACGCAGACCTTACAATGATTCGGTAAAAGGTGGGTCGTCGCACCAAACATACTGGCACACAGTGTGGCAGGACAACACCTGTCTCTCGCTCTCCCCCCCATCTGGTGTGAAAGTGGAACTGCTACACAAACTGCTGTCCATGTTTCGAGGCAGACAACTTTCACAGACTTTTTCCTCGCAGAGATAAAAAGAGACATTCTGGGTCTTCCTCACCGTCGGGACAAATCACCAGTCAGATCAATCCTTTTTTTTGTTTTTGTTTTTGCCAATCAGCATTAAGTCCAATCAGGTTTTGAGTCTCACCCATGACAATTGGAGCAAATGGTTCAAATAAGTCGAAGAAAGTAATCTGGGAAACGGGTTACCCGGACTGGAAGCCGTAGCATTCATCAGAGACTTGACCGACACAAGAGCTGCCGGGATTCTAGTTCAGCGAAGGCAGAGCCCGTCCTGCGTCGACCTCCGTGTTTCGGCTCCACCGTCTGACTTCCAGCCTCGGCCAGTTCTCTGGATCGCCACTCCAGATCATTCCTGCGACTGTTTGACCCGTCAGGAAGCGTCTCACCCTGGACGAAGGGATCGTCCTCTGGGGAAAGGGACTGCACTGTCCTGGGGCAGGTGGAGACGGGCTTCTCGGTGTGCTGCTCCTCGTCTGCCGGTGCACTTGCTCTGTGATCGGTGCCAACGGGCTCGAGGAACTGAGCCAGCCGGACTGAGCGCGGAGGCTGAGGACTTCAGAGCCACACACTCTGGGGTAATGTCAGACTTCACCTTTGTGCTTTGTGGTTTTACAGTCACTTCAGCATATGAACTTGGCAACAAGAGCTTTATCAATTCATCACTGACACGTCGCAAAACTTGCTTTTATTACAGTCCTCAGGATCTTTTTCATCATCTTCAAAAGCACATCTGCAGGAAGTTGAGCTTTGTTACTTTCTGCTAAGAATAGGACGCTTTTTGAGGCGACCTCTGATGCAACACATTTCTGAATTGAACAACACTGAAAATAGTGTATAAAATAAAAAGATGTGTGCCTCTGAAAAGGGGGCTTTACTAACGCCTGCGTGTCTGTGTTTAAAACTTCCATGCCTGTTCACTTCTCTTAGATCCTGGCCATGAGGTTTGATGCCTCCATCCACTGACCGGAAACACTGGACCTAAATGGCGCAGCATGACTTTGTCCCTGCCTGGCTTAACTTCTCCACGCCCCAGCCTGCCAAGGTAGGCGTGTGTGTGTGTTTGTCTGTGTCTGTGTCTGTGTCTGTGTCTGTGTCTGTGTCTGTGTCTGTGTGTGTGATGTAGGCAAGCGAGTCCATGTATTGATGTCAAGAAAAGTGAGCCCACTTGAGATTTGGATCTGGCTTGCAGCAGAGCCTCACAAGTATAGATAAACAGAGATGGCTGTAATGACAATCTTATCACAAATTGTACGATTTAATGCCCGAAGGGTACCAGTTTGTTTTTCCATTTGATTGATTGTATTCCAGGTGAGGTTTTCTTTGAATAATTCGTGAAGGTTATTCACTGAATCAAGGTTTTTTTTTTTAGTTGGGAAGTTTCAGTGACTGAAAGGTCTTGAGTCACATCTACTGCATGTTGGAGTGGCTGTGTGAGTTTCCCAGAGCCTGAAGTGATCCCTGAGTCAGGCTGTTTCCCTGCCGATCGGCCTGTCTGTGAATTGAAGAGTTTAGGCTGAGACAAGCAGCCTGTCTCTGTCCTGCAGACGCATGACTTCAGCTCAGCATTTGGTTTTCTGGCTTCTGTCCTTTCACTCGACGACGCCTCAGAAACATTTACTCTCCTCCAAGTCGTCGTGCGGCGGTTATAAAAAATTCCGCGTTTGCAGTGATGTTCATGCAAGAGACAGTTTATATTGATCTCTGAACTCTGGCTGATGACTGAAAGATGATTCAGACTGAACTGAGAATCTTCCATCACAGACTGAGATTGTCTGATCTCGTTGGCATCTACAGCAGCACAGTTCTCATTAAAAAGTTTTCAGAGCCTGTTTTTGGGATGTATTTTGTGTGAGTTTATTTCTGTGCATTTGAACAAATGAACTGAAGTATGAAGATGATTTTCTATAGTCTTAAAAAAAGCTTGAAGTGAGGAAAAGGGCTCAGTACGGAAGGGTGTTTGTCATTTTCCTTCCAAACTTTGCTGCGATCTTGAACGTTTTCCACCTCTGAGCGAAGTCCTCACTAACTTGGCCTCCCGTCCGCTCTCCTTCAGTCCCCTGCTGCCAACCTTGACAAACAAGGTGAGCCACACCACCACAGAGACGGCCGAACTGCTGTGAGCCGCCGCCGCCACAACTCGTCTGATGGTTTCTTCAACAACGGCTCCTTGCGTGCTCCAGCAGGTAACTATGTAGACTTGTTTTTTTTGTGTAGGCCCGGTCTGAAGTTTACTGTATAATCTTCATGGAAAAGGAAAACGTGCAAAGCTCTGCACGCACACCGAGGGTTTTTTTTTTGTAAATTTAGATCCATCTGCATTAAAGCCTCAGTCTGGAGGGAAATAAAGATGTGTCAAGATTGTGTAGTTCCTGACAACAGCGCAAGCTGTCCTGCAATAACACATGCAAGGAAAGTAATGTAGAGAACAGGAGGATGTCAATCCAAGGCAGCTCACACACATCAACACAGTTTAAAGAAGAGGTCAGACAGCGGAAGCAGAGGTGTGCGGGGCTTTAGATGGATGTTATGATTAAAGTCCGCCACCAACCGTATCAGGCCAAAAAGCCTCAAAATCGCTCATCTCCAGGGTTCGGATTAAAGAGGCAGAAAGAGACGCCGACTGATCAGTTTTGCTTTTGTGGAACAATTTGATGTGATGCTGAGGGTGCAGCAGCAGCAGCAGCCTCCCCTGAAAGAGGATGTTGTTTAGGCTCTTGGAGCTGACAGGCCTCATTGAGGGCACGTGCTCAGTGTTGGAGACATCGATGCTTCTTTCTACCTGCCATCTACGTCCGTCTTCTCCACAAACTCGGGTGATCCTCAGAGGATGTGCAAAACCTGAAGTATAGAGTTTAGTTTTTGTGTTCCCGGCTTACAGTGTTGCATTGTGGGTGCTTGACGTGTTGTTGGAGTAAACTGAGAATAGATATGATGCAAGCTGAGCTCTTTTGTGAAGCTGCAGCTGGAAATAGACTTTCTGTGGTTTTGTGGATTCTCTCATTTCAGAGCTACTTTTAAACTTGCTGGACATTGGAGCGCTTTTCCTCTGGTCGTGTTTTTCTTGATATAAATTTGCAAACTCTTATTTGTAAGTGTCTAAACTTTCCTTCCAGCGTCTGTCTATGTTTTGTTTTTTGTTTTTTGGCCGAAGAAATGTTTGCACAGAAACATTCCAGGATCGTCATTGTGATGACTGCAACCTGCAAGCATCCATCTGTTATTTTATCCCTGCAGTGGCTTAAGACTCCTTGCCAAATTCACAGCGGTGGCACTGTGTAATGATATGGTTGTTCGACTGAAACAATGTCGTTAATCTGCAAGAAGGCTCTTTTTTGCTGTTCTCAAATGAAATGAAGTCTAAAACCAGTCAAACATTCCTGAAGCGGAGCAGCCGAATCTCAAATTTAGAGGCCCAAAGAGCCTCCAACCAAAAGTATGCGCGCCGCATGAGTCATCCAGAGTTACTGCTGTCAGTGAGGAACACCGACAGACTCGAGCCGTCCACATGTCGCTTCCAGAGGTTATGAGGGAGCCTCGCTGCCAAAGCCGTCCTTCATCCGTGTTTTGGTTTTGTCGCGGCGTTTTCACACGTGTCCGCCGTGTCTTTGTTCTCTCTGGAGGTGACGGATGGCAGCAGCCCTCTCTGCTCCTGAGGCATGACTCTGTGGACTCGGGGGTGGCCAAAGGGGGCCACGGCGGGCTGGCGGGGGGCTCGTGTTGGAAAGAAACACCCAGCTGGCACGGAGCTCCTCGGGGTCCCCAGGACGGCCACCATCACCAGGGACGCCACCCCAAGCGGGTAGGAGGCGACAGGGACAGGCAGGTGGGGCACCGGCAGCGCAATGGCAACTTCCATCCTCGCAAGGGCACCTCGTACCAGGACAAGTTCCCCAACGAGGAACGCAAGGAGAGCAAGGACGACAAGCTGAAGTTTGTGGAGGAGGACTTTGTAAGTAGAGCAGCCGACGCGCACAACATGAAATACTGCTCTTTTAAGGGAGAGCTCAATGGGTGAATTATTCAGCGTATAAAGCGATTGATCAGTCAGAGAATAAAAGCTCTAATTGCCTAATCTGTCTAACATATTGCGGAATATTTAGTCTTTTGACAGTGTACTTGTTGCACTTTGCTGAAGCGCTTTGTGTCGGTGTCTCACAGCCATCCCTCAACCCTGAAACAACTGGAAAGCCTGGGACTCAGATGCGACCCATCGCCCCCCATGCTGGAGTTTGGGGTGAGAGCTCGCCGTTCAGACAAGCGTCTCGTTCTGGAGAGAAGAAAAAAGCGTTCCTGGCTCCGCTCTGCTGCTCTCACCCTCGTTTCTGATCTTTGTTTCCATCTGTGTTGCAGAAAATCCCCCGAGTGGAAAGCAGATGGTGTCAAAAATGCTGGTTATCAAGAAAGTTTCCAAGGAAGATCCCAGCGCCGCCTTCTCCGCGGGGTTCGCCACCGCGGGCGCCCTGCCCACCAACGGCAGCAAGACGCCCATCGCGGGCTCCAGCGTCTACAAGAACCTGGTCCCCAAGCCTGCTGTCGCCCCCACCAAAGTAAGACAGCCCGCCGCACTCCAGGTTCATTCGTCAGTCCGCCGAACAGACTGCGATTGTGCGTGAAGCGGCGCGCCTTCTCAAACAGCCGCGTGTGTTTTTCCTTCAGAGCACCCAGTGGAAATCTGGTGGGAGAGAGATCACGAAGTCTGGTCTTCACATGCCAGGCCGAGACTCAGTCTTCACCAGCCCCGTCTCTGCAGCCAAACCCAGCACCCCAGTCAGTGCACCACAGCACAACACCCCGAAAGAGGTGAGCAGGGTGGGACGTCACGCCCACGTCCGTACGTCACACACACACACAAAGGACCCAAACAAAACCATCGATGGGAAACAGTCTGGTGAATGTTTTGCTCTGCCGGCTGAGCGTGTGCGGGTAAATTACACGTATCATATGGAACGAGTTGTTTTTGGTTTGTCACGAGACAGTTGTTCACATTTTCAGTCTGCACTTCTGTAAAATCGTGTCATCTTCCCCCAGAGTACACTTAATCTCGCAGATTATTTTTTCTTCCCCGTCTGTTCAGCCTGTTAAATATCTGGTCATTGTTGACCTACTTGAAACTTGCTGTCCAAACAATTTCACAGCTGTTACACTAAGTCCAGAAAAAAGAGACTTAAACGCAGGGTTTTTTTTTTTCCCCTCTCTGTTTCTGTCCGACTCGTTCCGGCTCGCGCACGCAGCACCCTTCCAGCACGACTCCCCCCATAGATATCGCTCCGTCAAGGTTGAAGCTGATGCGCCGTGGTCCAGACCGAAAGAGCGAGTTCCTGCGGGCTCTGAAGGACGAGGGCACCGGAGAGCTGACGACAAGCAGCAGCCCAGGGACATCAGGAGAGGTGGGCTCGATCGCTCGTTTGTTTGTTTGTTCTTTTTTTCTCCATTGTTATGCCTTCAGGCGCCATAAAGTCAGAAGAACAATGATTAATCCTTTTTGAACCTCCAATCAGAAAAAAGAAATGTCTGTCAGCAGTGCAGCGCAATAGTGTGACTACTAGAAGTTGTTCGGAAGTTTGGTGTCAAGTTCCTCAATTTGTACGTTTGCCTCGACTGATATGTCCCATCTGAGTCAATGAGTATCTTTGGGGGGGAAATAAAGCATCCGTTTGAGTTGAATGTTGTGTGCATGTTTCAGGGGGAGAGCAGCACCCCGGAGCCCAAAGCGTACAGCGAGGAGGTCTGCCACGAGAACGGTCTGTCCTACTCCCTCAGTGACTCCGACACCGAACACCTGTCCAGCTCCCTGGAGGCAGAGCACAGGTAGAGGAAGCTGTTGACGCTCGCGTCAAACTCACCTGAAATGATGATCTATGAATGCCACAAATTCAAGTAGTTTCTGAGTTCGAGGCGCAGCTATAGGTCGGTGGTCAGGTGCGTGACGAGTCGGCTGTGTCCCCTCAGGTTGCTGAAGGCCATGGGCTGGCAGGAGTACCCAGAAAACGATGACAACTTCCTTCCTCTGACGGAGGACGAGCTGAGGGAGTTCCAGACTAAAACTGAACAGGTGAGCGCTCGGAGGGAAACCGACCGACGGAGCGAGCGAGCGGACGCAAGCGTCTCTTTACGTCAGTAACGTGCGTCCGCCGTGCCTGTCTGTGTCCAGCTGAAGAGAAACGGCATGCAGAGGAACGGGGTTCTCCCGAGGACACGGGGCGTGACCCTCCACTTCACCCCCTGGAGGAGTGTGGCGGAGGCGCACGTCGAGGAGGGCTCCGAGTCCGAAACCAGTAGCAGCAGCCAGACCTCTGACGACGACGACTGCATCAAATCCTAACGTGGCTTTATGGAACAAACAAAAAAATAAATAAAAACAACAACAACACAACAGCCAACACCACATCCCAGCAAGCAATCCCCCTTTTTCCTCTCATGTTTTTTTAGAGCACCATTTTGAATTTCTCTTTTGATTTTTTTTTTTCGTTTTTCTTTTTGTTTTTGTCGTTCTTGCACAAGGGAAAAACCAATCATATCCCAGTGAAGGGGGAGATTCCTGTTCTGCCAGACGTCGTTTTCCCTGCGTGTCCTCCTTCACTGCAGCCCCGCCCTCTTTGCCCAGCCCACCCACCCACCAACCCACCCCCCCTCAGTCCCTCACCCCCCCCCTTCCTTTTTCTTCCTCGCTTTGTGGAACTGAAGTGTTCATCGAGAAAAGAAGGGCAATGAATGCACACTTGATTCTGCTTTAAACAGACTAACTCATTTCATTGATGATGCTGATGACACATTATTAATGATATTAATAAAAATTGGTTCCTGACAAGCTGATATGTTTCAATATGAACTTGGCTCCTGTGGTGTTTTCAGTCAATGTGTCGGTTCTCTTCTCCCACACACACACACACACATACATCAGTGATCCTTCTGATTACTGGAGGCTACTTTCTTTTGTTTGAGACTGAGTGTCAGAAATGAAGAGTGCATTAAAAGCAAGTCTAACAGCTTTTGGACCACTTAAGAAAAAGCTCATGTCTCTAAACTGCTGACAAGTTTAATCACATGTGCAAAAACATGGCTGGGAAAAATTGGGTCATTTTATTGGATCGGACTTTTTTAAATTGCACTTCAGCAATCAAAACTGAAAGTTTCAGACTGTGCTGATCACCTCCTCCTCCTCCTCAGTAAAATGTCTGAGTGGGCAGATTTAATGTCCAGGCCAAGAAACAGTTTTACTTCATGTATGACAGTCAAGTTTGGTCTGTGGACACTCAAATCATTAAGTTTCATCAGAAAAACCAAGTGAAACATCTGAAGGTGTGTAAAGGGTTGCATCCTCCCAGCAGGCCTCACACACACGAGCCTAAATGAGAACCTCAAGCTCGCTGTGTCTGAGGCTCTTAGATGCTGAAGTTATGCGTTTACAGCGGACAAATGCACAGGAGCCAAAATACAAGATATGAACTCTAATTTTGAGAACCTAATTCATTCATGTAGCCAGTAAACAAATTGAAATATATTTTAAACAAAGAGGAATACATCACTTGGGATTTTTCTAGTCTACATAAACTAGACAGCTTATTTGTCCAGTAATAAAAAAACCTTGAAAACAAGTTTTATCCAACAAACTTTATTCAACTTCATAGTTTACAAGTTAGTACATCAACAGGCATAGAAAAATGTACACACATTTACAAAAGCAGACATTGTTGAAGTTTAAAACGGAGTTTGGCAGGTCGGTGAACATCTTGGACTGAGAAAAAGTTTGCAGCGGCTCTGTGACTTCACGCCCTGAAAGAGACGAGGAGACGAGTCAGACGGGACTCTAACGTCTGTTTGGAAATGTCTCTCTGGGATTTAAAGTAATCAGTTTGTGCACACAAGAACATCTGCGTACTTCTCCACTTCCATTTCCTTCGAGCTTTCGTTGGTGGACCCGTTGGCTTCTTGATCGCCGTCCGTCCGGGTTTCCCGAGCTTCGTCCGTCTGCCCCTCGTCCTGCTTCACCTTTTTGACGGGACCCTCTTTGAGAGGACTCTCTTCTGGTTTTCTCTGCAACAAAAAAACCCCCACAAGATTAAAACCTCCAAGTGCAAATGATCCATCGCTGTTGTGCTGAATCGTGCCACTCACCTTCTTTCTGACCAGGTGAGAGATGTCGGTAACTGGAGCTGGGGAAGGTGGTTTGTTGGGTGACGTGTTTTTAACCTGTTGAGGAACAGAAGTGGGAAAAAATACCTACAGTAAATAAGCAGGAAACAGGATTTTTCTAAACCAGCATGTGGGACGTACTGATGAATCTCCATTGCTGGGAGCAGCAGACACAGACGATGAGCCTCCACCCTGGGGGGGACACAGACCAAATAATGTCAGAGTGTCCAAGAAATGCAGCGCTTTAAACCTGCTCATCACCCAACATGCAGGAGTTGGTCTCACCAACACGCTCCTGACAGGCTCCACGGAACACTTCTGGCTCTCTGTGGCGTCTTCCACCTTCTCCTTGATCTCTGGCAGCAACTCCTTCAGCTCCTCAATCTCCTTCCGCTCCTCTGGCAGGGCCTCCGGACCCTCGGCTTTGTCGATCATCTCCTGCAGTTTGTCTGAGAGAAGAAAGAGTCGTCAAACAACTGTTTAACACCCCCCCGCCCCCCGCCCGATCAGCAAGCAGCTTCATACCCAGCCTGGTCTTTATGACAGAGATGGAGCGGTTGAACGCCTCAATGGCCTGACTGTACTGGCCGCTGAGGTTGTAGGTCAGGCCCAGCTGGTAGCTGGTCTCGGCCAGCAGGCGGTCATCGGCGTCCAGGCGAGCCGTCTGCAGCTCCAGGCACTCCTTGAAGTCCTCCAGGGCCTGCGCGTAGTTTCCTAGGGAGACGGGGGACGCAGGTCCGAGGACCAAGTAAAGGTCGCGCAGAGACAGTGGAGGGTTCAGTGACTGGAGGCTGCCCCCGTGTGGCCAAACGCGGACACCTGCAGCTTCACGTTTGCTTTACGAAAGATGATCCAAAAGAGAGAGACGACAAATAAGCACAAACACGAGGAGCCGTTTGATGACGCGTTACCCGATTCAGAAGAAACTTCCCCCAGTTTCAGGTGCACTTGCGCCACCATCAGCTGATCCTCCCTCGTGTCTTTCCTTTTTGAAGGAGAAAGAAAAATGAGTGTTTCCAGGTTCAATTCTGAACTCCAGACTGCAGCTCGATCTTTAACCTTTTGTAGATGACTTTGGCCACCTCCAGCATCTCCCAGGCCAGCTGAAGGTTCCCAACCTCCTCTTCCTCATCCTGGGTCAGGAAACACACACACACGTTGCCATCGCGCACCGGACGCCTCCACGGACGTCTGGAGCGCGATGGTAAGTTGAGGGTTCGGTACCTTCTCGGCGGTGGCGTCTCCTTCCCCCTCCTCCTCGGCCTCGCTCCCCATTTCCACGTCCCCGACGTTTTCCTCCTCCTCTCCCTCTTCCCCGCCGTCTGAAACCAATGAGTCAGCGTTTTCAGAGTGAGCGGAGGCCACTTCAAGTGTCAGAGTGCCGTTTACAATCAAAGGCTGGAGGGAGACGGAGCGGGAAGGAGGGACAATCACCTGCTTCCTCGCTCTTCTCTGCCATCTCCTCTTCATCAGCTGGCTGCTCCTCTTTAGAAGTCGAGTCTTTCCTGCAAGCTGCCGGTTCTTCATTTTTTGGAGCCAAATTCTCTTTATTTTCACCAATCAATTCTTCTTTGGTGGAGGGAGATCGTTTCTCATCCTTAACTTCCTCCTTGGTGTCCTTTACCTCCTTGGAGTTATGTCTCTTCTTGGGGTCCTTTACCTCCTTGGTGTTCTGTCCCTCCTTCGAGTCCTTTACCTCCTTGATGTTCTGTCCCTCCTTGGAGTCATGTCTCTTCTTGGAGTCCTTTACCTCCTTGGTGTTCTGTCCCTCCTTGGAGTCCTTTACCTCCTTGGTGTTCTGTCCCTCCTTCAAGTCCTTTACCTCCTTGGTGTTCTGTCCCTCCTTCGAGTCCTTTACCTCCTTGGTGTTCTGTCCCTCCTTCGAGTCCTTTACCTCCTTGGTGTTCTGTCCCTCCTTCGAGTCC
>JASSRZ010000042.1:13319879-13336434 GCA_032164315.1 Malacoctenus gilli
GGAAGAGGCCCTAAAATGACATGTCCAAGATAAAGTGATGTGAAAAGGGGCAGTGAAATTGTCTAAAATGTTCATTGGTGCACATTCATTTTTCTCATTTATTTTTTTCTTTTCTAAATAAAACCAACAAAAACTCTGGATGGAAATCCATAAAATGCGTGCGGAGGTAATTAAAAAAAATACAAACGAATTACAGTCAGTGTTTTTTCTGGCGGGAAAATCGTTATGACTGCGTCATAATCTCTGACGCACAGATACGATTTTGAGAGGGAAATTTGTCGCTGCCGACAAGAGGTTTCCAAGGATAACTTCATTTGGAGCAGGTAGGCGTCGATGCTGTCGAAAGCGAACTCGAGTTTTCAGTATTTAGGTTGGTTATTGCAGGTGTGCGTTGAATTGTTTTGCCGCACTGATTGGCTGTGAATTTCCCCAGCTCACTTAGCATCTCGAGACTAGCCGCAGAGATGGACACTCGGCAAATGTTCCTCACGAAGGAAAAGGATGCAACGGCTCAGGTTTGAACCCTCGATAATTGATAAATCACCCGGTGTAAACTTTGTTTCCCTCGATTTTTTTTATACATCCAGTTTTTTGTTGTTACGCAACGTCACTGTCCTTTGTGGCTGCAGTGGGCGGGTTTCTTCCTGAGCGACGCATGCAGCAAACAGGAGTCTGTGGCCTTTGTGAAGAGGATGATGGCGGTGGCCGTGTCCTACATCACCTACCTCCGAGGGATTTACCCGGAGGAGGCCTACAGGTCCAAGTACCTGGGAGGTGAACTGAGCACATGATCCTCGCCAATGTCGCATCAACTAGTGTGTGTTAGCTTAACTCAGGGTTAGCTGTGGGGTTAATTAGCTTCACACAAGTGGGCAACAAAAATTTACAGCCAACTCCATGTTTGTTCTTCCGAACATATACAAATATGAGCTTTTCAGCACAAAAAATGTTGCTTTGTGTTAAGTCAATATGAAATCTCTAAAATATGGATTTGTTATTGAAAATGCACGTAACAACAGCTTGGTAATAAAATCTCGTTTGAACAATGATGTTTCTCTAACTTTTTTTCTATCACTGTAGAATTGTTCTCACTATATGAATTGTGTTTGTGTGTTCAACAGATTTGTGCATCAAGGTTTTGCGTGAAAAGTGCAATGAGCCTGGTGCCAACAAAATAGTGAAATGGTAAATATCATTTCTGCCTCACCTGATGGCTGTGACTCCCTGCTCAGTTTTAATCAATCCACTTCCAACTCTAAAATAAAGTGTTGCTATGTGAAGCACTCAATAACTCTGAATTCACTGCGACTGTTTTCCTATGCGTACTTTTCTCAGGATGATGGGCTCTTTTGATGCTCTGGAGAAGCAGTATGTAAGTCTTGCACATGCTCAGTTTTTCTGTTTCAATTTATTGTGCTTTGTAACATGTTTACTATTGTATTTTTTTAACTTCTGTTTCATTTTGTTTTTGCTTCGCTCTGCTGTTTGAACAGCTTCAGATCGTCTTCATTGGGGTAAGTGTTTAAAGTGACTCCAGCAGCATTCATAGTGCTGATAGTCTTCATCCTGAAAGTTAATGTACTTTGTTACATATATTAAATCTTATATTTTAGGTCTGCACCAAACCAGATGAACCCAATGTAAGTTATGCCATTTTCTTCGAGTAGTAATAAGAGTTTGTGATATTCTGTGCCAAATATTTGAAGGCATTGCTCTGATTTTGCAGCACGTTATCGAGTCCTACCAGTTCAAGTTCAAATACACTGAAAAAGGCCCAGAAATGAACATAAGCAGGTTTGTTTGAGACTGTGTCAACATGCAACTTTCTGATCTTAAACTGTGGCTAAAATAAAGCTCAACTCAACCACAGGAACAGCAGCGTGGAGATCAGAGTGACACCGGAGGAGCTCAAAAGAGACACTGTGGTGCTGATCAGGAAGCTCTACCTGCTCATGCAGAACCTGGGGACACTTCCCAACGACGCCTACCTCACCATGAAGCTCTACTACTATGACGCTGGTCAGAGGCCTCACAGGTTGAATGCAGGTTCCAGATTCTGTCGACAAAATTGTCACGTCTTCTTCATCTCCGCCAGTCACCCCGGCGGACTACCAGCCCCCAGGCTTCAAGGAGGGGGAGGACGACAGCCTGTGGTTTGAAGGCACGGCCATGCACTTCAAGGTGGGCCAGCTGCAGACCAAGTTCCACTCCTTCGGCGTGGGCGTGTCCGTGGAGCAAGGCCGGGTGGAGATCCTGCAGAAAGCCGACCAAGCGAGGGAGGCGAAGCCGATCTGCCAGAGACTTCCTCCAGAGACACAAGTAAGCAAGGTGAGTCCTGAACCATGGCATGTTCAGTTCCTGGATCAACATTTGCTCTTCATGGTTGTTTTCCCACCAATCAATAAATGTTTCAGGCCTCTCGTGTTACAAACTTTTACTGTTTGCAAACGTAGCTGTCTATAAATTTCTGCTCGCAGAACACCCGCGAGAAAACTCGGGACACTGACGACCTGCTGTCTGAAGATGGTGAGCCTGTATGGAGATCTCACTAAACTGTAAGACTGAAAAGATGTTCACAACACTGCTTTTTCTTTTCAACAGAGTCAGCACAGTTCAAAAAACCAAGAGTACGTGCAGCAAAGGTACTTTGATAAAGCAAATATCACGGAAGCCAATAAACAACACAGAATTAGAGCTTGATTTTATTTTTATTGATACATATTTTCTCTTTCTTTCTTTCTTTCTTTCTTTAGAAAAAAGCCCCTGTAAAAAGTGTGGCGAGGAAGAAAAGAAGAATTTAGTGAACAACAAAATGTGCAAAAACAACTTCGTAATATATTTGTTTATTTACGAACACTATTTATGTGCGGGTACCACCTGTGTTCTTAGTATTAGAGATGTTCCCCTGATACTCATGAGGCGTAATGTTGCTTGTGTACCATCATTACCTTCTACATAAACACTCACTGGTGAATGTTACATTTGTACAAAGACAGGTCCACTAGTGTCATTCAAAAAATAAAGCTTGATTGTAAACAATTATTTGCGTTTTTGTATAAACATGTAAAAGGCATATGAGAGTTTCTTTTCTACAAGAAAGGCAAACAAGGAGCTGTAATCATCTTAACGTCAATGATTACAAAAAACATCATTCAATCAGTCCCTCTATAAAAGTTCCCCTTATGCTCAAAGATACAAACTGTCCCAGTCAGCCGGCTGCTCTGTTGGCGCAGCTTCACTTTCTTTCCTTCACTAAGTGGTTCATTCCTGAGATGAAGAACGGACGTCACATGTTGGAAGTCTGCTTCAGCAGCTTCGGCTTCCGTCGGCGCGGTGGTCTAGAAGAGGCTCTCCACGTCTCCCATCTCCACAAACACGGTCTTGAGTTGGGAGTAATACTCGATCGTCACCTGGCCGTTCTCCCGCCCGATGCCTGCCGAAAGTAAACCTCAGAATATGACTATCAATTCACTCCTACTGTGACTTCAAGGTGTCATAAAAAGTGTAACACAAGAAAGTGCAGTTCGACGGGATCAGGTTGGATGACAAACATGACCTCATCGCTGAGTTTTAGGTAAATACCTGCAAACAGAATTGGTTAAACGTTCAACACAAATACACCGAGGAGCAATATTTGAACTTATTTAGCATACCTGACATCTTGAAGCCTCCAAATGGAACCTCGACAGGTGTGATGTTGTAGTTGTTGATGAAACAGGATCCAGCTTTGAGCTGCTCCACCACACGGTGGGCTCGTCTCACATCACTTTACACACAAGAGAACCAAACCGTTTTTGTTTGCTCTCCACCGTCCCTCCATCTCTGTCAAGCTTTATTTATTCAAGTGTAGAATCTTTACTGGAGTCTTACAAGGCATGAAAAAAATGTAGAAGTATTTTTTGAAATATATGAATTTGAAATTTGCAAACTGACCTGGTAAAAACTCCTGCTGCCAGACCCATGGTGGTGTCGTTGGCCCTCTGCAGCACCTCCTCCTCCGTCTCAAAGGACAGCACGGACATGACCGGACCGAAGATCTCCTCCTTCACGCAGGTCATTTCATCCCTGCAGTCGCCTGGTCGAGAGTGACGTGACAAAGGAACAAAGGAAAAATGTGGAATTCTTCAGTCAGCGCTGTTTACGACTCAGTAATCAGGGATGATGTCACCCAGCATGGCGTCAACAACTTGTGCACCTTCTTCACCAATGTGTAGCAGACTCACCCAGTACACAGGGGCTCATGTAGTAGCCACCTCTGAGTTTGGGGTCGGGTGGCACAACTGGTTCCCCCCCACACAGCACCGTGGCTCCCTGGCAACAGTGAAGTTTACGCTGAAGTCTGAACTGAAGCTTTCGCATGCACGGACACGTGACAAAGCAAACTAAAGCGAGGAAATTACCTCTTTTTTAGCTTGTTCAACAAACGCCAGCACTTTCTCAAGATGTGCCCGACTGACCAGAGCACCCATTCTGGTGGTCTCTAACAGAGGGTCCCCAATCTCAATGGCTCGGGTCCTCTTCACCACCTCCCTCACGAACTCGGGCAGAATGTCCTTCTGCACAAACACCCGCGTGCCATTGCTGCACACCTGGGACACACACACACACACACACACACACACGGCAGCCGTGCCGAGAAGTTTCCCCTCTGAAGGTTCTCCGGAGCAACGGTGCTGAAAAACATGATAGTACCTGGCCTTGAGAGAGGAAGTTGGCCATGAGGGCACCTTTCACAGCATTCTCGAGATCGCTGTCCCGAAAGACGAGCAGAGGGGATTTTCCCCCGAGCTCCAGAGTGACCGGTTTCACTCCTTGGGATGCCATCTCCATGATCTGTATGGGGAGGCTTTATTTGGTTCAAGAACCCACAAAAGAGGACAAAACTCAGATCCGAACAACCCTTAAAAATCCCGCTTACCTTCTGTCCGGTGGGCACGCTGCCGGTGAAGGACACCTTCGCCACGTCGGGGTGGTGGCACAGTAAGCTGCCAGTCTCCTGACCGCCCTGCACCACGTTCAGCAGCCCCTCCGGAGCGCCGGCTCGTGTGAAGATCTCTGCCAGCAGCACTGCTGTGACTGGCGTCACTGGCGAGGGTTTGAACACCATGGAGTTACCTTCATAGAGCAGTAGTGAGAGGGAAAGAAGTAACAAGAAACTAGGTCAAGAGATTCATCTATTTTATTTCATTCATATAAAGGGAAAACATTGTGAAGAAATCTAAAACACAAACATAACTACTTGAAAGTGGCAGAATTAAGCGATCATTAGGCAGCAGTGCCACCTAGCGGTAAAAAGGGAGCATTTTCCTGGACGAATTTGTGTAAACGTGTCTTTTTAAACAGGTTGCAGTTGCAGGACAAAACGTATGTCCTGCAGCAGCTTTTAATTCAAGCCAAACAGTGAAACATAAATTGAACTTCAGTCCTCCAAAACTGCAGAATCAAGTAGAAAATGTAGAAATTTGGTCCAATGTTTTTCTTGGCTCACGTGGGTACATGTACGTGTGTGTGCGTGTGCGTGTCTTTTCTGCCCCAGAGGAGAATCGTACCACAAGCGAGTGCCGGAGCAGACTTCCAGGCGACTATCTGAAAGGGGTAATTCCAGGCGCCGATGCCAACACAGACGCCCAGAGGCTCTCTGCGGGTGTAAGCAAACGATCCTCCGGGCAACTGCACATGTTGGCCTTGGTGAAAGAAAGCAAGTATCAATGTAGTGGTTTTTCTTTCATTTCAGTTTTGAATTGAGGCATTTCAAAGTCACAACGGTCTTACAACCGGAACCGCAAGATTTCTCCTATTTTGGTCACTTCACATATTTCCTATGTATGCAATGTTCCAACCTGCCAAGGTGCTCGCAAGTCCTGCGTAGTACTCCAGACACAGCCGACCCGAGTCCACATCCAGACGGGCCTCCGTGATGGACTTCCCATTGTTGACCACCTCCAATTCCGCAATCTCCTCTCTTCTGCTCTGTGTTGGAATAAGACACAACAAATTTACGGATGAAAAAATGTCTGTTCCCTTCAGGTGTGATGCATTTTAGGGGAGCACCTGCAATGACACTTATTGAAAGAGTCCAGATCGTGTGCAGGAACGCAGCAGACTCTCTGAAACACTTCAGTGTCAACATCTTTCTTCATTTCTAGCTGCATTTATTTGTGACACCTAAGTGGAGATATTGTCAATAGTGAAATACACATACACACCTCAACCATATGAGCAGCTTCTATCATGACCCTCGCCCTCTCCATCCCCGACATTTTGCTCCAGTGACCAAACGCCACCTTGGCAGCCCGCATGGCGTGATTGACCTCCGCAGCCCCACATGGCTCCAGCTGGCACAAGACGCGCCCTGCAAAGCAAAACCAAAAAACCCCAGACACATTTGTTTCATCCACAAACAACAGGTGACATGGAGACACTCTGGACACACGTAGTCACTGAGCCTGTCTGAGTGGCCCTTCAGTGATGGAGACAGTTTAGTGGAGGCACACAGTCCATAAAGCCTCGGAACTGAAGCATATTAGCAGTGGGTGGAAATATCGCTAAGTTGTGACGCTTTTTCATGTTGGTGTGATCGACTGCTGTGGGAACAACCTTTGGGTTTTGGACCCCCTGAGGCAAACTGGGGTGGGGGTCTCAAGTACAAAGTCAATTTTAAATGTAAAACAAGGTCAAGCCACCAAAAAGTGCCTTGCTCAAGAAGAAGGGAAAAGGGCGCACTGATTCTGCAAAGATAACTGTGAAGGAAGCCTGTGGAAAAAGGCGCACACTGTTTTAACTGGGCAGCAGCAGACGGACGTCTTAAAACAACAGCGACCAAAGTCCACATAAGCACACAGCCAACAGTGTCAATCCAGGCTTATAAAGTCCGTTTGAAGGTAACGCGTCACTGACCCGTTGCAGGTTCGTAAACATTCTCCGTGTTGTGCTTCTGGCCTTCTCTCCGCTTTCCAGCCCAGAAGTTCAGCGGCTCCGTTATTTCCACTGAGCCCGTGGAGAGCCTCCGCACCACCGCAGCTACAGCAGCAGCGGCCGCGGGTGGACGGGGGAAGCCAGCGACCCTCCGGAGCATTTTTGGATAGCGTTCACGCTCAACTTTTAAACTGTCAACACAGTGTTACAGTGCAAGCGTGCAACTTTAGAGACATCAGACAGCGCCGCTGTTTGTTTCTCTCAAATATGCAAGTGTCGGAATCTGAATCCTGCTGTCATATGTTTTCTATTTTTTGCGTTACGCTTACCTCCTAAAGTCTACGCATCGTCGTTCTAAAACTGTCGGCGCACGTAATGTTTAGTTGACGTGACAAGACCGGAAAGCAAACGCAGGAGGCGGGACTAATGTGCTCAGTTCCCGAAAGGCAACGGTCGGCGGTCCGCTCGCCAATTGGTTTTTTGACTGTCAATCAAAAATAATCTCGGGAAAAAAAATAACGCTCCTTTTTGTAAACGAAAGAATTTTAGTTTTTGTTTACGACAATGAGCTTGTTTTACGGAATCTTCCAATAAGATATTGTGAACTGAAATAAAATGATACCGGGCTTGTTGTTGGGGGTGATGTAAAGGGAGGAGCTCCGCTGCAATGACGACCCAGCACAGCGGCTCTTGCGGCACACTGCAAGCATGGCCGGTGACAGTGAGACACATCTAAGGGACCGCAGCGAAAACGCCAACGTTATTCGACAACCCTTTCTCATCGGCGTCTCCGGGGGCACCGCCAGCGGCAAGGTTGGCACTTCCACTGGTTACTTTGACGGTGTTCGCGAGGTGACACGGTCCGGTTCTCGACTTAACCCGCCACCCCCGGGGCCGTGCGTCGGATAGCTCGCGGCAGCCGGCTGCTGGTTGACCGCGTGGCTTCGGCGCAGAGGATTGATTGACAGCTCTATCATCTGTTCAACCATTCAGCGCTCGGCTGGATGCTGCTGAACACCGTTTGCCACATTGTCTGTGGCGCTGAGCTTCGTATCGGAGAAGCACTCGCTTTAAACCAGACGGACCAACTTAACACTGGCGTGAAAATCTTTGTTAGCACCGTTAGCTGTCTGGCTAACCTTAAATTCCATCACACGCCTACTGTAACGGTTCGGAGAGGGGGCTAAGACAATAGCTAGTGTTAGCTGGTCGCTAATCTCTTTAGGTCCTGTTTGTAAACATGATGTTCCACATTAACTTGACGACCTCTGACACAAGGTGCAACCGCCACGTTTCGCTCGTTTGGTTTATTCAGTGGAATGGTTTGAATATGTGTCGCGGCTTGACCCGAGATGACCGAGAAGATTAAATAACGTTAACCTAGATTTTCCTTCACAGAGATATCGCAATCTTAGGCGCCCGCGGGAAATCGGTAAAGATCGCACCAACCTCTTTGTTCAGTGTCATAACACAAAAAATAAGAGAAGTAGGGCAAGGAGACTATATTGAGGCATTACATTATTTGATGTTAACCTTCCATTATACAAAATATATGTATATTTTATTTTTAAGTAGAAGTCGGGTTTTTTTCCCACTTTATTCTAGCAGTTTAGGCTGCAGTCTCAGAGGCTGCGTGGGTAACGTAGACGTACGCCAGCACGTAGCCTCCGACTCTCCTCCTGTTCCGCGAGAGGACACAGACGTGGCCGTTTTTTCCAAAGACGTCATTCGGTTTTCTTTGTTACGAGTCGCTTGTGTTTGTACCGCACCGGAAAGCCGGTGTGGCGAACACGCCGGCGCCACGATTATAACCAGATGAGCTGGTTCATCACCGCGTCAGCCGGGAAATCCAAGCACACGTGTAATATCGTTTTTTCATCTATTATTATCCCAGTTTCCTGTGCAGACTGTAAAATGAAGGTGAAGCGGGAGACTGTATCCCGGTTAGCTCCTCCTCCCAACTTTGTCCCAGATAGGATCACAGAGGCAGCAAGCCGGTATATAGCTTCCTGTAGAGAGGCAGGAGGAAGTGTTCCCACCGCCAGTGTCATTAATTGCTCCACCAGACCAGTCTGATAGGTCTCCATTCAGGCTCCTGGGGCAGGTGCCGCCTTTTACTTGCGTCAGCGTTCCTGCTACCATGTGAGATATATTCAACAAAGATACCAATTCTCATGAATAGAAGAGTTTGGTTTCCAACAATTTCTCCCAGAATTTGAAAAAAAAAACCCAACCTGTGATCCACAATTACACAATAAATGCAAGAAGCTCAAACAACAATCTCTCCACTTATTAAGGCTCTCTTTGGAAAAATGTGCCCCCAGTGGGCCCGTTGAAATTCATTGTACCAGCTTTTTTGGCCCACAATGGCCACAGTCTATCAGGCTGCAGCGGATTGCTCAGTCAGCAGTGAACATGAATTTGCCTATGGAGGTCATTGAGAACAAACACAGGGAGGGGGGTGGGTTGGTGGGGGTCAAAGGGCAGTTTGCATTTCATTATCTGAGTTCATCCAGGGCGGCCCTTTCCATCTTTACACCCCACTTGCAACTTGGGTATCATAAAACATGGACTCACAGGCTTTTTCTCTTTGTCTGTTCAGTCGTCGGTATGTGAGAAAATAATGGAGCTGCTGGGGCAGAACAAGATTGATCACCACCAGCGGCAGGTGGCCATCCTCAGCCAGGACAGTTTCTACAAGGTCCTGACTCCTGAGCAGAAAGCCAAGGCACTAAAAGGCCAGTTCAACTTTGATCATCCAGGTACGGGGACCCATGTGTCGTCTGTGGATCGGCTGGACACATGTGATGTCTCAGCCTCAAAGCGGACATCGTGTAGTTGATGACACTGAATCCTGATCTCTTCATATTGATGACACATCAAACATATCGTCCCATAGCCTCAATTAGTCATTGAAGATAGTTGTTGTTCAATTTATCACGTTTTTGAATGCAGGCATTTTTGAAAACATTGTAATTTTTTGGGCAGATGCTTGATTTACAATTCATTACATTTTTTTATTTTGATATTACCAATGACCTATTTTTTTTATTGACGATTATCAAACCATGATCTTAAATATTGACGTTCAGGGTGATTCTGAACTCAAAGCACTGATGCTGTTTAGCTTCCAAGCAAGCAGATTCAGGCTCCCATGCATGCAAACTGTTTATGCATTTTGACTGTCATAAAGACAGTTTACCCAAAATGTCTCTGGCACAAGCATTGACTCCATTTTTGGAGTCCGCCATGGCCCCCTCTGGCTCCTGCTTCCTTTCACGGCCCGATGGAAATCCCCCCAGTCAGCATGCGCTCCTCCGAGGCAGCTGCTCGGAGGCTCACAGACTGAAACCAACACCTGTTACACGAAAGAGATTCCTCAGTTACCAAAGTGCAATATAAGGTCTCACGTGCGCCCCGGTTCACAGCGAGCCAGGGCTACGAGCGTGCAAAAGTGTTGCCGTATGCAGATCCTGTCTGATTGCCCGCCCGCTTCTCCTCAGATGCCTTCGACAATGAGCTGGTTCTGCAGACGCTCAGACTGATACTGCAGGGGAAGACTGTCCAGATTCCAGTTTATGACTTTGTTACTCATTCCAGGTAAGAGTTGGTTTATTCCTGTTGTGACCAGGAACCGTCCACACATGATGCTGCTCACTGAAACTAAGAATGTTATGGCTAATTAACCTTGTGCCTGCTTTGGATTGATTATGAGGTCACTATATTCGTGTAGTGCGTGCGTGTACCATATGCAGACATGAGGTAACATTGAACCCGTGTGTGCTGCTGCAGGAAAGACGAGTTCGTTACAGTGTATCCGGCCGATGTGGTCCTGTTCGAAGGGATCCTCATGTTCTACTCCCAGGAGATCAGAGACCTCTTCCAGATGAAGTTGTTTGTTGACACAGATCCAGACACACGGCTGTCACGCCGAGGTGTGTAAAAGCGTCAGGCTCCTACCCGCAGCCGCTGATGCGTTTCTTGTTCAAATGTTAAATTTGCATCTAAAATTAAAAGCCAACAACAAACTGCAGCTCCTACTGAATCTGAGAAGTGCTCGATTTGCTTTAAATGGAACTGCTTCAAGAATCTCTGTGTGCTTGTTCCGTCTCAGTCCTCAGAGACATCAGTGAGCGTGGCAGAGAGCTGGAGCAGGTGTTGGCTCAGTACATCACATTTGTGAAACCGGCCTTTGAGGAGTTCTGCCTCCCTGTAAGTCATAGAATTTTCTCTTCTCTTGTTTTTTTCTTTTGCTTTTTGAAAGCCAATAAAATAACATGATCTTTTTATAACTCTCAATCTGAATGTCAGCTGACCTTGCAGAACAGATTTGTCAATGTCACATGTTTCTGTAGAACTCCATCTGACGTCATTTGTATTTGTGTTAGACAAAGAAGTATGCAGATGTGATTATTCCACGAGGAGCAGATAACCTTGGTGAGTCCAGACGGTATTTTCTTTCTGTCTCTTACTGAAAGTGTAATGTTCAGATTTTGGTTAATGATTATGAAGGCGCATTTTGCTCATTTCACTGAACTCCTGAAAAGATCGCTCTTGTAATCCATTATTTTTGCCGTGAACCGTGATGCCGTGAAGCATTTCAAGATCATCTCTGATTGTGCTGACTCTAACGTGTTCCGACTTGTGATCGTCTTTTTTTTTTTTTATCCTTTGCAGTGGCCATCAACTTGATAGTACAGCACATCCAAGACATTCTGAACGGCGGACTAAGCAAGCGCCACAACGGCTGCATGAACGGCCACAGTACCCCGCGGCAGCGACGGACCTCCGAATCGAGCAGCCGGCCTCATTGACCTCGTCACACCTCTCTTCACAGAGCGGAGAGGGGTGTGGGGGTTGTGCTGTAAATAATGCCCGTCGGCATCACTGTATTTAACAAAGAAAAAGAAATGCAAAAAGAAATGAAATGCCTTTTATTATTATTTTAATGACTACTCTTATTAGTTACATTCAATGTAATTGTTGAACTTTGGATTTAGACCTTTGTCAGAAGGGTAACTAGGAGGTTGTTTTTTCTTCTTCTGGGTTAAATTTGTTCCCATGCATTTCCCTTTTTGTTTAATTTTTTTTAATGTATCCCCTGCTGCGTCATGTACATTCATGCCGAAAATGAATAAAAGAGAAGAAGGGGAAACTTTTTTAATGTCTGGTAAAACTTGAACCCCTGAACCGGGGGAGTCTAATAAATGTTTGGGACGATGTCCTCATGAGAAGGATGTGAAGAGAAGAAAAAAAACAAAAAAAAAAACAGGATCACACTATGTTTGTAGTGACAATCTTGGAGCTGTTTCCTACCATTGTTTTCAGTGTTGAAGTCCCCTCTTTGTGCTGTTTATTGCCATGCATGACACAAGAAGTCTGTTCCCTTCACTAGTTCCCACCACATCGTTTCTGTCGGCGCCAGTAAAAACACTTTTTCTTTCAGCACAAGTTTCACTGGTGCATCAACATGGTCAAGGAAGCCAAACGCTGAAAGGTTAAACCGACTGTGACCCAGTCAAGTTTATTTACAGCGGGTTGTTACTTTACGCATTGATATACTGAAATGTAAGGAGTGAAACTCCCAAGTATTCTTGTCTTTTTCAACCAAGAAGGTGTTTTGATCTGTGAGATGGGTGTTGAGATCTGTACATGTGACTTTCCTTCACGACTCTCCACTACAGATGCTAGCTATCACATTTCCAAGAGGGCCTCGTTGATTTCAAAGATGACGCGTACACTCAGGTCGACGACACCCATTGATTTAAAATGCCTGAATAAGATGTGACGGGGGAGGTTTTTTAAATCTCCGCAGCAATATTGCCTCTGCAGGTGTGTGGCTGGGAACCGCTGGATGACTGACCGCGATGCCTCTGCAAAACTGCCTCAGGTTAACATTTCCACCCAGTCCCCACACTATGAACTGGTTTCCGTTAAGACAAGTTCACAATAAATAAAACCTAATCAAGTTTTGTATTCCAAATGCCGTGTCTGTTGTTTCTGATGAATTTTGAATGATTTGTACCAAAAGATTTGTACTGTGTGACTGTATGATTGAGTGTAATTTGTATCGGAATAAAATCAATTAAAGGTCAAACTGATGAAGTTTCCCATGTCTGTCATCATTGGGTAGTCCATGGTTATGTTAGTAGTTGGGCAGAACAGTTGTCCACGCACTGACACTGAGGACGAACTTCATCCCTTCTTCAGCATCGGCTAACAACATGTTTTGGAAAACTTCATTTTCTATCAAAATGTATTTGCCAGCCCTTTCCTTCCTCCCCTCTCTCCTCAGCTTTGTCACAAACATGAATATTAAAAAAAATCCGAGGATTCCTGAACGCACCACTGACGCTGTCAGTGGAGGAGCGTCAAGATGGTGGTACGTCCCGCAGCCGCTGCTGTGTGTCTCTGTGGTTACAGCGTGCGCTGCTTCGGTCCGTTTTCACTCACTGTCAACTTCTGTATTTGTTCCATGTGTGACAGAAATTCGGGCTTCAGTTTAAAGCCACGCTGGAGAACGTCACCAAAGTGAGACCACTGGGTGACGACTTCCGTTGGTTTCTGAAGGTAAGATAGCTGTCAGGCTAATATGCTACTTTTTTACAACTGTTTTTACTTCATTTCTGTTACTGTCCGTTGATTTTATTCCCTGTTTACATGCTAACTTTACGCTGCAATTGACTACTGATTTATTTCAAGCGATGTAACGTTATGGGAGGTGTGGCTCCACTATATGCTTTACTGTGATGGAGTCATTCATTTAGCACTTTGTATGTTGAGTTGTTGGGTTTCCAGTTAGAAACGTTTCCTGTTTTATACACACTATTATCTGATGCAATAAAAGCATGGCTTTCTATTCTGTAATCTGTTTTCTAATTCGTTCAGCTGAAATGTGGAAACTGTGGTGAAGTCCCAGATAAATGGCAGTATGTGACCCTGGTGGTAAGGAGTAGAAATGTACCACTCACTGTATCGTTTAAGGTGTCTAAAGCTGCATCGTTCACGCTGCCCTGTGTGTCAACAGGAGAGTGTGCCATTGAAAGGAGGGAGAGGCAGCGCCAGCATGGTGCAGAAATGTAAACTTTGTGCCAGGGAGAACTCAATCGGTAAGCCTCAGCGTGACCTTCTCCTGTCACTTCCTGGCCTTCCCTGACTGTATCTGATGATTCGTTTTTCCTACAGATATCCTGGAAGACACAATCACACCTTACAACGTAAGCCCCTTTATCACAGCACACTGTGAGCTAAATAAAATGAAAGTTGCCACTCAACTTGAAAAGAATTAAATGGATCATTGAAAATCAATTCATGAAATCAATGAAAAAGACAAATTATTTGAATGATAAATAACATCTAACAGCAGCCTGGTTCCAATAATAACAGCCTGTCAACATATATGTAGATGGAATTGCATGTTTATTTTGTGCTTCTGAAGAGGGATTGTATTGCTGAGTGCACACAACTCTGTGTCGTCTACCTAATGATGTTGCTTACTTTATTTGAAGGCTGAAGACAACGAGAGCTTCAAAACAATGGTGCAGTTTGAGTGCCGGGGTTTGGAGCCAGTCGACTTCCAGCCACAAGTGAGAATAATTTGATTTAGTTTGTGTTTGAAGAACATTGTGCAGATTCTGCTCATCTCTTTTTCCAAGACTACTCGGGGGGGAAAAAAGCACGTAGAGCACAAAATATATAGTAGTACTCAGGTTTGATGGACATAGGAATAACATTCAAGCATCATGGAAATAATTATTTTCAATTTTTTTTTGTATAAATAAATCCAGATGTTGTTTGACTTTTCCTCCCTCTCTCCTCCAGGCCGGCTTCGCAGCAGAAGGAGCCGAGTCTGGAACACAGTTCCCTGAAGTCAATTTACTAGAAAAAGTGAGTGTCCATACACATATGTTAAAAGCTTTGTTGACCCCTCTAATTTCTGATGATCCAAACAGCGTGAAACTCTCGTTTGGAACCTTTCAGGACTGGACGGACTACGATGAGAAAGTCAACGAGTCGGTTGGGATTTATGAGGTCACACACCGGTTCATAAAGTGTTGAAGCGGTCTCGTTGAGAACTTCAGAAATGCTCTGCGGATGAACACAACAGCTGAACAGCCCTGCACCTGTTGCCTGGTAACAAGGATGTTGCAGACTTGGATGGCAATCTTTGGTGATGAACAGTAATTTGTATGGATTGGCCCAACAAGCTGACGGATGGAAATAACAGCATCTTCAATAAACAAGCCCCCCCCCCCCCATTGCCTCAATAAAATGGATGATTGAAGATGTTGACAGTTTTTATTGGTTGCAAACTCTGCTTTGGATTAAGCTTGTTGTGATGCCCTGTCATGGTCCAGGAAACCCACCTTCCTGCATATCTTGAATGTTCTGGGTGTCCACCTAACTGAAATGATTAATCCATAGTGAGACTTCTTAAACTTGATAATTAGTCTGTTGATGATAAATATCAGCAGGCCTGAGTATTCACTGTGGCCCCAGTCCTGATGATACCCTAGTATCAGGACTATGTTGTTGAATATAGAACAAAATTGGAATATTGTTTACTTTAAAGTAGAATCCCCAAATTATTGCAGTTCAAAAAGATGAGAGAAACTTTTTGGAGAAAAAAACTCCAGCTGCTCTCGCTTGTGCAGTCCTATGTTCACCCTGTTCTACAGTAGGTGGCGGTATTGGTCGTTACTGTTCCAATAGTTCAAGAGAAGAAGAACAGCTGGGTCGCTCCACCACAGACCTGCCACTGCTGTTGCTCACTGCTCGTACCTGTACGGACACTGCGGCTCCAGAGAAGCCACCATGGCACCCAGAAGACTCAACAGAGTGTTTGTCATCGGTGTGGGGATGACAAAGGTATTGTTGCTCATTTATAATCCATTATTGACGGCTTATATGTCGACCCGCAAAAGTGACACCTCCAACAACTCCAGGAAACCGAGTTTTGATGCTAGCATAGCTGCTAAGTTTAACTTGGAGTGGATTGAGCATGCTGCTGATAATGAAATAGTTTTATTATACTCTAACGTGCATCGTTCGGTCTGTGCTGTCGAGACATGATCTATAAATTTTGCTCGGACTGTACCTGCGTCACAGCCGACAGAAACACACAGCTGTAAACACTTCGCTAAAATGACCCCAAATAAAGTGAAACTGTTGCAACTCTTGTTTAAAAACCGCCTGTTTCTGTGCGTTACGCAGCAATAACTGCGATGAATACTTCAAGTCTGTATCTTTGGCCTGCTGAGGCTGCGCTGAGAGTCCAGAGTTCATGTTCTCCACAACTGGGTCAAGGGTCCCAACAGGCTGCTGCCAGCGGGCTGAACTTTAACTCAGTTAGTTCAGATGGTCCAAAAACCCGCTCTGAATGTTAACTTCACCAACGCTGTGACTTTTTTAACCTTTGGACTTGGTGGTTGACTACAAGCTGCGTTTCTGCCAGCCCGCTGAATAAAAAAACAAATCTCATGGTCAGTTTAAATCAATGCTGATGTACAAACGACATGTTGACAGGCGATGTAGGCGACTCTGCAAGAGAGGGGCGACAAGGGGGGCTCGTGTTTACCATTGTGGCCTTATTGGTCTCAGCTAGGAGCTGTGTGCATACAAAAAATGCATTTTTATCTGA
>JASSRZ010000042.1:13374942-13392866 GCA_032164315.1 Malacoctenus gilli
ATCTGGCACGATGACAAGAAGGAGCCAATTCCTTCAATGCTTTGGTAAAGAACCACATTACCTTTAACGTAGCTAACCATTTGGGGGGTTGGTAGCATCAAAACCCTCCACCACATTTGTAATTTAGGGCAAAAAAAGATTAACACATGAGTAATGATGAATGCAATCCAGGAAAAAAACTCTGAGCAATCTATGGCATGCAACGCAAGCAATCACTGCGGCTGAATGCAGCCTCGCTGAGCTACAGGACTTCTGTTTTCATCTCTCATATGTATGTTTGTGGAGGTTTAAACTCCTGACCTGGCCCCTGAGCTATTTACTTCAGCTTTGCCATATGCTGAGAACCAAAAGATCACACAAAGACTTCACAATTGCACGTCCGTGACTTCCCATTCAAAAGCCGCCAGCGTCACCCAACTGCAAGGCTTAGAAAATGTCAACGGAGCTGTGATTGGATCATTGGTGGCAGATTCAGGGTCAGTATAATCAGACCGCTGCCAAATGAGCTCTGCGGCATCGTCATATGGAGAACAACCAATGCATGTGCAGACTGACCATCCATTCATTCATTCATAATGATCCCAAGCCAGCGTGTCCTGATTATTCAGTTTTCATCGACTTTTGGAGCCTCAGAGAACTGGCATCTTCACGCCGTCAGTGGTCGATTGACGGTTCGCTGCAGGAGCAAAGCTGTTCTTCTCACATGCACACTGACAGCCAGTTACACGCTAAATCTGAAGCAGATGACTGCGACCGTCGCCGCAGCACGACTGCGGGGTTTATGCAACGTGCGGCTGGAAACAAAAGCCGCGGGAGGGCAAACGATGGCGGATCCTCGTCTTGGTCGAAACACATTTGACAGCACAGGCAACGCCGACACGTCTTGCATCATGCAGACAAAAACACACGCGCTATCTTTGTGCTGAATCCTGATCCATATAATTCAAGAAGAACCGAAACAATGTTTCTTTGAATATAATTTCTTCATGGCTGAATTCAGTTGGACATTCTCCTCTGCGTCTCGCCATTCACTGAACCTCGGCTATTTAATTCCACTTCCAATACGGCGTTGTGTGAATTATGTAAGTGAGCACGAATGACAGACTTGATGTTTCTGTGAGCGATTGACAACTAATCTCCCCTGCAGCAATCCCTTCCCACAGTCTCTCAGGCCAAAGGCAACGTGAATGACTAATGAGAAAAACCGTTTCTCCTGTGAAATTGCGGGAAAGAGAAACGAAGGAAGGAAAACAATCCATCCCACGCTCAGGGCCGTCTTTCCTCCTTGTGCGCCCTGGACAGATTGGATCCCGAGAATGACTTTTAATATTGTTAAAGTTACTCCAAATCTCAGCTTCGGGGTTTTTTTTTTTTTTTTTTTTTCGAAATTTCTGACGGCCGTGTCGGGTGCAATTCTTTTGCGTCCGAGATCCCATCATGAGCAGCAAGTCATGCTGAGCAGCCACCAACATTAACCTTTCGTCATCTTTGCGTCACACAACGCAGACATCCCGCTTTGGTTCCTTCGTCAAGATGGTCACGGAGAGAACGATTGATCGCTTTGATGCAAATGTCTTACGATAGATGGATTTGCATTTCACAGCCAAAGCATAGGCTTTTTGATGCAAGGAGGGCAAAATGCTCCATACAACAGAATGTTATAGTGTTTCTTTGGAGCCAATCTTGTTGGTAAGGAGGTGCTGTAGTTTTCAGGACTGAACATGTTTCTTTGATGTGTCCCAGTAAGGTTCGAGGAAGTTGCTTTTTGTGAGTATTTGTGAAAACGTAGCTTGTGGAGTGGAGGTGAAGTGAGAGAGGCAGGGTAGGAGGGCCGGGGGGGGGATCTCTTGCGAGCCGGTCGTGGTGTCTGAATCTATCTCACCATTTAAGAAGGCAGAAGCAGACGGTGGGTTCATAGTGAGGGGAGAGGAAGGGGGGGTGGGTTAGGTGGACGGGCAGGGCCGGCTGAAGGGGGGAGTGTGTTTGCAGGGGAGGTCGACAGTCAGCACCTGGCGGCGTCCCCACCAACTGACCTGCTCGGAGAGCTGCTTGCCCCTGAGGAAGAAGCCCAGCAGGCAGCCGATGACCACGGCCAACACGGACAGGATGAGCAGTCCGTTCTGCTTGCAGACATTCTTCACCCGCCCCCACACTTCGTCCAGAGCCACCGCCATCCTCCGCCACCACCGCCACCGCCGCCGCCGCCGCCGCCTCCTCCTCTGGGTCCTGGTCCTGACTGCAACTTCGCAAGCCCCTCGGAGAAGACCACCAGAGCGTAGCTCCCACTCTTACCACTTATTCAGCCATTCAGAGTCAGCGCAGAACCAAACAGCTGCCACCACACCGGAGGGAGAGGCTGGGTGTGGAAGCAGCAGGAGGGGAGGGCGGGAAAAGTGGACTAAGGAGGGAGGATGGTGGTTCGAAGAAGAAAAAAGACTAATAAAGTAAAAAGAGGTAGAAAAAAAAGAAAGAAAAAAAAGGAGATCGAGTCAAAAGACGATTTAGAGAAATCGAGAAGAAGTAGTCGTCCCACATAAAGCACTTGAGGATTTTCCCCTCCAGGCTGCTTCCTCTGCTCGCTCACATTCGACTGAGCGCGTCACAGAGACACACGCTCAATCCCTGTCAATCTGAGTCTGCCTGCCTCTCTGTCAGTCAACCCATCCGTCCCGTCCACCCAACCTCCACCCTTCCCGGCAGGCACGGTTCTCCCGGTCAGCCAACAGGGGGCTCTGCGACAGCTGGTGGCATTGTCATCAGGGTTAATACTACGATCCTATTAGGCTGCGCTGCACAACTCAGATCTAAGGCTGGATTAGAGAGCTCTCTGAACAATTGGACAGCGGATTGTTCCAGTCTGCCAAAAAGAAAAGGAAAAAAAAAAACCCCAAACCAAAACCCAACGAAAACAGATAAAACTGCAAGAGTGATACAAGGTAAACGACCAGTGCAAAAACAACATCGGGCAAATGCAGTCAGAGCGAGCTGACCCAGTCCTCCGTCTCACAGAGGAACATTCGTATGATTGGAAATAATCAGATCCAGGAGAACTGACAGAAACATGCAGCTGCGGCGGTCATGGAAATTCATTGAGTACTCGGAAAATCGGCCCACAGAGTTTTCTGCTGCGTCGAAGAGATGCGGAGCTCAAATTTTTCTCCCAGAAACATAAAAACACGGCGAGCATTCAGCAACACTGAAACGTTCAGAGCATCCTGCCTCGTTCAAGTAATACTCGTATGAATTCGTGTTTAAAGGATAAGGCTGGCAATAATCTATTTAAGATAATCCTATGAAAGAACTAAAACCGGCAGCGTATCTCCATATTTTTGTGACTGCCTCATTCTGTCTGTGGACAATTTGTTCCGGCTGCTGGTCTGAGCTCGTCAACTTTATATGCTTAGATGTTATAGATGAAAATATTGTTATACTGAGCCGATGACAAAACTCAAACACAGGTAAGTACTGCGCTGGCTTATAAAATGCTTGGTTTTTTTCCTCTGTGCTGGTGATGCAGATTGTGAAAAACAGGCCAGGAGTTCATGATGTGGTTTTTAAATTGTTGCAGCCAGATTTTTATAATGTTTTCGTGCACAAAAACTGTCTTTTGGTGCTGAACGCTTTCACTGCTCTAGCACAAAGAAAACAAATGTAGTATTCGGTTCAGATAATTTTGCTACATGAACCATGAACCCACGAGTGTTTATGTACCGTGTTTTACATCGACAGTGAGTGAGTGATTCAGTTGTAACTTTTGGTGCGTTAATAAGGCACCGTGGGCGTTTTTTTCTGTCACTTCTGTTCAATGAAAAGCTCTCTGAATGAATCACTGATTGCACATTTTGGGGATGCACATGAGTCAGTGTCCGGCTCAGCATGTTTTAGTATTTCAGATAAATCAGGAATCCAAGATGGACACGCAATTAAAAACAACTGATTTAACATACTTGCAATTATTAGAAGTGAATTGAAACCCCACTCCACAACAGCAGGCCCCCCATTGCAGTTATTTGAGAAACATTATTCTGGGCATGTTCTGCAGGAAGACTATTGACAGGAGGGATTGCGTCCGGCCACCTCTTCACCAGCCCTCTCATCCACCTCCCTTAATTAGCTCCGTTCTTAAAAAAACACACTGTAAAATATTCATTTTTTCATTCACATCCAGGGAAATCGCTGTCCATCCAGAGATGAACATGTGCTCTGCAAAGATTTAAAGGATCCTGGATAGTGAATCCCTGCTGGAAGCAGGGAGACGAATAGTGACTGTAAAGCTCTGCCTGAGGAATCTCAATTAGATTATGTGATTGAATCCTGAATGAAGTCTATTATCAATACGAAACCGCCACTATGAGACACATTAGTCTGTCGCTGCAGGGGGACTGATTGGTCCGTGGCAACAGGACACACTGAATGGCTCGGCCGGCTCTGTCAGATGGGAGTGAATCATCTCTTAACATTTACTTTCCACTTAACAAGTTCAAAACCCCCCCCAAAAAACACAGTTTCCTTGGAAAATCCTGCCTTAAACAGACATTTCTGCCACTGTTCGTTAAACAGTCATATTCAGGCAGTTGAATAAAAGGCAAAATGACTGTCAAAAAGTCAATACACCACATTGTCGTTACAACACGTAAAAATAAAGTTCACGAAGCCACAACTGTGTGTGAAACAGGGTCGACCTGCTTCTTTGGTGGGAAGTTTGGGACCTTTGATTCCTCCGTCTTCTGCACTCGTGCCATTTCACAAGACTGCTTCTCTTGCTGCCGAAAACGAACGAGTCACGAGTCAATGTAATCACACTACAGATGCCAGTCACCTGCGAGTTACTGGTAACTGTGAAATGATGCCAAAAGAAATGACCCGAAGGTCTCTGACAGCCCCCAATAAACATCATTCAAATGAGCCGATGTTTTCACTGAAACATTTCAGCAGTCACAAATGAGTGAAATTAATTCACGGGACGGATAAGTGTTTTCAAATTGCTCTGTTTTGATGATAAAAGTGAACCAGAAGGTGATGAAGAAAGATAATTATAATACAGGCAGGTGGAAGCGCGGCGCCGTGCTTGCGAGAAACAGAGAAGCAGGAAGAAAACAGCGGAAAAAAACATAATGAGAGAAAAACAAAAAAACGAATTCATCAAAAGAGAGAATCTGACCCAGGAGAAAATGAGAGACAAGAAGGACAAATTACGACAACAGAGCTGATAGAGACAGGTTCTTTTTAAGTGATGAAACAAACAAAAAGTCCAAAACGACCTCAGACCTCCCAGATCTCACAAAAGTTTGGCAAGAAACAGTAAATTTCTCGAGCTGCGTCCCACACGCAACGCAAGGACAAAAACCGGAGGCTTTCCTGTGATGTTAACATAACGAGCTTTCAACATGATGGGCAATATTACTCTAATTGTAATCCCAGATGCCACATCTGCTGAGGCTGGAGTGTAATCCGTCTCTGGGCTCTGGGACGTTCTGTGGTCTGCAGTCAAATGTTGGGGGGGGGGTCTAATGTGAACGGGCGCCTTGTGGGGAAACCGGGTTGAAGCAGGTTCATTTTTATTGACTTTAGACATATTTTGAAGCGATGCTGGGATCCATCATGGCAACACAAACAGCAGCAGAGGGATTTTTTTTTTTTTACCAGTTTTATTATAACGGATGGGTGCTGTGATTGATGGTTTTCAGTTAAAAACACATCGTGTGCAGGACATTCCGTGATAAATCGCAAAAAAAAAGCGCGTTTGTGCATCATGGCGGCAACACAGCACGGCTGAAATACCAATGAGAGCGAAAGTTGGCGCTGGCGTTTGTGGTGTTGTGAGGGCGATTGTTGCTATGCAGCCGGAGGTTGCCTGCATCAACTGTCATGTTGCCGAGTGCACGGTGATGGAGGATGTTTACCAGTGGGTTTTCTGCAGACTGGGGGGGGGGGACAGATGGGTGGTACGAAGGAGTGGGGAGAAAAAAGAGGAGGTGGGAGGAGAACTGGTTACTTGGAGGGGCGGAGGCTGGGGGTTATTGCACTCAGATTATTCGCCCCTCGCATTGAGATATGAACCACGGATGAGGGGTAAATAAAAAAGCGGTGGATGGCGGGCGCACACAACGTGGGTGTCATATTTGCGCCTGGACACGTCTGCGTGTCTTCACCGAACGTGCCGGTTCTGAACGACTTGTTTCTGCCCCCCCCCCCATCAACAACTAGGTGTGTGATCTAATCGCCACACTGCATCACAATCATCTACCCACCAACCAGTGTCAAATAATCCCCTTTCTTCTGCCAATTTTTCCCTGTTTCTGGATTGGTTTGACAGAGATAATCTGGGATTAGAGCGAGCAGTCAGGGCTGGTGCGCTCCTCATTCATTTCCACCGAGCAGACATGTTCGACACCCACAGGTCAGCTGCTGTGTGCCTCAACATATTCCATCACATATCAAAATACAGCCCACATCGGGCTCTTTGCATGCTGAGTCGGGGGCATCTCGAATTGTGGCTGCTGCGACGGAGCCGTTTTATAGAGCGCGTTCATCGCTTCCATGGCCTCGTCTTTCTGGCACTATTCCTCCGCAACGAAGCGGAAACACATGATTTCAGGGAGTGATAATTCTGTCTCCCGGTGGAAGGATACATCATTCTCTTTGATCAACTCTGTCCATCGCTGCTCTGCAGCCTGTCGGACGGAACTCGCTGCAGCTTTTGTAGCAGTCGTGTGACGTTCAACAATTATTCTATTATCTGTTGCTGATTTTCACAGCAGACAAATGTCCAAATAAAACCATCCATAACAAATGTGAGTCTTAAATAAGAGCATAATGAAGATTCTATCCAATAAAAGCTGTCATATCATACCATGCTGTTTGCTCAGTGCCTTTTGTTGAAGCGGTTTGTTAAGTTTCTTGTACCCAATGTTTTTGAAACTAACTTGGATGAATCTGCCAAAAAAGAGAGAAAAAAAAAACCTTGGAGGGAAATAAAGACAACGTATCGATGTCGACAAGCTCATTTGCTGTGGAGTCTTCATTTTGGAGAATAATTGGTTTGGGGGCTCCAGGCAAGATTTATTTGGGAGAAAATCCAGCAAGGCTGGCTTTATACTCATCATGGAGGTTGCAAACACCTCCATTCAAGTTAGTTGTTTTTTTTGATGATCTTCATTTGTCCTTACCTACAAACAGTGAGGTTCAAATAACAATGCTTCTCAAATCTTTTTTAAACTCCAAAATCTAAAAAAATGACCCAACAAAAAACGCTGATGAGACCGAAGAAGAGAGCTTTCTACTCGTTGCGGTGATTTTATGGTCTTCTCCGTTTTCTACTGCAGTTCAAAGGATTAAATTGTGTTTTCATGGAGCCTCTCTTCTCGATCACACAACATATCCCACAGGTGAGTGTGTGTATCTGGGTAGATGTGTGAAAGCAGCAGCTGTCACTCAATGGGAAGATCGCCGGGCACACGAGCGCTCCGCCGCTTCAGCAGAACCATGCCTGGAAATACCAGGCTGCTCTCTCGTGTCTTGTTATCATAATGAATTATCTGATCCTGGAGTCCAGTGGTCTCATTAAGGACTTAAGTGCATTAATTCAACAGCCACTGTCAATCATGCCGATATTTATATCCCATCTCAGCGACGTGCCTCATTCTCGAATGCATCATATGGATTGAAATGAAAGCGATGCTTTTGTTTTTGAATGGAGCCCCTTATGCACTATTATGACGACTCAACATTGGACATTTCTGTTGGATATTTCAGCCTGTTTTTTTTCCTTTCTGTTCAACAGAACCCAAAGCAAATGAGTGATGTGGGTGGGGCTTTTCTGTGTGGAGTTTGCATGTTCTTTCTGTTGCATGTGTGGGTTTCCTCCCACAGTTCAACAACACGCACACAAGGTCAATCAGTGACTCTGAATCGTCCATGAGTGAGCTGCCTGTTTGTGCGTGTGGCTGTCTGTCCCTCTGTTCACTCAGAGTCCAGCCCTTCGCCTAATATCAGGAACCGATGTGCCAGGAAAGCTCAGACTGCTGCTTACATTCCCTTTCACAGAGACAAGGCTCAGCAGATGACGTGGACCATTAGTTTGTAAGTAAAAGTCAACATTTCCTTTCATTTGATTTAGGTCGAGGACACAGATGATGAAAAGGGATCCGCTGAAGTCCACTGAGTGGCGTCCACAGCCTCGACTGATGGAAGTGCTTCCATCTGCTCCCGCTACTCAGTGGCTCTGCCAAACACAGCCGTTACGAGAGAAACGACTGAGGTCCGACACTCTGTGTTATGAACATCATGTAGTTGTGCTTCTTGACAACCTGATGAAGTTTAGTGTAAATACTTGCTGTGGAAGATCTGGACGCTGGGGGGAAAAAAACCCATCGCTATTTGATTAGATCACTTCAATTCTTTGACCCCTCGCTAAAATTAGACCACTGATTCGCGTCGCTGCTGCTTCAAGCTCCACTGATCAGTGAGCAACAAACCTTGGGGTTGACAAAACCTCTGAGCTTCAAAGCCACGTGACTCAAAGAGAGAAATTCTATAAGTGTCACTTCAAATGAACAACTAGGAGGAGGCCAACGCTGACTGAAGAAGGTGCTGACAGATCAGCGCTTTCTTTTTGACACATTGATATTGCATGAGGTGACATGTGACAGATGGCACATTTTTCTTTGTGTAAATGATAATTATCTCCATTTGTTGACTGAGGAAGGTGTGAGCGAGTTTTTTTTCAGTTTGAATGGATTTTGTAGAGAAGTCAGGACCAAATTGCAGATACTCTAATGAGCATAAAAGCCCTTTTCCCAGTTCAAAGGAGACACAAAAAATGCAAGATGAATAATTGTCGCACTCACACGGGACTTTTTGTGACCTTTGTCTTTTACATAACGGCTCGGCGCTCTCGGTGGCCTTCTGGTACGTCGCTCCATCTGTGGCCATTCGGACGTTGCCAAAGCGAGAAGACAAAGGTCGTGATCGACTGTTGGCGGAACCTGCCAGATGTTTTTGTCCGAGCACATGGGGCATCATTCAGGAGCGGCGTGCCAGGCTGAGCCTCCCCACAACACACAAACTCTCCTGGCAGCAGGTTCTTCGTTCCTGGAAAGAGAACGAGCTCATTAGCTCAACATTTCAGAGTACCGCCGACATTAAAATGACTGTTAGGTAAGAACAGTTTGGGATGAAATCACGTTAAAAGGCGTCCAACGCGTCAATCCGGAGGACGATTGAGAGGAAACACAGCGAGTGAAGTGAAGTTTTTCCCTCTTGTGTACAATTCGAATTGCGCCAGTGCCGACAGGTTAATGATAGACTCTGCTTCTGTTGGTATCAAACACTGACCCACACAGTCCTGACAAGAGGTCTCATTAACAGTGGAAACACACGGATACCTGCATATATAAACTCTGTGGGTGTGAAGAGGCACGTTACAGGGGTGATACAGCGGAGTGCTCAAAGATGTGCCATCACTATTTGGAGCGATACAAGTTGTGAACGTTTGCCACAGAACTGGAAAGTTCTCTGTTGAATAAACGCCATCACAGAAATGTTTTCCAGCTGCAAAACGCGGCATGTCTGAAATGGGACCTTCGTTTCTTTCCCCTGCCACTGCATCGGCCCCCCTCATGCATTGACCTTCGTCCTCCTTTGTCTTCGCACTCCCAACGTCCGCTCCCTTGTATTTGCTTTGGTTGACTCACTGTGAAGGTGTACCTGGTCTACGCTGGGTCAAAGCTGTGGAGCGGATCAGAGTGTCTTGGCTGGATCCTCCAGATGGCCTCACGTTATTTCGAATGTGCTGAGAGGCCACTTAAATTCTCCAGCTGGCGTGTGCACTGCGCAGCATGAATTATTCCTGACATTTTCAGATGCAGCAGTGGTACAAATTGGTCCTTGTGCTCACTGTGATCACAGAGCCCCCCCTCCAAGCTAACCTCGAATCATTGCATCGATTTGAAGGCTCATAAATTTCTCTCTTTTGGTTGAATGTCAATGTAGATCTTGGATCGAATAACACTATTAAAACACTATTTGCTGCAAGTAATCTGGGTTAAAATTTGTTTTAAAAATCCATTTTCATTGCTGCTCTTAGACAGCTATCAAAGGAGAAGAACCTGCGCCTGAGAAGGGAGGTGTGTGTGTGTGTGTGTGTGTGGGGGGGGTGTTTTGGTGGAGGTATGCACTCTACGAAGGGCTCTTGTAGTTTGATGTGTTTGGTTTAAATATATGTGGGAGAAAATCAACAGACAAGATGACCCCCCCACACACACACACATGAGTGTGTAACGAAAAAAACTAACTGAGGTAAGTGTGCAGTCTACGTGGGTGAGGGGTTGGGCAAGAGAGAGAGAGAGAGAGAGAGAGAGAGAGAGAGAGAGAGGAGCAGTTTTCTTGAGATTTAAAGTTTTTCCCGCCCCCTCCTCTCACCACTTCCCCGCGGATGAAGGGACCCTCCCCACTGCCCACCGCTCCTCGCTCCCCGGCTCCTCGCCCCCTTCCCCGCTCTCGGCAACACGTGCGTCTCCTCCGCGCTGCCCCAGAGTCGTGTCGCTCCGCCGCACCATGAGCACCGACTGCAGCAGCTACTACAGTGCCGACGGCGTGTTCGTGGACGCCTTTTCTTGCCCCAAACGGGGAAGTGCGGCTGCCGCCGTCTTCTGCTGCGGATTCAACGATGTCAAGTACTGCTGCGACGATCCCAACAGTTTCTTCCCTTACGAGTATGGATACATGTGGTGGCTGAGGTAAGGGGGTCTCTTTGTCCCTTACTGGTCCTTTCTATTTATTTATTTATTTATTTATTTATTTATTTATTTATTTATTTATTGGTATGTTTGAGGGATTTATAGATATTTTTTGACAAAAATAATTTAGTGAAACAATGTTTCATACTTGTAATTTTGTTTCATTCACTTTTTACACAGGAAATAAGAAACTTTATTGACTGTAACTTAATTTACACCAATGTGCACCAATGTGCACTAATCTTGTCACTCATTCTCAAGACAACAGGGTTTAATGCAATGCAGGTGACCAATGCTTCAAGGAGACAGGGTGTCCAAATGTTGCACCAGCTTTCCATATATTGCTCCACACACTATTTGACATGCGTTCTTTCTCCTCTTCACACTTTTCTGCTTTCGGGTTAAATCTCCTCTCGCTCAGTATCGGAGCGCTGGTTGGTCTGTCCATAGCGGCGGTGGTCCTCCTTGCCTTCCTCATCACCGTATGTGTCCTCTGTTACCTCTTCATCGCCACCAAACCCAGTCGTCTTGACAACGGCCTGCCCCTCAGAGCGCCAGGTTTGTGCGTGCGTGTGTGTGTGCGCGTTCCTATGTGAGTGTAGGCTCTTCAAAGACCTCCAACTGACACAAATCAAGGGGGACACAGAGGGGGGCTGAGCCCTTGTGAAAACAAATAATTGATCCCCTCCATATACTAAAACATATAATATCAGACCGTACATCAACTTTTGCATTGTGCCAATATTATAAACTCAAAATGATGCTTTTGTGAAGCTGTAAAGCTTCATGGTTTGTGGTACAAAACCTTTGTGTCTCCTCCATCAACGGAATGAAATATGTGCCCTTGATTGTTGTGAGGAATGAGAATAGCTGTTGCTATTGTTCCGGCACTTCTATCCTGTCGCCTTACTCTGTGATTCTCTTTGTAACCACTAAACACTGTGGAAATGCAGCCAGTATAGCTGAAGGCAGCATTCAACAGGAACTACAGACACTTGGAACATTGATGTCACCGTGCGACTCGCACTGACAAAACCAACCCAGCAGTTTTTATTTTTGCTGCGTTGTTCTCGGCAGTTTGCTGCACGCGTTCAGACATCTGTTGATTCCTGAAGCCCCCCAGTGAAACCAACATGACTTTGCTTTTGCCTGTTCCAGCGGGGGAGAGCAGTGAGGGACCCAGCCATGTGACCGTCAGCTGCACCGCTGGTCCGCAAGGATTCAGGAAACACTTCATGAGCAGGAGGCTGGACTGCGACAACCAGCCGTCCGACCCCGAGCGCCTGTTCCAGCGGTGCTTCTCGGCAACGGTGACGGGCGTGAAGGTGGACAGCCCTTCGTTGGGCCACTGAGAAGCCCCCCCCCCCCCCCGTGTTGAACGCGGGAGCGGCGTGACTCCAGCCGAGGAGGGACGTTGATGAGGAGGCAGCCTGAGCCGCGCACGGACGGCTCGCAGTGGGAGGAGACGACGGGCGACTGACACTTGGCGGGATGCGATGTCGTGGTGGTGAGCGAAAAATATGGGAAGACGTGAATCAGTGGAGGGAGGAAGTGCTGCTGACCTTCTCCCCGAAGCACGTATTAAAAATTCTCTAAACTCTCGCGCGTTTATGAGTTTTCATGTGATACTCTTCTTGTGAGCGGATATAATCATCCCCCTCTGCCTTGGAAGAGAATATTCATGAGCTGAGGCGGACTGAGAGCTTTCCAGTCTGAATGTACAGCGATCACGACTCTTGGGGACGATGCTAATGATGTGGCATCTGGCAAACGGGAGAGTCGGGAGACACCGAGAGACCTGCCGAGTCTGCGCGGCGAGCGATTGAAGTAGAGCGCCGTTGATGTGCACATGTCCTTTTCTACTCTTTACTCAGGAACTGAAGGATCCGTGGCCAAGGTCGACACTCCTTCAGGACGTTGTTTGCTTAAAGAAAACCACTCCACACATAGTGGTTTGGTCCTACCATTGAAGAGCTTTTGTTTACGTTCTGCGGACAAGTTATCACAAGTGAAGCCTCGCGATGGCTGCAGGTGGAGGCAGGTGGTGGAGGACCGTCACAGTGTTTTCCTGAGATTAACTCACCAAGCTTCTGCTCGCGAAGGAAACAATAAAAAAAAGAAGGCTGGAAGAGGCGTCTGTGACAGCGTGAGAAGCCACAAAGGATTTGCAGTACTGTTCACCGCAGCCGCTTTACACTGGATGTTTCCTCGCCGGCTGACTGAGCCAATGAGTGTGGTGTGAATAAAAGAGCGGGCAACTGTCAGCTGACAGTCGCAACTTCAGAGCTGTGCCTGGAATCCCGCTGTGCCTCGACGGTTCAGCAGAGAAGATCCGCGCCCGCGCCGACTACAGCCGAGGATCGAGTAAACACAGAGACGCATTCTTTTTAATGGATCTATTTCCGGGATGCAGAGCGGCGCCCCAGCATGCAGAGTGGTCCCGATGTACGGAACAAAAAAATAAAGGCGCCGCGGCGCCGCATTCCACACAGTGAATTTAGTTCCCCTTCTGTGTGAGTTTCAGCGTCATCGGAAGAAATCCACGTCCGGTTTCTGTCAATGTGCCACCGTTTTAAATCTCAGAAACATTGTGTCGTCGTGACTTTTTTGTAGCTTGTTTCGGTCTATTAGTGTTTCTCTTTGATGGAGCCTGTCGTGCCTGTTGTTGTCCCGATGGAGCGAATCAAACGCTGCTCGCTGTGAGAGTCTTTCCCTCTGTTCTGTTTTCATCAGAGCGCCAACCCTCATGACTCAAACTTTGATTTCGCAGTAATTTCAACTGATTATGTGTGAAATCCCACGCGAGGAGGATGTGATGACACTCTCGTGTTTTTTTCCCCTCTATATTTGTCATTCAAATGTCACATCGCTGGCCAGAATGAACGAGTCACTGAGCAACATCAGCATAAACTTTCAGTCAGCGGGTTGTGCCAGCAAGGTTTCTAAATTGCAAACTGTTGTCACCCCCAATGGTGATCCTATAGAACCACCAAAGAAGAAGAAGGAGACAGAATAAATCCATCGACAAAGCGTTGTATTTAACCAGAGTGTTTTCTTTATTGTTCACCAAGTTCTGTTTTTTGAGGGATTTTATGTGAAGTTTGTGAGCAACTCGCTGTTCAGTCTTGTTTGCTTTTTTCTACAATCATTTCAGGCGTGCCTCCTGCTGAGTCTCATCTGTTTTGGGCACATGTAAAACAAGGAGAAAAAAGCACAAGTAAATAGTGCAGCTGTCTTTTAACATTCAGGACAGGCCTGGTCAGCCTCATCTTTGAGTGGTCATTCCAGCCTGTCCTCATGAATGCAACAGTATGAAACTCCACACCAGCATTAGGAATTTTGATTGGTGAAGGTTGATATAGCCACTAACTTTTGCCATCCACTGACTTACTGTCTGTTCACAGTTTGAGGCGCTCATTTGAAGCCTCCAGGCAGAGACACAGCTGACCTCTTGTTGAATGTTTCCAACAGGAATGAGGTCAGGGACCTTCAGTGGTCAGTTTAAGGGCACAAACCTTTTTTCCTTCCCAACCAGTCTCGATGTTTCTGTTCCTGTGACGCACAATTACATTGAAATGTCCTCAGATTTCACATTTCCTTTGATACATTCATTGCCTCCAGTACCAGATGCAGCAACATGACCCTCACTAACACGACCTGCCTTATTTCACAGGCTGAAATCTGACACAAATGTGAATCTTTGTGCCTTTCTGTCTGAAATGGAGTTGATGGAGCTCTTTTTTTAGTTTGGGTTCATGTAGAGGCTTAAAGTACCAAAATCCATGACGGGGGTCATTGAATGCAACATTTGAAGTTTTTGATCGTTATTTTTGACAGTCTTTTCTTTCAAGTGTCCTTCTTTACTTGTACTCAATCTCAAGTTACTCGAATTTCATTCCAATGTGCTGTCTGGAAACTGATCTCAGTTTGGGAAACGTCATCAGTTGTGATCTGTAAAGGCTTTTATGTCTTTTAGGATGTTCACCCTTTGAATGCATTTTGTCTGCATTAAATCATCAGTCACTTCACAAGCTTGAGGATTCCTGTCAGTTTGCGGACATTTGTGTAAAACCACAAACAAGATGGGCGGCTCGGTTTGTTTTAAATGCTGTTGGTGTACGTTTGGTGGCGGTGTTGATCGAACGCATTCTGTGAATGTGCACACTGATTTATTCACGCAGTTCTTGAAAGGGCATCAATAAAATTTGAATCAAAAGATCCACCCTGTTTGTTCTGCTGTGCCGCAGCAGACCCAGAGAGCGACCCGTCGTCATGTTGTGGGGGAAAAGCAATAAATAGGCTCACATTCCCACATGAAACCAGGGTTTGATGCACACCCACTCAAATCTGTCATCTGCCATAGTAGTTAAAATAAAAAAGAGAGCAGCCGCGCAGTCAGTTATCTTTCTTGGGTGTTTATGACTAAACCTGAAGTAAGGATATTTTCAAAGGAGTTATTTGAAGCCAAGTTGGTTCGTGGCATGTTTTATTTTAAGCGTATCAAGCCGAACAACTCTGGTGATGAAGGAGTCGACCGTCCTTCCTGAGGAGGGGCTTCGGTGAGTCATTGCGCCTCACTTCTGCGGAGTCCAAAGAACACGCCTGCCTGCCTGTTTACCTGCCTCTTAACCCTTGTTTTTAATTACTTTGGGGGGGGAAGGGAGAGATGTCTGGGCATCTCTGATGAGGCTGCTGCACAACAAAGACAAGACACCCCCCCCCCACACACACAAAGATCCAAATTTGAATGTTGGATCTGTTCTCTCAAACTTAACCTGCATGTCTGCGCTGTGATGGAAACACTCAGAGTTGTCACCCCCCTCCTCCTCCCTGAACCCCCCCTCAGCTGAACTCAGCACCACAAAGCGACGGGGGGGCCGCAGCACAAAGCTTTTAGCAGTGCTCTCTGGTTCGCCCAGTTTGAACCTTCTAATCACGGCCCGCCAGTCAGTCACGAAGCTCCTCGGCTGAAGCTTTTAAACTCTTCTCTCTCAAATCCGGCGACTCCAGCAGGTGCCGCCGGCTCCATCTGTGATCCGTTTGTCCTCTCCAGGTACTGACCCCACGAAAACTGCATTTATGTAATATCACTTGCGCTGAATACCATCTCCGTAATTGAATGGCATTCAGTCGGTCTCGTGTGATGCATTAAGCACACTTCCACTTCCTGGTGTGTTCAGTAGAATATTAATTGGAACATATATAAATGTCACTGACTGCCAGCGAGCACTCATTAATGTCGTGCGGTTGGTTTCTTTCAAACGTTACTGTTCGACCGAATGTTGTCATTGAACACGAGTTGATCTTTGAGCAATTTTTTCCAGCTTTCAATTAAATCGTCGTGTTGTTGATTAACTGTTTTTCTTCCTTTGCAAAAGAAAGTTGTGAGTGCGTCCCTTTTCAAAGTCAATTCATCATGTTGCCATTATTCGCTGCTTAATTTCGAACGCATCATGATTTAAAAGGGACTGCATACTGAACAGCTTTGTTTTCTGCTGAAAGGCTGAAAAAAGCACTTGATATGAGTCCTTGTCATCGATTGTGAGAAGCCTTCAGTGGCACGTTTTCATCATTAAGACGTAATGCAGGCAGGAAGCGTAGCAGGAAATGGCTGTAATGGGAGAAAAGGTGTCCATCCATCTCCATCACTCTGTCCTCGACTTGTACAGCCTCCATTAATATCTATTCACTTCAGACCACCCAGAGACAGATTAATTAGCAGCATTAATGCTACAGTAACTGTATCTTTGTTCCCTTTTGGCCTCGTGTGTTGCAATTAGGGCCCCCACTGCCTTACATATAGAAAAGATGAAAAATGGCCTATCAGCGGGCACGACGACGATAATCATCCTTCTGTGCCTCCACCCGCAGCTGCCGCCTGCTTGTTTGGACGAAATAAATTGAATTCATTTCAGTCTGAGATTCCAACCGTGACACACAGTGTTTCTCCTTGACTTTTCCCCATCAGCACTTTGCATTTAAGATGCTGAATGAAACAGTTGTGAAAAAGTCAAAAACAAACCATTACAGGAGGAGCTCTAATTCATTCATACAAATTATTTATATTTCTCTTTAATTCTCGCTGGAGGTATGTTGAGCACATCTACAACCTTGATTACATTTGTTCTTCACAACCTACACTTGAAATTGAATTTTTGCCCAACAGAACATCTGTGACCTCACATGAACATCCCCCCTCTGTGGAGGGCTTTTATATTAACTGTACAATGTGATTATAGTGCCACTCTCTGGCCTCTGAGCACAAACACAGCGTTTATGAGTTGTCCCTCAGTCCTCACCACAATTGCTTTGGTTGGGTTCAGAGGGAATCTTGACCTCTGATGCTCGCTGTCCACTGTCTCCTTCCTGTCTGTTAATGAAGCCCTAATGAGCACAGGTGTGACACTGTTCTCTTGGGAGAAGTGAGTCTGCAGACATGGGACACAAAGACCAGAGGAGGGTGCAATTTCTCACCCTGCGTTTATCACAAGTAGACACCCGAATGCAGTTACTCATTAACTTGTCCGTCTTGAAGGCTCGTTGCGGGACATTGCAACAGGTTCGTCAACCTTTGGACAGCAGGTTCTTTTTTTTCTCTCTTGAAGAGCGGAAGAGGAAGACAAAAACACAAGTCAAGCTGGGAGACGCACATCGACTGTTCCAGTCCTCGCACTTTAACCAGGTACGACTTTCCATCTACTTTTTGTATTCTGGCAGTTGGATCAATCAAAGTTTGTGTTACTCTGAGCCCAATTTCTGACTCTGCTCAGCCACAGTGTTGAGTAAGCAGGACTCATTTGACTTCTGACTGACTCCAGACTTCCTGAGACAAAGTTAGTGAGTCTTGAATCCAGTGAATCCAGTCCTGCTGATTATATCCCACAGGGACGCATTTTTGGTCACAGTACAATGAATCTGGAAAGAGCTGAACGAGAACTTGAGGAGACGAGTTCATAGACCTGTCTGTGTTTGGAGGCGGCTGGGAGTTAATTAGTAAGCACCTCAGCTCACATTGCTCACATCCTGGCAGGCATCATCATGTGACAACAGTATCCGTGTGAAAACCTTTCATGTACTTACTTTTATATCAGAAAAGAAGAAAAGTCATCCAATATCTCACTTTGTCGCAAGGGTTCTTTATTCATGCAGACCATAATGTCTCCTAAATATTTGTTGGGCGCTTTT
>JASSRZ010000042.1:13408244-13428386 GCA_032164315.1 Malacoctenus gilli
CACACACACACACACACACACACACACACACACACACACACACACACACACACACACACACACACACACACGATGCAGATTCAGCAATAAAGTGTGCGTCTCCTCTCATCGTGGTTCACCTGACAAACTCCAAATCTGTCCAACACAAACTGGCTTTTTTTTTAGCTCCTCCTCTCCTCTTTCAGGCCTTGCTTATTTTTTAGGAGACAGAGGGCCCGGCCTGCTTTGAGCTGAGGTCGCTGATTTTCCACATAAAGTGGAATCTCTGGTGTGACTGAAGCAGACCAGGATTTATGTCTCAACATAATTCAGGTGTTGGTTCGGATCCTGAAACAAAAGTTTGGAAACGCAAACTTGTCATTCGCTGTCTTGTCTTAACCGTCCCTGCGATGAGGTTTGTTTTGACGGATCTCTTTCTGATGTTGCACACTTGGTGCTTCGCATCTTTGAGCGTTGAACCCGTTTGGCCCAGTTTTCATCGGCGGCGTCTCTTTTTTTCTGCACTTGCGTAACAGTTTCTTAAAAAAACTGAACCCTGAGTCTACAGTGACTCGCTGCAGCCATGTGTGTGCGTGTGTGTGTGTGTCTGCTGGCGCTGACGGTTTGATGAAGTCGGCTCACTTCCACTCTCTCTGAGTGCTGGTGGCTCTGTTTTGATTACTCTGGCAGGTTGTGGTTCTCCTCGCGGTGGAGACGCCACCTAGCACGGCTAGCTGACAGCAATATTTTACAAATATAAATAATTCCAACTCATTACACGCGAGGAAACAGATTTTACCCCCCCTGCTGAGACCTGACTGGTAAATACAGAGGAAAAAGTTTCAGAGAAGAAGGGAAATTGCATCATGTTTTTGACTCATCAGATTTTAAAGCGCGTCTCCGTTTGTGCGCGAGTTTTACGCCCCGCAGCCTCCGAATCTCTCTGTTTCTTTTTTTTTTCCTTCCCCGCACCGGTGTTTGAGGGGAACGTGGCTGACAGCGCAGATGATGTTTGTCAGGGTTGTTGATGAGCTGGAGCAACAAGACGCCGCGATAACAGTGAATGGAGGCGACGTGAAAAGAGCGGGGAAGGAAATAATGTTGACCCGCGGGGTGAGTCGGGGGGAAGTTGTTTGTGTTCGCATCAAATTCTCTCCATAATCTCCACGGCTGTTGACGACTGCACACAGGGCGGAGAGGATTACGCCTTCAGCCCCCACCCACACGCTTTTTTTTCCCTCCCCTGTTTGCGTCCGTGGTCAATTGATGCTCTGTTGTGTCACTTGCAGTTCACAGTTGTGATAAAGTCCTAATTAGTGTAAGAAATGTTGCTCCATCTGATCAGGCAAAATCCTTTTTTGGCAAAAGCTGATGAAACATCAAACCCACACGAGCGACTGTTGTCACGTTGTCATGCGTCTCTCGTTTTTATTTGGACGGGAAAACCTGTTTACGACGTCGACGCGCTCAAAGAGTTAAGCTGAACGGTTTAATCCGCCGTTGGAGGAAAACTCCCCAAAACATTGTGCCGGGTTCAATTTGTGCAACAATGACAAAAACAAAACATGATTTTAGGTAATTTCGAGTGTTGCGTGGCTGTCGGGTGGTTTCTAGTGTGCCTGCCATGTTTGGGGCCTCTCACTGTTTTGTGCTGCTATAAAGAGTCGTCACTGAGCTGTTTTAGCACCAGCTTCTTTCAGTAAAACACACCATCAGTGCTTTGGTGTAATTTAACTACCTCTATGGATTCAGGATCGTTATTCTACTTTTGCATGTACATAAACTCCAATACAGAAAGTAAAAACCCATATTTGTCTTGAAATGTTCCTGATATACTGTAAATATGCGTTTTGTGTAATCTAGTGGTGTAATAGCAATAATCACTGTTTGGGGAGGTCATATTTACCGCCCAATAATAATAGTGCGCTCGACAGAGAGAAGTACCTTCCAAAGTGGATAAGAGCCCCCCAGCCCCCCATGTTGCTCCCTGCTGGGGTTTGTCAGATGGACCTGCAGCCGATGCACAGTAGGAGTCCGAATCCGTGAGTGATTAAGCGACGCAAACGTTAATTAACCTTAAAACGTTATTCCATTTCTTGGTGCAACAGGTCAGAAAATTCTTATTGATTTAAGGTTTGATTTATAATTTGCCTCATTATGAGCAGCAGCAATATATCCTCAGGCCTTTTCATGCAAAGATCCCTTACAGGGCTATAATTAGGTCGCTCTTGTCCTTGGCTTGGCAGCGGACACAAAACCAAGGTAAGACCACCCGCGGTGCAGTTTTTTACCGCGCGTCGCCTTCCAGCGACAGAGCTGTGACTGAGCCGCACAACATGTCACTTATTAGTGTGTGTGCGTGTCCTCCCACCACTCCTGCTGTGCCGGCTCATCCATCCTATAAGACACCTTCTCCTGCATCGCTCCCCAAAATAAAATCCCCGAGTGGTCGGACGCTCAGGCTGAATCCTGTCTGGGTTGAGAAACTTCAGGCAACTTTTAATTAGAAGCAAACACTTTTGGTTTTTGCTTTTCCTCTCTTAATGTCATGATTCAAACTGACTGATATTTTATCGTCTCTCAGCACCTCTTATGTAAATACTTTAGGAGATAAGATATCGTACCTGAAGCATTACAGGCTGGCTGCGCCGTAAAGCTCCTTCAGCGTCGGACTGCTGCGTCCCGTGAGGGTGGAGGAGCGCCTCCACAGGTCCTCCTGTCAGCTGCTGTCAGACTTCACCGTCAAACACACAGTTAACAGACTTATTATTATCTATCTCACGCACGCAGGCTGGATCAGCTTGGCATGTTTCCATGTTTTTCCCCATTGTGTCTTCTTGCCTACTCGATTTGAAAATGTCTTATTTTTTTTTATGGGTCTTTGCTTATAAATAAACTCGATAGTTTTTCGTTCGTCTCGTTTCGGCTTGTTGTCGGAACAACAAGGTCAGGATATCCTCAAGATTCAGCACAGAAGCTCCTGTTGCTGCCCCGTTTAGCGTCCGACTGTGTTTGTTTGTTTGTTTGCTCGCTTGCTGGTCCTACTGGCCCACTGCCCCGAGTCTGCGTGTCTCAAAGCCAGCTCGCCCAAAGTGATCATTAAGAAGTCTGCAGCTCCAATTGAGCTATTATCTCAGATTAGTGTGTGCTGTTGCACAAAGTTGCAGAGGGGGAGGGGGAGGGGGAGAGAGATGGAGAGAGAGAGGAGGGGGGGAGGGAGGGGGGATTAATCTGAGGATATAAAACATCACTTAGCCTCATCCTTGTGCCATCATCTGCCATGTATTTATCCCCCGCTGCACTTGACTTTTTAGCGCTCGAGCCCGAAAAGGACCAAACATATGTTTTAAAGATTACACCTCCTTGAAATCTGTGTTCAATTCAACAATTAAAATGCACAGATTTCTCAGGGGGAACTCGAAAGCATTGTGTGTTTCTTTCTTGGGTGAGGGTGAACTTACAGCGGTGGTTTTATTGGCTGTATGCAGCTTCAGCTCAGTTGAGCCATTGACGCACTGCCAAGGCATTAAAACAACAGCAGAGGCAAAGGTTTGCACTCTGCTGATTTCTGAGCAGATGAACTTTTTTTTGTAAATTCAGCATAAGGTTTTAACACTTCATTTCTAAGTCTGCAAGGTCTCGAAAGTGCTAGCATTTAAATATTGTGTTACACTGAAGCCAAGTGGCTTTAAAAGCAAGATTTTCTGTCACGTGCTGAAAAGGCTGGAGTGGATTCATCACATTTCCATTATACAGACTGTCTTTGCATAATTGGACCACTTTCATTCCAGCCAAGTGCATTTTCACAAAGGTGCAACAGGGGGCTCCAAGTTGTGTAGGAATAACGCGTGTAATTGTAGCTGCGAGACAGGTGGCACAATCTGAGACTGTATTCGTCGATCGTCTTTTTCAGTCTAATTGAGCCGAGCGCCGAGGCCGCTCCGAGCCGTCGCGACTCGGTTTCCGTGAAGAAATTCCGGATGAAATCATGCTGCTGCACATCACTTTAGCTCTTTGTAAGAGCGACTCAGTCGTGGCAGTGAACCCGGGTGAGCTCCAGAATCGATAAGACACATGCTGGATGTTGGAGAGCGACTGTCTGCTTAGTGAACCCGGGCCTTCAGGGGCCGCGGGCATCCAGGCAGACAGCGGCTTTCATCCAGAATCACTGTCAGGAAAAAAAAAAGAGAGAGAGAGAGAGAGAAAACAAACCCACGAGGGAGGATGTTGGCACACACTGAGAGAGCTGTGGCCCCTTTGCAACTTGTGACTCATTTCGGTGAGAAATGCCACTTCATGTGAGTCAACAGGCACGCCTGCGAATCTCCGCTGACGGCTTCGGGGATGTTGAGATTGGCCGAGTGTGGCTGCGAGTCTCACTTTATTTTGATTCATTTGTTTGAGCATGAGTACACACACTCATCACGGAACGACGGAGGACATTACGCCTCCCTCAAGCCGGACCGGTTCGGTGGCGTGCGTGGCTGCGAATTGGACTGATGAGCGGCTGGCTGTGACACGGCGAGCGGAGCCCCTCGGCCTCTCGCTTTTTAAAAAAAAAAAATTCTTATTGATGATTCATCGTAGCCGAGTGAATTATGAGTGTCACCTCAGCTCATGGTGGTGTCTTCCCCCCTCCATGGAGTGACTCATAACAGCGCCACCATCAGTGTGTCAAAGCCCCGCGTGCGGCCCGTCGGAGCCGTGAGATGGTTCCACCTGCCAACGTGTCGCTACCTTCAGTGTGGCCAGCCATGGTTTCTGTGTCTGGATTGGAGTCAACTGTGGCGGATGAATTGATTTGGTACAAACTGTGGCGGTATGAGGAGAACAAGCAGTGATGGCAGCGTGATTATGTCAAAGTCCAGCTATGCATCAGGAAATGGCTCTTCACTGGAAACCGCCTGGTCAGCACCGAAGCGCAGAAAGAATAGAAACGATTACCGGCAAAAATGTGATAAATGTTTGAGGACGTATTTTTTTCAGCGATCCTTCATTAAAATACGTTTTCTTCTTCAATGGTCATCTCTGTGTCAGCAGTGTGTGTTGCTGCTGGAGCTGCAGGAAACGTGCAAATTAAACTTTCATGTTTACCGTTCGCTGGTTTAGTCGAGCGGAAGAGGTGAACGCAGGCCATGAAATGGTTATCAGGGAAGGCAGAACGGAAGAAGAAAAGTTTCGCCTTCTTTTCTATTTCACTTGGAAATTGAATGGAAATCGGCAGAGTCGTGGTTCACGCTCCCCGGCTGGCGGTGAGAATTTCCCGGGATTTGGCGGCAGCCCTCAGCCGTCCTCGCGTTTAATAAAGAGAAGTATTTAATAAAGAGCACTTATTTAAGCGTTCTGTCGAATCCTCGTCTGAACCGAGTCCACAAAGACTCCAAACAGTGGAGAACGTGATAACGACCGACGTCCCCCTGGCGGCGTCGCCGCTGCTAAACACATGCTTGGGCGTCCGCGGCGTGTTCATTTTCTCGCCGTATAGATTTATTGAAGAGCTGGAAGGAGCTGATAGGCACTGAGTGTCAGCGGGGAGTGAGATGATTTGAACAGCTGCGGAGCTGCGTAGGAGAAAATCAAAGGGCCTCGGTTGATGATAAGGCTCAAATTAACTGCTGTCAATGGAGAAAGCAGCGGTTAACTCATTCCAGTAAACTCACTTCTCAGTGTTTCAGGTTTTTGATCATTTCCAGTTCATCCGCCGGTTATTTTTTTCAATCATTATGTTTTTAAAATGTGAACTAAGTCCCTCCACAAGCCTTGAAGCCCAAGTGAGGTTAACGGAATGTCTTGTTTTGCTGGAGAAACCCTCCGAACCCGAATGATATTTGAGCAGCGTGACGAGTGATTACCTTTCCCTCCCTCCCAAAGAAGCGGCGTGTAATTTCTCTTTTCTGCAAAAACGCAGAATTTATGAGCTAAACCGAAGTTAAAGGGGGATTTAAATGGTGTCAAACGGGCATTTCCTGAGCGGTGACGGCAGATACCGATCCGCCTCGATCCGGTTCAGACAAACAGACAAAGTGTGAGAAGCCTTCAGGTCTCGAATCCAGCCAGGCAGGAGCCATCGAGGGGGGTTTCTGACAAAGACGTTCGATCTGACAGGAAACTGTCGAGATTACAGACTCGTGATGCTTCACATTCAGCTCACTGTTGATTTGTAAAATGACAAAAGTGTCGTGTTTTGACTGGAGGAGTGGAGTTTAACAGTCACACGCAGAGTTTTTCTGCAGAGTAGATCAGAGTGTATGTGTTGATTTATTTTAGTACTTTCACTCCTGCGAATGTTTGATATTTTGTGAAAGCGGGACCATTGATTTTCTTTCTCACTTTTTCTTTGAATTGTGCTGTTGTATATTAATGCACCTGGATGAGGGGGCCGCGCGTGAGGCAGATGGGATAAAAAGCGGCGGCTGCGTTTTCTCTCCTGCACCACCTGCTCGTGCCTTTGATGTGGAGATGATGCTGCGAAAAAACTCCACATTTACAAATGGTCTCAAGTGGTGTCGCTTCTACCTCCTTTTGAAAAAAAACCCCTCACTTTAAAAATCTGGAACAGAAGAAATTTCCTTGTCAATCTGTGTCCTCAGTGGCTGCATTACAAAGGTTTTTCCTCGATTCGTCAGGCCCTTTCAGAGAGAAACAAGCACTTCTATCGACGAGGGTCATCGCCGCTTGTTTCCTTTAGAGGCTCACGTTTAAATCTTCAGCTGTGCAAAGCTTCATCACGCGTGTTCAAGGGTCCACACTCGCGCTTGTTGTCTCCGAGCACTTAGGCAGAAGTTTTCCTTCGAATTGGTCGGAAATGCAGGGCGAGTGGTGGGAATCGTTACCGAGCAGATGGTTTGTGTGTGTAGCGCTTGACCTCGTGTGCTTCAGGGAGCCCAAGTTGTGATCAAAGCTCAGCTGCTAAGCTCTGCCTGGAGATGGAGATCTTTCAAATGCATCGCCGTTAGCCGCTCACATGCGCGCACGAATGTGTGTGCACGCGGGCGGCACTCTGAAGAGCCACTATGTGTTCGCGTGGACTGTTTGTGAGCACCGCCACTGCATGGGAAGCTCCGTAATCTCTTTTGACACGGATCACCGGAGAAATCAAGAACGGGAGCGATGGTGAGTGGAGAACAATAAAAGGCAGGAGGAGGAGGAGCGAGGTGGGGAGGCGAGCTAAGGAGGAGGTTATTGTGTGTGTGGGGGGGGGGTTCTCGGAGTGCTGCAGTGTCATTGATTTTCCAGCAGGGACTTTTGCCGTGTGGTTGTCGTGATGCAGCTCGCGTAAAGTGCAGCTGATCGGAGGGACGGCCAATTCGCGGTCACGTGTTGCTTCCCCCTAAAGAGGAGTCAAAGTTGAGGTTGCGCTTCGTGGCGCCGGGTGATCGCGTGTGGTGGGGCGTCGCCTCGCGGGTTTTGGAGGGGGAAGTAGCAGGACAAGAGCTGGCAGAGCAGCAGCCGAATGGAGCAAACGAGGAAACGCGACGGAGAAGACGAGGCGCGCGCCGCAGTCGGAGAACAGGAGTGGAACCGACGGCATCTTGTTTGGTTTGAGTGAAAACAAGCAGAGCATCTCTGCGGAGGCTGCAACTGGCGGCAGCACATCTGCTCGACCTACCAGGCGGCTGGGAGCACCTGGCACGTGCGCTGCTCCACTTACAATGCTGTTTGAAGCTCCTTTTAAGGGCTTGCCTGTCAAACGTCATGGCTACGCTGGCTTTTCATCTCCTCAGCTCCACTTTAAACTAAAAAAAACAGAATATTCAGCGTATCGTTAGGTCAACATGTATAATCATGTCAAACCTCGCAAGTCAGGCCGCAGTTAAACTTACCCAACATAAAGCCTTGTTTCACTTGGTGCTTCAAGTATAATTTTTCCTGTATTGATGGTAAATAAATAATAACAGCTTTCGTCGTCCCCCTCCACTCTGTTATTGTTCTGACTGACAGAGCTGTCGCATGTAGCGTGTAGCAGTCGGCAAGGTTAACTCCAAAGACGTCTTTGCACAGCAGGAGAGTCACTTTTGCATACAGCAGAACACCACGGCCTACTTTGAATCTCGACACCACGTATCTTTAAAAAAAAAAAGGCAAGAAAAGAAGCAAAAAATGCCTCCGGAGAAAACAAAGGCTTTCATTAAGTTCCTTCACGCAACACAAAGCTTCTATGGCAACTTTTAGGTTTCGGCTCGATTCGTATAGCGAGCAGGAAAAGAATAAAAAAAAGTCAGGATCTTGACATTAATGTGCAAGCTTGCTTTTGCTTCATGCTGGGGGCTCACAGTCGTGGCTCTGTCAGTGCTAACTTATTTAAGTGGTGTTGGGGAGACTTTGAGGCCGCGCTTCCCAGCGAGCCTCCTAATTGTCGGAGCCGCTGCCAGCGTTGCCGTGTCAAGGACGCGTCATGTTGGAGCCGCGGCCCGCGCGGCCGCTCGCCTGGGCCGTCCGGCGCGGCGTGAAATCAGTTTAGTGTTGTGACATTTTGGTCTCGGGGAACGCGGGCCGATCCCGCCGTAATGCTCCTCAGCCCATTAAAGCTTAAGTAAATCTCCACCAACACACAGCCACCGAATCCCCGCTCTCCTATTAACTTAGACGAGGCCAACGGAAATGGTACATTCTCCGATGTGTAACAAATGTACCGTGCATTCAAATGGACCCATCTGAGCCTGTCATGCATGAAAAAAAAAGGAAAAAAAAAAAACTGGGAATGAAGAGCCGCTACCTTCAGCTTTGACAGCTCTCACCGACTGGGAAATGCAGTGTGTGCGTTGGTGGCAGCGCTCTGTCCTGCAGACGCAGATATAATATATATATTCTTGCTCAGAGACGGAGCAAGAGCTGTGACTTGTGACTGTAATAAGCGGCGGTTAGATGCGACTATTAAATATTCATCCCGAGCCGTTGCAACTGCAGCTCGTTTTCCGTGCTCGGATGTGCACACGCAGACCTCGCGTAACCTCGCAATCCTCAGGACTTCAAGGTGGGTCTGTATGCCGTGCCCCCTCAACCCCAGCCTTACCCCACCCCCTCCACCCCCCCCCCCCCAGTGAGAGGCAGCGCTGTGGCACTTTGCTGGCATTCAGCTGGAAGCCCTTTTTTCCCAGTTTGAGTAATCTGTGTCTGTGGTGGGTGGCCGCTGCATCCTTTGATTACAGAGCGGGCTTTTGGTGGGCCCACGTCGAGAAACATCAGCCCTCATGGTGTCGATCAATAGCTGTCTGCAACTTTGCTTCTCCTCCGTGACTTCTGTTTGCTTTTTTTGGTGTGTTTTCGATGTGAGGAGAAAAACAAACCAAACACAACAAAACCGAAATGGAAGACCAACGCTGGTATGTGCGGAAAAACGGGCGAAAGTGCGCGTGAGTGCGCGTCGGGGTTTGCGTGTAACTGTCGGGTTACGTTCAAGCAGCAGCTGGCGCTAAAATATGAGTGTGTCTTAATTACGCACTCTGGTTGCTACGGGCAGATTTTCTAGAACAAGAAACTTGACCTCGGGCAGTATTACAGTTATGTTAATTCCCGTCTGCAGTGGGAAATGTAAAATCTACTCTCAGTGCCTTGTCACAGCAATTCGAAATCCCTTGTAGTCGACAGGCCAGTGAGGTTGTTTCTGAGCACTCGGTCTGCGGCGGGCTTTGTGCGTCAGGCTGCCGGAATGCTCTTCTTGCGAGGAGAAGACGGAGGGAGGGGGTGGGGGGAAAAAAACTGAAAGGAGGGAAGAGAGAGACGTGGTTCATTCTCGGCACGGGCTAAAAGGCTAATCTACCAATTCCCATTACGGCCTCCCTGTTTGAGGACACACACCATAATCCAGTGTGGCACACATTTCCATGGACAGGGCCGGGAGTGCACTGTGGGCTCTCCGAACGCATTCGGCGGCCGTAACCGAGAGTGGCGGTGGACTTTTTCTTCCCAATTATTCCTGAATCCAGATGTTATTGTGAGCCGAAGAGGCGCCGCGCGGGGTCAGCGGCGAGTAATGGGAGCAGACATCGCGCTTTCTGAGGGCTTTTGAAGACGTTCCGAGCGGGACCGTAATGATATGCGCTGCCCTCCGGCACTCTCACAGATTAATTTATACAGCAGAACGTGGGATCAGCAGGCTGAAGAAGAGATGTCTCAGTGGCTAAAATGTCCGTAACAAGAAGCTCACCTCCTGTGCCTGCTTACAAGACTCATATCTGTACAAAACGCCAATCATCTCGAAATCTCTGACTGTGTACGAGTGCATGCATGCATTGATCTGCATGTGTCCTAATATTACCTGCGCGATTCTTCAGTGTTCTCTCCGCAGTGGTATGAAGGACACAACAAGCCATTTGTTTTCACTGATCAGAGGTCTGATTGACGGCGCATGATCCCAACGCATCACGAACCCGCGCTATGTCTTCTGTTGCCGTGACCGGACGCGGGTTCGGACGGTTAATCCAGCGAGCCGCATCGTGCGGGACCTCTTTGTCGGCGACCGTCTTCACGGACCACGCTGACCCGGTCACGCTCTGAGGGAGCGAGATTACGTGCGAATGTCAGAGAATCGGGCGGATTTGCGCCTTTTTTCAATATCTGGCGGAGAAGTGTGTCATTTTCACCTCCGATGTTTCACCCGGGCCGGCGCGGCCCGAGGGAGGGAGGGATGGCGGCGCCGCGTTATTTCCTGCTCGGATGCATTGTTGCACGTTTTTGTGGGGGAAAAAATGCTGAAAGAAAATCAAGCTGAAAGACTGTAGTCATGCCGCTTCAGCTGCACTGTGAGGTGGATAATCGCAGCGACAGTTGTGATGGTCAAACATTTGTCGTGTTTTTTTGGCGTTCGCACGCGAGCACGTTATTATTTCAGTGTCCCTCCACGCACACAGCCGCAAACATGGACGCTGACCGCCTGTGAAATCTCTTCATCACATTAACTGTCTTACAATGATAAAGCCAGCAGCGGTTTGACTGTGGCAGACTTTATGGATTGTGTCAGTCAGGCCCTAATGGTGAGTGATGGCGCTTGGTCCTGGAGTTATAATTACTTGTGACAGATGGATAATGATTGTTCAAAGGGGCGTCTCCTGTGTTTCAGCCCCATCGCAGAGCTGAAGGGAGATCGTTCAAGTGAAAAGAGGAATCGCTGTGGGATCCTCCGTTATTAATATCCATTCATGTGATCTTGAGCGGTGCAGAATCTCAATGTCTGAGTCATGCTTTGTTTCAACCTGCAGATTCAAAAGCCTTCTGGCTTTTGTTGTTGCTATGAAAGTAGATAAAGTAGTTTTGCATTCTTGCGCTATTTCTTATGATGATTTTCTTCTCTGAATTGTCCAACCAGGCACTTTCTTTGTGGTTCTATTCAAATGGAAGATTCTTTGTCCAGCCTTAAAACTTCATTGTCGCACTTTGATTAGAGATGTGAACCTAAAGAAAATGCAAATGAACTCTCTTGCTTCCTTTGAACAGCCTCCTGAGGCGAAGCACACAAAGCCTCCAGTGTTGTCATCTGGTCTGTAAAATTGACTTTTGCTGAATACTTGTGGGGAGAAAATGGTGCGAAAATTGTATATGTGAAGTGTAACATTGCAGCAGAAAAGCCTGAATGTATGTGCGGGCAATTCCTCCTTTTGCCACGAAAGGTTGAGAACTTAAAGGCCGATCAATACGTCTCCGGGGAAAAGCTGTGGGAAGGCTGCGGTGATTGTACCGAGAAATACGAGACCTCGCGACTCAATAACAAACCGAGCCGAGGCTTGGAGAGAATGTGCAAAATATCAGAGTTCTGTTTGCCAGGACCCGGCTTTGAACTCCAGCCTTCCAGACTGTGTCGTTCCAGGCTATAAGGAAGGAGCATCTGGCTCTTGCGTTGATTTGGAGTCATTTCCACCCGAGCGTGCAGGGAGAGCCTCCGGAGGGGAGAACAGTGGTGAAGGTGTCGACTCTGTGACTGAGGGGAGCCGCCCCCAAACTGTGCGTCTCCACACAAGGGACACTTTAGGACCAAAAGCTCGGGGCAGGTGACAGACTTCATCGACCAGCCTGGACGACGCTGGTCTTTTTTTTTTCCTTGGGAGCTTTTTTTTTTCATCTCCAGATGTGATTTATTCCATTTTTTTCCTGATGGATTTTTCGAAAAGTACCTCAAAGGTTGGTGATTTTCTGCTTGAGCCTGTCAGAAAAATCAGCCTGCAATATTTTTTCTATCTAGACGGAATATTTTTCTTGTCTCTCTCTCTCTTTTTTTTTTTTTAAATGTCTGTGATTCGCCACCGTTTTCTGATAAAAGTCGAATTTCAGTCCGCGTCCGCCAGCTCTCGCTGAGGAAAGTGCACGCGATCTGACCCCTGCCATGGATCCAGAAACAGCAGGGAGTTCCTGGAAACACCTGCTGTTCCAACCTCGCCTGCTTCCTCTGCTGCCCACTATCATTACAGTTTTTTTTCTTGGCAAATAGCTTAATATCACAGGCGCGGGTTTCTCAGTGAAAGGGTTGGTAAGCGCTTTGGTGTTGCGGAGGCTTCTGGTGATTTCTGAACAGCGCAGGTGTGTTTTTCTGTGGAATCACAGATATTTTGCTCTTGTTGAGGCAGGAAATTTACACCATTGGTGCCACGTTAACCACGATTTCAGCTGGCGCGATGCAAATCGAAATTCAACACAAATGAAAGAAGGCGCAACCCCTGCGGATTCTACCTGATTCGCCGCTCCAGACTTTTTTTCTTCTTCCTTCCTTCCTTCCCTCCATCACACCTTTCCTCCCGTGTGGCGCCTGTCATCTCTATCTGGCGGTGTTTCTCTTGAAGCCGTGTTTTCCGTATTCCACCGGCGTGTCTGCTGGGCCCGGTGGGTGTGATTGCGCTCCCCCCCGCTGAATCATTAGCTGGCGGCGGGAATTCATCCAGGGAGCGCGCTCCGGAGCCCGAGCCCAAGCCCGAGCCACCAGACACGAGTGCGTAGCCGCTGCTGCGATTGTTTCAACTTCTGTAATGAGATGCAAAATTCCTGGCTGAATCTAGGTTACACTTTCCAGTAGGAGTGGTAATTACATAGTACTGAATGACATTACAGCTGGGTTGCATCACCGGCACGGCTGAGGAGAGCCTGCGCCTGAGCTCAAGTGAAGGTACAATGCATTCAGAGATCCTCTGTCTGCTGTCTGAATCATCTTTCGCCTCATTTTTCTGGCCTCCGTTTGGAAAAGCTTTCAGCCTCTGATGCTTGCTCCTGTCTGCGTTTTGGCGGTTTGCAGGAGCAAAAAAAAGTATTAAAAGTTACATAATTTTAACTTTAAGGGTCTTTGTCCTGACATGAAAGTAAAGAGGGATTAAGCAAGCAGCTGTAGTGGAATTAAACTTACTATTGTTAGCTAATGTAGGTCAGGTTCATTATCCGGCTGCGCTGCGTCTGATTCAACAGCCTCTCATCGGCTACAACGTGCAGGAGGTTTTTTTTCTACCTCGCTGAAACGCACACATGTTGTCAGCAGGGTTCCGCTGCTTCCTCCCCGTTTGATGTATAGTGTGAAAAACTCTCATTCTTCTCTGTGTTTCTGTCACAACTGAACATTTTTCAGTCAAACTGATGCTGTGGAAGGAGCCAGAAAACAAAAGTCCACTTATTGTTCCGTTCCGTCTTGTTTATGTCCCTGTGCTCTAATTGATGACCACAACAATGCATCCAGACACAAACTCCGCAACACCTCCAAATGTGATGGATGGAGGGATGGCTACTTTTTCTTCTCCAGGGAAATTCCAAAAAATGTGCAGAATTGCGTTCTGAATCCTGGATTTTCATAAATCCTCATCTTGATTTCGCGCTTTTTTTGGAGCATGGCAGAGTTCATCATGTTGCAGGGAGGCCAAAGCCATTAGCGAGTGTGATCCTCTTCGGTAACAGAGTGCCCGTCGGGGCATCCCACGTACTGTAACTCGCCACCTCGGCTGTGTGTAAAGAGCTTTTTTTTCCACCTATAGTTGTGACATATCTACAGAAACCCTCTGCAGGTAAACAAAGTCCCACACACTCTGCAGCAGCAGCTTGGGCAGAGAAACAGAAGGTGTGCTCCCAACTTTAATCACACTTCAGCTGTTAAAACATCTTAGAGTGGCAAAATTGCTTTTAACTTGTGTTACTTGCGGTACGTCTTCGTGGGACCTGACAAATCCAGACAAATTCAACATCTGAGACGTAAAAACAGTGGAGACACTGAATTAAATTGAAATGCACCTCCGCTCCAAAAAAAGGCTGCTCGGCATGCTGGATCCTTGTTAATGTATGCATCCAGTTCTCTATAGATTTCCCGCCCTTCCTGTCGTTGCTATATTGGTACACTGTGTTTTTCGGGGAAGACGCCAAGTTCCACAATGAAAACGCCGACATATGGCTTTAGTGAAGCACATTGCGCCTCTCGAAAAGCTGGACGCAGCGGCTGAAAAGGAGTGTGGCAGAAGGTCGGGCACGGAGAGGAGGCTTCCTGCAGGGGAGGCCGGCGTGTGAATGTGCGTGTGCACGCTCGGAGCTGTGGCAGACTTTTCTTTCAAGCGGCGGATGGATTATTTCAGGAGGACGGGTCAGTTTGGGGCCCCCTGCTTCGTGGATGACCACTGAGCATGCCGAGCCGACGTATTCATGTGTTTCTCGCTTTAAAACCTTGACTCATGCCCCCACACAATCGCATGGACCCGCGTCTGTCGTGCTTCAGGCTTCAAACGCCGAGTCCAACCTCAGACGGCTCCCAGTGAAACCCACCCCCAGCGATCCTCCACCGGGCTGCTCATTCTCATGCGTGGAGCGGAGATGTTTGTGCCGATGTGACCTGACAGGGAGGGAGACAAAAAAAAAGAAAAAGCAACCTGTCTTTTAGGAGGCTGAGGGTTATAATTAGCACAGTATGTGTCTTTGAGCAGTACACAAGGTCAGAGAAAATGCCGGCCAGTGAACAGCTCCAGCCCGCGACCGCCGGCGTCCTGCAGGTCGGATCATGAGCTTCAGCAGTCATTCCACAAATAATTGCAGGTATCCATCAGTGAAGCCTGGCTTGTTTTGCATAATTGGATTCATACATCAGTCTCAACTGCAGCCAGCGTTCTCAAATAGGACTCTATTGATTGATTTTTTGGAAGTTTTCATGGAGGCGTTTTAGCAAGAAAAACTCGGATCCCAGACGGCTGCAGTTTGATTCAGGACTTTTGAGGCGTTTTGTGCAGAGCTTGCATGTTTCTCCGGTGCATGTTCATTTTTTATCGCGTCCATCCAAAGACAACTTGGTTTTAATTGATGGCTCAAGCGAGTTCCTGATGCGAGTGTGTTTGAGCTGTGTGATGGACTGGTGACCTGGATTGGATGTGACCTGCCTTTCGCCGGCAGTCAGCTGGGATTGGCTCCATCATTCCGACTTGGATCAAGACGGAGTATAAATTGATGCACACTGAGAACTGGACAAGTAAGAAGAGGTGGGCGGCATTTATGATCTAAGCTGTTTCATGTCAACAAGTCTTCACTCACGTGTTTTGGTCATCTAAATTTGGGGGTTTGTGGTTAATGAACATGCAAATTTGCAGGTAAAAACATCCATCAGATGATTCAGTCCTGAAGTTTAAATGTTTCTTTATGTGCGCCAAAAAGTGCATCTGTTTGTTTTCATCACGATCCTAAAGATAGATGGATGATCAGCTCGACACGTTCTACCCTGAATAATTCACTGTAACTATCTCTCCAATTGGCTCCGTCAGTCTTACTAAACCAACAAATGGAGCAAGCTGTTGCCTAGTAACAGCCGGAGTGGCCCACGTGTGTGTGTTCATACACCCTCTTGTAATTCATTCGCCGTCTCCTCCATCAGTGCTCAACTTTCTGTTTCCTTCCTCGTTGACGTTTTTTCTTTTTTTAGTCTCATTGTTTTGTCTTCGGCTTGTCTTTCTTTCACAGACGTGAAGAAAGTTCGTGCAGGTTTACTAGTCAGTGCTGCTTTGTTGATAGATTGCAACAGTGTGCACATTTTGAAGGAATCTCTGAGCAGGAAAAAAAAGCGAAAAATGCAGCTGATCAGAGCTCTGAATCATCCTCTATTTGAATAATGGCTCACAGGCCTACACGCAGCCAAGTGGCAGCAATCAGACGTGACATTTTCGTCTTGAAACCGCTCACTCGTCGACCTGCTCTCTCGATATTACCAAGAAAACACGATTGTCACAGAAATATCAACTTGCTGCTGTTTCATTCAGCTTCTGTTTAGCTTGAGGTTGGTTACATTTTGTTTATTATCAACAGCATTAATAATACCTCTCTAAAAGTGTTTCTAGATGGTCTTGAGGCACCTAACCCTCTTTGCAATCATTAAAAAAAGGAGCTAACCTCTCTTTTTCTGGAGTTTTACAACCTTTAACTTTTGATGTCATCCAAAAGTCCAAAGTGTGCAGCGGGTGAGAAAGCAGAGAAGACGTTTAATCTGTGGATGTCACCGTGGGTGGCTCTGTGTGGTGTTTTTTCTCGATCAATACTCGATCAACTCCAGCCGAGGCGAAGAGCCGTCCTCTGTGGCGTTTTGTCTTCCTGCTTCTTTTTGAGCTTCGCTGCAAAAGCTCACGGATCAGACACAGAAGGGGACAACACACACACACACACACACACATGCGCTTCTGTGTTTCAGAAACCTGAACAATGAAGGAATCGTGGTGATTATTTGTTTCGGTTAAACACAAGTATACGTCAGCGGTGAATCATGCCAGTGCATTCTTGAGGAAACCTCAATGCTGGACTCGGTTTCAGAGGATCCTTTAATCATTTTGGAAGCGTTTCCCTTCCCGCTTGTCCCGAGCTCTGTTGATGCCACGCTGTATTTTGTACGCTCCTGTGATATCCCATTAATTTCAGAGGGTTTAATCATTTGTGTTGCGGTTTAAGCCAACAGGATACATAATGTTTCCTGCTTTGACAACGCTCCCCGACTTCACTCTCAGCTAATGAGGCCATTTGTCTTCTGATGCCCAGGAGAATGTGCTTATCACTGCATTACCTATTAAGCTTCATATGGCCTCCAAAATGAAAGAGCCGTCATTAATATCTTTCATGGTGGAGAAGGAGGGAAAAAAACAAGGCTTCGGAGTGTGTGTGTGTGTGTGTGGGGGGGGGGGGTCTGCTGTGTGTGAGTTGCCTAAAGGCCGTCAGCCTCTTTGCTCTTCAGCCTCACTGAATGATTGAGCGAGCTGGGCTCCTGACGCGGCGCATGTAGATGTTCATCCGATGGCTCCACGCCCTCGTCCGCATTTTGGCTCTGAGGTTTGATGAGGAAGACTTGTATATGCTGGTATTCGAGCACCCAGTGATCAATGTTGACACTTATACTTTATAGAGTTTTAGTTTTTAGCGCCGAGGTTAGCACAGTTTTGTTAATAGGGTGCAAAAATCTGCTGGTGTCATGTTTGACATGTATCAGCGCACATAGGAATATACTTGATTTTTGAGTATTTGTTCAAAAAATTCTTCATGCCGAGTTCTTGGAATGTCAAGTTTTCTAACGTGGAAATGATTGGCGAATTTCAAGTATGGTTGCTTCAGCCTGAAAGAGGTTTTTGTGATTTTTGCACGTGGGAGTAAAACGATTTGATCAACTTTGCATCAGCCGTACGAGGTACAAATGTGAGCTCGGAGCGCTGTCAGACTTTTGAATCGATACGTTTTTACTTGCGTCCGTTGTTCAAAGAGCAAATTGAAGATGACCTTTCAAATTTGATCACAAAATTAATCCTCCGATCAAAGCCAACCGAGAGCCTGGCCCGAAATGGAGCCGTTATCTCTTTAACCATGAATCTTCCTCAGCTGGAAATGTTTAAAGCTGGTTCGAAGCTCTTCAAGATTAGATAAGAAACATTTCGGTCCACTTTTTCTCCTCTCTGACACCCCTGCTGCTGCCGCCGCCGCCACCGCTGCTGCTGCTTAGGAACTGATGTATCAGTCACATCAGCGGTGAGAAAAATGCGACTTTTTCTCCGTCTAATATTCACACCGTTCTCCGCAGCAGCCAGACGTGACAGCGGCGCCGTACCTAATGCGCGTCTGTGCCGAGAAGCGTCCACGTGAATGCTGTTCAAGAAAAAAAAAGAAGGGAAAAACAGGTGAAGAAGAAGAAGAAGAAGGAGCGTCGAAATGTTGACAGCTCGGGGCCCCCCAGAGGAGGAGGAGGCTCCAGGTGGGGTTGGTGGAGCGTGGCGCTCCTTCCAACTGTACCTCCTCCAGGAGACGCAACACGGCCGGGTGTACTCCCCAGTACACAGCCCTCATTCTGTCTGTGTCACAGCCCATTTGTAACGCTCACGATAGATGAGTCACACAAGCGCGATTGCTTCTTTTTTTTTATTTAGGCTTCAGACATGTGAGAACGGAGTCTGTCTGTGAGGCTCTGCTGTATACAGTCAGAGAGGAAGACGTACACGTACATATATACACGCGCCGTCCCGCACTGCAGCAATATTGCACGTTTTTATTCACCGTCACACTTTCCATTAGGATTCAGCAAAGCATTATGACTCTGTGTCACTCCCCATCTTTGCCACTATTACTCACATCAGTTATTTCTTGACTTCCCGACGCCTGGTCTTCTTTCGATTCTCTCGCCACTTTCCCCCCCCTTTCAGCCCCCCCACCCCCACCCCACGCACACACGCGTACGCCATCGGCCTCACATTTTAAAAATTTCTCCTAATTAAAACAGAAAGTCATTCTGAGCAGATGGCACGAGCTGGCCTGGGTAATTATTGCCAAGTGAACCATGGCCCCTGTAGACCTTGACTGAAATGAGAAGCGAGCTCAGTTGGGCAGAGGAAGAAGCTCAGGTTTCTCGGAGAGGAGGGGGGAAAAAAAAAAAAACACACCGTGTGGGCACATCTGACCTGCGGGGGGAGATTGGGGGGGGTGGGTGCGCGGGGGCAACGCGCCAGATCAGCGGGAGATTTTCAAAGAGTTTGTCATGCGATCAAATGACGTCTTAAGCACAGACTGTACCAGCAAACTGAAGCGCCGGAGGTTCTCCATTGTGCCCTCGTCTCCCTCTCTCGCTCTCTCTCTCTCTCTCTCTCTCTCTCTCTCTCTCTCTCTCTCTCTCTCTCTCTCTCTTTTTGCGCCTCTCCTGGGAGTCAGATTAATTAACACAATATTAATACCCGTGCATGGATTTGGAAATACGGGAGCGAAAGGTTTATTCGGGAACCCGAAATGTTCAGCCGGTGTCGGGAGGAGAATTTTAATGTGCTTCTTCGAGGATCGGAGGCAAAGATCACACAGATGTGGCGGTGGTGTCACAGGAGGTGGGACGCCTTTAAAGCTCCTATTAGGCCTCCAGATTTCTCCGAGTGGAACTTGCGCTTTTTCTGACGCTGCTACACAAGCGATTAGCCAACTTTAATGATATGCATGCCAGAAGCATGTGTGTGGTAGTTTTTTTTTTCTCCATAATAAGAGCATGCCACTAATGAGTTTAGGCTCTTAAGGGAGGTGTTGGTTAAAAGGGTGTCACAATCCCCGTTTGAGACGTAATCGTCTGTCTTCACCTTTAACAAAGGTCCCACATTCCTGCTCTAATGAGCACACAAGTGGCACTTAAGCTTTGCACCAGGAAAAAAAGGAAATCCCCCCCCCCCACGCGGTTTATGTGACTGTCGGAAAATTACCGGCAAAGCTGCTAATATTTGGTGGCGGTAAGCTTAAGCAGAGACGAGGGGTTTAGACAAATACAGTCGGAGCCAGAGCGAGAGAAAAAGAACAAAGGAAGGGAGGATGAAGGGGGGGGGCGTGTTTGTCTCAGCCGTGGAACGGGGTCAGACCGTTGTGTTCTGCAAGGAAGGCGAAAAAATGTTAATTGGCAGTTTTGAAAGCCACGCCACTTGTTTACCGCTGAACTGTACCTCCAGTTTTCTCAGTGCGGCCTCAGCACCCAACGTCTGTCAATGACGTCTGCGGGACAAGATGAGCTGCTGTCGGTTTGACTTCGGCACTTTGGCTCAGGAGAGGTTTTGAAAAAGCGTCACTCAAAGGAGATTTCCCAATCGGAGACACTTGAAGTCGGATATACGCCTCATGGGAACAAACTGTCCTGCAGTACAACATCCAGACAGTGATAACAACACTCAAAGCCACATCATGGAGAACGTTCATCTGATCTAACCCACATATTATTAAATCACAGGTTGGAGAAAAGTCCAC
>JASSRZ010000042.1:13436323-13450632 GCA_032164315.1 Malacoctenus gilli
TCATGTGGTGGGACTCAGATCTCAATTCTGTCGGCTAGAAAAACCACTTGAAAAGCACATTTACACACTTAAAACCGCTCTTCTGTGGTTTATTCTGAAAGGTTGTCATGTGGACTTCACCTCTACACAATGTCCAGTTCAACTGCTGCTGTGAAACCTGAACACTGAGCTTGTGGAGCACAGTAACTGATGTGTGTTAAGAACAAGCAGAAGAAAAATCCACACAGGATTCAGTGAAAAATGAGGCATCACCTTGAAACACCTCGAATCTGCTCTTATTCTAACAGCAGCATCCTGTGTTCAGCTTCTCACCATCAGAACCTTCTGATCACATCATCATCAGCTCCTACGTTTCTAACCGACTCTGGAAGTCGTTTTCTGTCCCACTTCGTTGTTGGCTTTTTATTTTCCATTTGGACAATCGGCCTGTATCAGTATGCACAGCTATGGACTGGAAGCCTGTATAAGAGTCTCAGCCCGCAGTATATTAGTCTGAATTTATGCAGCTATTGAATTAAGTAACACTTAAGGAGCTGAGGGACCTGAGCAGCACCTAAAACGAAGCAGTAGTGTATACGACTGGGCTTCACCTGCGAACGCACTCTGCTCAAAATAAAGACGTCCCATCTTTTAGTGTGCAAGGCGACGAACATCTTCTCGGAGATCTATAATTTAGAGGGGGGGGGGGGCAATGTTCACCCAGTCTGATGAAGTGGAGAACACGAGAAGGACTCGTGTTTTGAAGCGATGGCGAGGAGTTCCTCCCTCCACCGCGGGAACCCGCTGACGCACGTGCAATCGCTGCGTTTTGGCCCTCGACCCAGTTGGGTCAAAGGTCGAGCCATCGCCGGTGCCCAGAAAGAGGTCGGGGGGGGGAGGGGCTGCAACGACGAGTAATGAGTCCCGGTGTTTTAATTGCGCCGTGCGTTGGATCATTTATGCAGAGAAGGCCGGCCGTCGCACTAAGCCGAGCGCCGCGCGTCAAATCTGCTAAAAGCTGTCATGACCCGGCCGGAGGATGACTCACCACTCCACCACATCTATTATCCGTCAAAAGAAGCAAAGCAGCCATTAATATAAACAACGAAGCCGCAAATTACTCTTTCGGCGGCGTGCTGTGGTGTGACATTACATCTGTTGCAAATCCGCGCTTCATTATATGGTTTCGCCGCACGTTTCGTCTCCCACGTACGCAGCACCCGACAGATCGAAGGTATTTTCTGCATGTTTTGCCTCGAATGTGGAGTTTGAGGCCTGTCAGCAGCAGCAGCAGCAAAGCGATGATCAAATGAGGAGCGAGACTGTTGCGCCGTTGCACTGCCGAGGTGCGCGTTGCCCCGGGTCTTGTTAAAGGTGATGAATCCTCCACTGATCTGCTGCCAAACGTGCCACGGCGGTGATCTATCCTCATCTCTCACCTCCCGCGGTAAACAAGAGCCTGGCAGTCGGTTTGTCTGTGATTAATCGGCCTTTAATAAGTTGCGTCCTTTTTCTTTTTTTTTCCCAAGCACAAAGAAAGAACAACAACCCCATCGCGGGCGTCTTTGTAAAGATGTCTTTAATCAGTAGCTGTCACCGTCAGCAGTCAGTTAGCACTAGTTTTGTCGAAAGTCTGCTTCCTTTTTGTTTGGCTCGGGCGGAGTCGCGGCTCACGCTTCATTAAGGAGCGATCAGTTGAAAGGACGGGACGGCTCGCCCTTTACTCGCTGGATTCAGATTCCGCTCGACGCTGCGCTCGGTCCGCCCCCCCCCCCCTTCATCTCTCTTCTGGCTCGCCGTGGACGGCTTTGATTTGGCTCAAGGATAAGGATCTGAAAAGGTCATGCAGCAGTTTGTCTCTTCTTCCCTTCCCCCCTTTTTTATGCCGTATCTCGCTCTCGGCGTCTCCCTCCTTATGGATTCCCTTTTGCTCTGATGTCGCCCTCAGAATTTCTCTTATTTCTGCGCCCCTCTCTCTCTCTCTCTCTCTCTCTCTCTCTCTCTCTCTCTCTCTCTCTCTCTCTCCCCATTTCTTTCTTTCATTCTGCTCTCGCTGTGCCTTGTTTTCTGTCAGGTCCTTCATCAGCCTGAAATTCATCCCGACAGTGTTTTGGTTCCTCTCTTCAGGGATTCCACCTCCTCGCCTCTTTCATCTTCTCTCGGCGTTTCCTGACCAGACAGACGTTACTCAGCTTTTAGTCACTTCAGTTTTTCTCGCTCCTCCTGATTTGTGTCATCAAGTTCCCATCAATAATGTCTTTAACACAATTCTTTGTAATGTTTTGATTTTTTCCCCCCCTTTTTTTGTCGGTCTTCAGTGATGAATTTTTCACGAGAAGCCTTTTACACATCCTGACTCCTTCGTCCCGGTGAGACACTTTACAAGCACCAAAACAATCTGATTGCTGGGAGTAAACCAAGAGCTTTGATAATTGAATTTGAAATGTTTACATGTATTTTATAGATGTGATGATAAAACCCTTCAGGCTTCACATTCAGTTCACTGTAACATTGTTTTTGGACTTCATGATTCATTCATTCGAACTTGTTTCCAGTTGAAGTGAATCAGTTAATGATCTACTTTTTGTGTGTCCGGTTGCTCGTTCCGCCACACATCTCACCTGATTATTACCTTTATGTTTCTGCCTGCGTCTCATCAGTGCCTTTGCTCCACATGTGCACCAACTGTGTCCCTCAATCTGTCTTTGTTCCCTTGTTAATTCCTCGATTTCGAAACCGTCTCCCCGTCCACCTTCTGTTCGGCTTTCTGTTGCTTTCCTCCGTCCTCCTGCGTCTGCGTCCTCTCCGTCTCACACTCGCTGTCCCCGGCGGGTGGAGGAAGTAAGCTGTGTGATTACTCTGCTTGCTCGTTCCCCTATTACCGTGTTGTTCCCCAGCACCACTGTTGCGCGACGTTTCCCCCCGCCGCGAATGTTGAGTAACAGGAGTGTGCGTTCGCTCAGCTCAGCCCCTGTGTTTTCACAGGAGCTGTGGAATAAAATCTAAAAAAAGAAACCGGGTGCAGTAAAAAACAAATCACAGAATAAGATAATGGAGAGTCATCTGCACCCGCGGCGTTCGCTGTGGTGAGCGTCGCCGCCTCGAAACGCCGCAGTGACTCTCCTTTTTTTTTCCCCCATTTTTTCCCGTCTTTATTTCCTGTGAGGTCAGGGCCCGGCTGCATCAGCTATTCTCGCCGCCGCTCCCCCGAGCACCAGCTGTCCCTCGAACCTCCCCTCGCTTGTCACCCCGCTTTACCGCAGCGCCAGTCACACCCGCAGGCTCCGGCGGAGGGCTGGAGACAGACCTTCACCCCCACGACTCCGGTCTATCGGTCGCGTCTGGTGGGCATGAAATTTATGTGCGAGCGCGGCGTAACGCGGCGTCGGTAAATTGCAGGTTTTCTTATCGTTTGGTACAAATTGTTGATTGTACGGCGTTCTTCTTCTCCTGCAGGGCGGTGGAAGGAACTAAAAGAGATTTACTGGCTCCACTTGCACAGAGCATTACATTTTATGTGGATATCCGAGCGATAATACAAATAAATTATATTTGGGCCTAATAAAAAAAAACGAGAGAATACGTGAGCTGACGTTTCTGTGTAATTGGCACCGTTGATCTACGGAACCTCGTTTAACAATTGGGCGCTCCTGCACGTTGTAGCGAACAGGAAACGCAGTGGAAAACATTAATGCAACGCTCCGGCTAATGAGTTTCCATACTCCAGATGTACGTTGTTCGGGGAGGAGGCTCGGCGGGCTCTCTCGCTGTCTCGTCTAATTATCCGCAGTGGAGGCTGCACCTAACATTGCGAGTGACTGCATCTGATATTCTCTCGTAACCTCATAAATGGTTTTCATTATGCAGCCTGTTCTCACTCATCGCCCTACAAATGATCCTCTCGCAGCGTTGTTTGTCAGCGCCGTCTCAGTGATGCCGCGTGAAGAGAGAAACCGCGGGTACTGGGTGACAACCTTGATGTGCGGCTGCAAGGTGGGACGCGTTCGCTGGGAAATTATAAGGAGGGTAATTAATCCGATTTGAGGAAAAACAACCAAACACACACAAAACAAATGAACGGAATTCGGAATTCACCTTGATGGAAAAAACTTAGCCGGGGAAAGTGGCGTGCGGCGTCTTACTTTGAGGAGATTCAAGTCGAATCAGTTGTGAGCAGTTTGCTGAAAGGCAGAAACAGAAAGATTGCGACGGTTCTTCCATAAAAAGACGGTGAAGATCAATGAGTTTTCGTATGGAAACAGCGGTTTCTTCCTTTTATTTGATGATTCACATTTTCTTAACTTGTCTTTTTTAGCTCCGTCATTGGCTTGTTGTCTTGTATTTGTCTTGGCTCAGCTGTGTCTCAGGCTGCGGAGTGGGACGGTCCCTCCTGCGTCCAATCGTCTCTTCCTGACAAAGCACTGAACTCCTCATTCGTCCTCTGGCATCACTTTGTTGCTGATCTTAAAGAGCTTTGAAACACTTAAATTCTGAAATGTGGTTTGGTTTTTGGTCTTTTTACTGTTTTCATGCCTTCTTGGGTTTCTTTTTGACTGCTTTTATTTTCATCTAAACTTGTGTTCCAACTCAGGTTCCCAGTTTGTTATTGTCTGGAACAAACCAGCCAGTATTTCCAGCAAATAGCCTTTTTCCGTCTTTTTAAATTGCTGTTTGACTCTTGCTTTCCACTATTTGCTTTGTGACTTATCCTTTGTGAAACACATCGACTGCCATTGATTCCAGAGACTGCCTGTGATTACTTTGTACCTTGTTTTTTGTCCTTTTTGCGTCTCGAAAGAAAAAGGAGATCCTCTTTTGAGTGCTTTATTTGCTCTCACCTCTCATTCATGTTAATGAAGAAGATCCAATTATTTTGTCAGCGTTTGACTTTGGTTTATTAGGCCTTGTATCACTGAACTGGGAGTCTTGTCCTATTTTGTTGGTATTCATGTGAAGGTTCAAAGGGATCTTCCGTGAATTCGACTTGACTCGCTTTCAGATTAAAAGCTTCGATTGTGCCAAATGTCACATGTATCAGTTCAGGTGTCCCTGGAAGATTTTCTGTTGGCTTTGAACAACGTTTATTTAGACTTGACCATGAACTGATTTGAGTTGTATCATCAAACAGATTCACAATGACACACGTTATGCAAGTTTAGACTGACTTCAACCTAAACTGCAACTTTGCAGGATGTTCAGTTTGAAACAACAAATTTAATTCAAGTAAAGGAAACATTCCCAGTAAGTCTGATTCGTTTTTGTTTTACATATTTGTTTCACGAGATTTTTACCTGAAGGAAAGTGCATTTCAACTCTGTGAGGGGATTTTGATCGTTGTACTTCAGCTTTCCTGAAAACGCTGTGATTGCACAGTTGGTGATCTGCTGCCATAAAATATATATCAAAATTAGAAAGAAAGGTTAAATGACTCACCATAAAGTTTGACCCTTTGTTTCCGTCCTGGAAGGCTTCAGGCTTCACTCAAAGCGAAGATGCATAATTAACAGCGTGCTACATATTAAACGCACTGTAATCTGGATCAAACCGAGCCCGTGCCAACTGGAGCAGATTGGCAGGAGGAGGAGGAGGAGGAGGAGGAGGAAGAGGAGGTGGTGGTGGAGGAGGAGGGTGGCTCATTCTCCTGCTTTACAGCCAACTGTGCCTCTGCTGTATTTCATGATCTTTCCACATGTCTCTTTAGAGGCGGCCCAGACAGTAAAATCAATTGGCCAGAGTTGTGGAGTTTTGGATGAGCTTTAACTGCATCGTGGGGGTGATAGAAATCGAGTCCAGCGGTGGCGTGGTAGATTTTTATTTTTCAGCCCCCCCCCCCCTTTTCATGTTGCTGTTGCCGCCTTTATGAGGCCATAAAACCGCTGCAGTAATCTCCGTATCTCTTTTATCTCCACCCACAGGCAAACAGACGTGCCCCCCGGAGAAATTCGACTGTGGGGGATCCACCAACAAGTGCGTCTCTTTGTCATGGAGATGCGATGGCGAGAAAGATTGCGAGAACGGGGCGGACGAGGAGGACTGCGTGTCTGGTGAGTCTGGCGTCATTTGGGCCTCTTGAAAACATCCGTGACGCAGCTTAAGGTCAGATTTTGACACATGCAGGGAAACTCGGTCTGTGTTGGTTTCTTTAGGTTTAGTCCCTCTGATCTCACCGTTCCAGGCGCTCCACACATTAAAGCGCAGCATGGAGCGCTCTTCATGATTCGGCCGACATGAAACAAATTTTTCTTTGAGTCATCCGCGCTTGATAACACAATTCCCTTTGAGGACAAAATGATTTCTTTTTTTTTGTTGTTGTTTCTTGGCCGTGAAACGCGAGACGTTTTTAGCATTCAGATGACGTGTGGAGTCTTTCCGCCATTACATTTTGAACGCCGAGCGTTTCGTCTCTTCCCCGAGACCCGTCAAAAGTGACATCACCCCCGCCACCAGCCAATCAGGCAGCTCAATTGTGTGGCTGCCCCCGCCCCCTCCCCCACCCGCCAGGCCCCTGCAGGGACTATCCTTGCCCTACTTCTGAGGAGCCGTGAAGAATCGGCTTCTTCTTCTTCTTCTACTTCTCTCTCCGCCTTGCCTCTTCGCATCAAGAAAAATTGATTGAGGCTACAGAGCTGTGTGTGTGTGTGTGTGGGGGGGGAGGGGGTAGACTTTGAAGATTTAGCAAAAAAAAAAAAAAGGCATGTGGTTGCCAATACACAACGGGAAGGGGGGGACAATTTTTATTATGATCCTATATTAATGATGTCGTGCGTTCCTCTGGCATCTGCTCCTCCTCCGTTGTTAATGTGTGCGTGGGTGTTCGGATTGTGCTCGGGTGGCATCTCGGCTGTTTGTGCAGATCATTCCGATACTTATTGAGAGTAGGAGGAGCTAAATGGAGTGTCTCGCGAACACAACAACCGTTTCCGCCTTGCTTAACCATTGCGATGAGTGGTCTTAATTTGGCGTGCGAGTGACCCATCAAGGACTCCCCGGCCTGGAAGTGGCCCCACACACTCGCACCATTGCGAGGGGGTAGTGATTCCATCGACTTACCATCTAATGCCGTCTTAGCTCCGATGGCTTTTCACCACGCCGTCCATTGAGACCCAGTCTAGCCCGAGCTAATCCTTCTTTCATTCTAATGTCCGTATTGATGCGGCGGTCTTAAGCCTCTCAGCAGTGACACGAGGGCGGGCCGTCGCCCCGCCAAGGCGAAAGCGGCGATTCCTTCGGCGGTAAACACGGCGCACCCTGACCGGCCAGCGCCAGTCGACCCACAGCTCGGGCCTCCGCGCCGCAACAAATGAGGCCTATTAAGCGCCACTCCTCGGTCCGGTTTATCTGACGATTGACTGGACCTCCTGCCAGCGTGGAAGGAGCGATAGAAATCAAGGCAACAGGCTTCGAAATGTCACCCGACTGCCGGAGCAGATCTGAGGATAAACACCGCAGATTCTCGACTGACATGTGTTTGATCAGACTCGGTGACCTTCACAGAGAAGTCCATGTTTACACGAGTGCGGAGCATGATTAACATCTAATAACACAAGTAACGTGGGAGAGAGCGTGGAGTTGATTCAGCTGAGTTAAAGAGGGTTAACTGCATTGATCTTTGCATGCAGGAGCCTGTTAAACCTTTTTAGCCTGTTTCCCACTTAATTCCCGCGATGAGGGGCTTTCCGTGACCCCCTCCAAGTGTTTGTGCATATCTGCTCTTGTGCTTCAAGGTTAAAGCCCCTCTCGACAGTTGCGTCTACCGATTCGGGGAACGAAGCCGTCCACTCGTGCGCCACTTATGGGCTCTAAAATAAACACAATCTGCACCCTGCAAACAGGAGACAGAGTCGAGGAGGGGATCATTCAAGAGAGTAAACATGTGGTGCAGGGTGAGTCAGATACATCTGCACTCAAAATAGCATCTCGCTCACAGTATAGGAGCTGCAAACTCTGTAAATAGGTGAATATTGCCTCCTGAAGTTTACCCAATGGTACAGAGCCTCGTTCAACCACTGCAGAGGTCATATCTGCTTTTTAGCATACTTAGAAAGTTGCTGTTGATGTCCGTCTTTCATAGCAGCTTGTTGACTTCCTGCTAAGACGTTTGGTGACTTTGCCATTCCAAATGATTCGCCATCAGCTCTGCATCTGCTACATCAAAGTGATGTCTGCAGTGAGAACTCTCCTGGTCCTAAACATGGAGAGATGGAGATCACCAGCTGCTCTGTGTACGTTACCACATGTCGTCGGCCTCGTTGCAACGGGGGAATCGACGTCTGAGCCGCGTTGACAGTGATATATGTTTAGAGATAGAAAGATGAATGAGTGAACACATGTGAAAAGGATGTGGCGGAAGTTTTGACATGGTTTCGAATCAAACTTCCTAATGAGCAGAGAGAGTGTTTTTTTTTCCCAGCCACGTTTCACCGCTGCCAGCGAAGGCTCAGCTGCAAAACCTCGGCTCGCGGTGCTGTAGTTCCAAATCATCTTTGGGTGCAGTTATGGTAATTCGAAACATTAAAGCATGAAGTGAAAGTCTGAAAGCCCTCCAGCAGCACTCGGCATCCATAGCTGAAGTGACTCACGGAGTCTAAATAGGAAGCGGGAATGCTGCTGCAGCTTCTGCTGCTCCCGTCCAGGAAAACTTTTCCCGACACAATCATCTTACTTGAAGTGGGTCAGCAGCCCCCGTCACCTTCTCCTCCTGCTTGGAACTGTTGTTTTTTTTCCCTCCTGTGACGGGCCCCGGCGGTTTGAGTGATGGCCGGGGGTCCGCCTCGCTTGATTCAAGCAGCCTGATAAAATAACAGACGGGCTGAATCCCGCCCGGATCCGACACGGCTCAGGAAACGGGAAGCGTCGCGCGGTCTTCACTGTCGCTGCGCGGCGTCACACTGGAGCGTCACCTCGCTGAGGGGAAATGGTTTGCCTGCGTGTGTTATGAGCACTAATAGCTCGCAATGTTTCTGAATTTCAGCCGACAGTACTGCCTCCTCGGGGGGGCTTGATGGGTCGTGGAATAAGTTTCCGCGACTCCTCTCCCGGCATCCGGTGTCAGACAATTTCTGAAACTTTCAGAAATTGACAGTGGAACATTTTCATCCACTTAACGTCTGGATCGTCCTGCTGCCTGGCGACGAGGAAATGAGACAGGAAAAATAACTCGTTTCAGATATGAACTCGTGTGAAAATCTTTACGCTTCTCTTCAGCGCAACGAGCTTTTTGAGTCTCTCTTTTCTATTCTGAACGCTCTCGTACCGCTGCACAACACGAACAACACACCCCTTTGTCCCTCGCCGTCGTACAGTACAACAGACTCGCACATGCAGCTGACCTGGTTTCTGTTTATTCGAATCCATTATTGAATCCAAGACGTGAGCGTCACGTTGACTGACAGGTGAATCATTTATCGGACACCGCAGCCCTTTGTGGATCTGCTCGAGGGAGGATCGGAACAAACTTCGGAGGCCGACGAAGCAGGCGTCACGTTCCACTCCAGTTCACGGCGATGCTTCATTTCTCAAAAATGAGAAATAGCGCACGAAATGAAGCGGCTCCCTCTGAGCATCAGTGAACACAAAGAAGCGTCATCAATATTGAAAAAAGCGAGCGTGGCGGAGGACTTTTAGGAGCTGCGTTGAAGCAGATTTGACTTGACTGAGGAGCCTTTTCACGACAGCTGCAGTCGGCACCAACGCCAAAGTTACACACCGCTCTGCTGTGGGTAGCTGTGAAACAAAGTTCAGCCACACAAAAGTCGCCCCACTTCTGAAGGTTTGTGTCGGTTCAAGTGTACGCTCCCTTTCAAGCTGCCAAGAAGAGAAAAGCCAGTGATTGTACCGGGGGGAACGCATGAATTGCTGCTGTAACGGCGCATCAATCAGTTACTTTGTCTTTGCCATCGTATGAAGCACTATAACGCGAGCGAGAGGGCTGCCTGATGGCATGAAAACAGCCCCCAACGTTTTCTGAGTGCACATTTAAACCCGATATTGATCTTTTTACGAAGACTTTCAAGACACTGAGATATGTTTTGTGGCTGCCTCTCATCGCTCTGGTTTACTCCCGTTCTTGTTTGACTGTCCAATTGTTTCCAGCCTCTCATCCGTGCGTATTCACAATTACACCCCATACATCACCACTTAGTAGAACTACGACTCTGAACTTACTCAGTTCTAGATTTAAACCTATTTTCTTCCTAATTTTGGGACCTTGTTGGACAGTCAATGTTCAATAACGATCCAAACCTTTAATTTTAGGGTTGTGGAAGAGTTGGAGATAAAGTCTCGCATCCGTACATTTTTAAACTCCCCCTTCAGCATTAAACTGATCAGACCTGTCGCCCCCTTTTGTTTGATGGACCCAACCTGGATCTGTTCCCTCTTTCTGCCGCTCTCAATAATTCCTCAGGATGTTTATTATTCCAAGATCTCTGTCCTTATGAAGCTGACGCCAAGCTTTTATTTGAATGCACCTTGGCTATTTGGGACTCAATCGACTTGTAAAGTGAAACTTTAACTGTCACTTTGAATGCAGAGGGAGCAGATTGGAGTTTTATCCTTGCATGGAAAAAAACGATGTTAATTTCAAGATTTAATTTTTTTGCTTGTGTGCAAACAAACTTTTCAGGAGTTATTTCGAAGTTGTATATGAAATGATGTTCTCACCAGGCGCCTCTCAGGTCAAAACACCACGACACCCCCCTGGACTGCTTGCACTCGAACCATCCAGACGAACCCTTCGCACTGAAAAGAACAGGGTCATTCGGCTCTTTCCTGAAGCAGAAGGTTGTGGGCGTCTCCCTCTTTTCTGTTTTCTCAAAGTCTGCCTCCGTGAGCATGCTCGTCCTTAATCCTCCCGACAGCGAGCAGCAAACTCCAGCTCACTTCACACTTTCTCTTGTATTTACCCAACTACCAGTGGAGCGATCTCGCAGCCAGAGCGGGCTGAGCTGGAACCGAGCCAGCCGGCTCCGGCGCGCTCCGCTCTGAGTCGAAACGTGCCGAGCGCGGGGCCCCGCCGCGGACTGGGAGAAGTAAATCTTGCAGAGGCATCCTGCTAATTGAGTCATCCACATGTTGAATTATGTATCAAGTAGAATCTAGCCCCTCGCTAGAGAAAGCTTTCCCTGATCAACATTACATTAGGAGGCAGCTCCAGAGAGGCTGCACGAGAAAGTTGAACTGTGTCCTCAACCGTCGGCGACGGGGAGATTAATGTGCACTTACTCTCTGGGTATTTCTTCTGAGCACGTCTGTCTGCTGGGATCAACTGCAAGACACAGTATCCAGGCTGGATTTGTGGGGGGGGGGGTTTGCGAGTGTGCGTTTGCGGCGGCACTTAATGTCATGGCGAGATGACTGCCTGCCGAGCGCGTATGATATTTGTGGGAGTTTTTATTGTTGCTCGATTTCTGCATTCATATTTAACGCCGCATGGGTAATACTGAGCAAACGCCGACGTCCTGCCTTCCTCCCAGCTGTCTGCCTCTGAACCGGCTAATACTGCGCAGCACCAGTGATGAAGCTTTCACACAGGGCCATTTCACAGCTCTCAACAGCTCTCACTGACATGAGTTCCTTCTAATTTCGCTCCGCTAATGGAAATCTTGACAGGCTCTCAGTTTGGCTAAATAGCGGGTGTTTTGTCTCGTCTCAGCAGTCGGTGGACACCCTCCTTTTGTTCCCGACGATGACCCTCAGCTACTGCAACTCTTTGGGAAGTAGCGATACCTGCACTTCGATACCAGTTCCTGAAGGACACTTTTTTTTTTTAATGGCTGTCGAATAAGATCCACTGAAATAAAAAATACACACCACTGTGCAGAAGTAAACATGAAGCAAAAAAAAACACGAGTCTGGTGCGCCGCCCTCGAAGGGATACCGGTCAGATTTTCACTCCTGGCTCGTCCTCTATTATCCTGCACCGGTTGTTACTTTGGAAGCGGGAGTTGTCACCTCTCTCTAACAGCTGCGTTTGCTCTCTAGATGTGTGTGAGGCTTCACAGGAAGGGAGCAGTCACTTAGATATTTCCCTGGTGAGACACTGTGACCTGTCGGAACTGGTCGGCAGCGGGAGTGTGTGTTTCCATTTTTTTTTTGCTTTTTGAGGTACTGTCGTAGGTGTGCGATGTGTTTGTGCGATGTGTGTGTTTGTCAGAATGACCTTGCTGCAGCAACCGGAGCTGCGGCGGAGCTCCGAGCGGCGCAGACAGAGCCGTAACCTCCAGCATGAGTTTAGGAGCCCACTGTGCCTCCTCCAGGGGGCGCAGCAGCAGAGAGGCGAAAGGGGGCAAAAGACAAATTCAAAAAAAAGGTCATTGAAAGGCCGCGACTGTACATGAAAATCCCAGACAGCAAGCGATGACAAATTGTTGCCATGGCTACCCAGACGCCGAGTGGCATTTGGCGTGTGGTTTCCTCTCTGCGGTCCACTTCAGCTCTTCGCTCTGCTGAATAGTCTGATTGTCTTTCACACAGTAAACACAGTGGGCTGCTTGTTTTGGTCTGCACCACAGTTCGGCCGCACTTTCACACTCGCCTAATTGAAGCAGACGATTCGATAAAATGGACAGTGGTCCATTTACAGCCGACCAAAAGGTCCTGGTCAAACTGCAGCCTCCGCGGTCGGAGAGGGGACCGTCTGAAATGAGCAGACACTTGAAATATAGATTTGTCAATGTGCAGAGAAGTGGTAAACAATTAATTTTTCAGGAGGAAGCTAAGAAAGCTCTCACCAGGCAAAACCAAATATAGACTTTTAGCACTCGAAGTGATAATACTAAGGCGACCGAACGCCACTTCCTGCATTACATTGAAGGTTAAACCCCAGGAGATCAGTGAGGAGAGGAAAAGCGTTCGCTGTTCCCTGCAGGGAGGCTCGTTCTCCCGCAGAGAAATCAGGAGTTCTCTTTACAGCCTCTCGTGCAATACTGGTATTCCTCACTTGACCTGCTCCACTCCTCTTTTTTCACCAACCACTTTCATACTTTTTGTCTTCCTGCTTTGTGCACTCAAACTTGCCACAAACACACACACACACCTTCACATGGTGCACACATTCATCAGCAATAATGCTAACGTGAACAGAACAACCGGTCGTCTCTGCCCTCTCCATCTGAGCCACCGGTTGCCGCTGGCAACCATCTCCAATCATGGAAGCTGCCAGTAAAAGTGAAGTGGGTTATGGCGGCAGCCTCTGACGAGCACGGCGGGGGTTGTACGGAAGCCCCCCCCCCCCCCCAATCGAACGAAGGATATCAAAAGAAACGTCATGACCTGTGGCTCCAATATAAAGCTCTCACGCGATTATCAATGGATTTTATATTAGTTCTCTTTAGGGTTCAGAGATTGGACAGTTGGCTGCTGCCAACTGACTGGCCGGCCAGTTGGCTCTTGGACAATATTTTGTTTATTTCCCCCCTTTATTGGTCTGCATCCTTCAGAGTTCGACTCGATAAATCAATAACCTATAAATCCCGGTTCAAACCACGCTGGTGTGAGTAGGAACCTCCAGAGTTTGGTAGATCAGTCGCATTTCGTCGCCTCCCATCTGCCCCTCAGAAGCTGCGAGCACAGGCGTCCTTCATCCGACTCTGCAGGACTCGTCTTCCCGACAGTGGCAAACAGCTGCTCAGGCGCGCTTCGCATCTAACTGCTTAGCAAAGGTCTCGAGGTAATTTATGGTGTTTGATTAGAGAAGTTTAGCCGGTAGGCAGCGGCGTTTTCGGGATCACCTCAGTCAGCAAGCCCTTCTCTGTGCCAACGTGCACGCCGGCGATGTCAGCAGTGGCCGTGTGCCGTCACGGTCCCGGTGTTGATTTCCGCGTCTTGCCGGTGTCCCTGTTTACACCGTATCCTCGTGTTCCCTGCTCCAGTTTTTACTCCACCTACTCCCGTCGTGTTTCCTGTTTTGCGCCGGCATCCTGTCTTGTGCCTAACATTCGCTGTCGATTGTCTCGGTATTTTCGATTCAGTGTATGATCACCTCATGTGCCACCGTCCCTCTGATTGACTCTGACCCTGCTTTGCGCTCTTCCCTCAGGTGTGTGTTGTTGAATGAGCCTAGAAATACCTCCGTATCTTTGTCGATCCACCTGCCTCCATACCTAAAATACTTGATCGTTCCTGTTTGAACCAACCTGTTGTCCTTGCTGTTCGAAACCTGGTCTCCTTTGCTCCCTTCTGGACTTTGATTTTTGTGTGTTCTCCATCTGGTGTCGGGTCACATTCCTGTTCACCTGGTGTGTGTATCAGATTTATTTGGATCATAATGTCTAAAGTGGTTATAATCATTGCTATGAAGGACATTCTGATGTGAAAGTTTTGTCTCTATA
>JASSRZ010000042.1:13450732-13461967 GCA_032164315.1 Malacoctenus gilli
GATCCTTCTCACAGTCCAACAGAAGTCAGAGTTTTTAGTCTTAAAAAGCCTTTAAAGCATCATCACAGCTTGAAGGCAGGAGCCTCTTTTGTGAATTCTAGAAGCAGCTCCAGGAGCTGCTTTATTGAGCCTTCATGTAAAATATTTAACTTCATTGTCTTGTGTAGATTTACCACAGATAGTGAAAGTAAAACCGTTCATATTAAAAATGAATGAGTCCTTCTTCGCGCTGTAGATTCAGGGTAATTTTGCAAGTGAACTGAAATGTTCCTCTGAATTTGAATAAAGAAAATAGAAGCATTAAATTCCAACTATCAGGATGTTTTTGTTCTTATTTACGTTGCTGCCTGTTTGCGTGCTTTGCTAGAATGGATTAATTTCTGCTCAGACTTCTTTTGGGTGCATGGAATCGATGTTTTTCTTAGTTTGGTGATCTTGTGGCTTTTAATCAAACGCTTCTGAGATTTTTAGTGGGATTTACAAAGCTGTTGTGTGAATCACGCTGCCCTCAGGCTCAACTCACTCGTTCGCAGTTCACGTCGCACGTTCATCAGGGAGAAATGGTTATTTGAGTTCACACGGCAGTCATCCTCACTTGTTTGTAGTCTGTTTATAAGCGATTATGAACGCGAGCAGGATTAATAGTAGACTTGGGAATCGTCACATTGTGCACACTGTGTCAAGTGTCCATGCTGACATCAGCATATTACACTATTCTTGCAGCAGCACACCGAGCTAAAAGAGTTTTTACTGTTGCAAAAGCATTCCAATGTCATTTTTCTGAGTTTCCTCTTGCGTGGCTCTAAAACTATTGGTTTCAGCCGAAAACACACTTTGTTAGGTGCTTCAGTCCTCTGTGACTTATTTGTCATTTAAAACCCTCCAACTTGCTTGGCATCATCAGCAGATGGTCTGTGGGTTCAAATCTGCTCTGAAGCTTTTCTCCCAATTCGTTTAGCCGGCGTCCCCCGGCGGAGCGCCAAGTCTCTCTCCGGCGTAATCAGGCCACTCATGTACATTTCTAATGACCTTTTTCCCTCGTGAGGCAACGCAGACGCTTATTGAACCTCCTGAATCATTTAATGCCAAATTAGTGTGGTGTGCGGGCAGGGGACCTAACAGGGGCAGCGCTTATCAAACGCTCTGGCGTCGCACGCTTCTTGTTCAATATTGATGAAGACGACACTTGTTTTTATATCGGTTTCTCTCCCAGTGCTCCTGCGGCCACCGTGTTGGTACCAGTGAAGCCGTTAAGCGCAGATGTTTGGCGAGGGGAGGGAAAAAAGCAGTAACACATGTTGTCATAACATAGGATAGTAAGTAGGTTAGAGTCCTACTGAGACTAGTTTAGGAGAGATCAGCCCAGCTCGTAAGTGGTTTTGTTCTGGGTGTGCTGGTTTCTGTGCAGCTATGGACTCGCAGCGGGAGCCTTCTTTCATCTCAGCTGATTTCAGTTCAATGAGCTTAAAGAGTGCAATCACCTAACGAGGACAGCGAGGTCGGGTCAGAGAACTGGCACATCTGAAAGGCCCCCCCGACCTTTACTCCAGAGGAAAAACAGATCTCGTCGGCTGTTTTTCCACCCCCTGGTTTGATCCGTAACAGTGAAAGGAAAATGAAGTGCGGCTCCGAGACTCGGGAAGGTTTGGCGGGTTTCTCACTGCAGGTGAGTGGTGATGTGCTGCTGCATTACAATTTGCTGACTGCGTAAAATGCTGCATAACAGCAATCCCCGGCTGTAACCAGCCTCGGCAGCCGTAGGCGGCGGCGTTTGAGCCCCAACTCCCCGCGGTTTGTGTAAATATCAAATTCTTCCTGTCCCCGCGCCGGCCCCGGTGCTGCTATGGGCACGCAGCGTGAGCCCTGAATCCCTTCACAGACCCAACGCTTTCAGCGAGACATGACTAAAAGGAGGGGTGGGGGGGCAGAAAAACACACCCTGAAAGGTGGGCAGGGAGAGAAAAGGGATTCACGGCAGCTTGATGTTTCCTTTCGGAGCGACAGAAGCATTTTTCAAGCAGCAGGATCGATACCGCTGGAGAAAGGCAGAAAGCAGCAATTACAAATTAGGTAAAGGACATCAGGATGCGACTCCTAACTCTTTGAAATCACATCAATTAAGATATGATGTAACACAAGTGTGTCATTTACATTTGCAGCTTCTACACTTGTGCTAATTGAGCTTGTTAAAAATAAACAAATGCTCTTAGCTGAAGCTTTCTTCCAATGATTGGACAGACAAGTTGAAGATCACAGCATCTGATATATCTGATAATTGCTTTTCAATTAGAGATTAGAGGCTGTTGATTATTTTATTTCATAGGGCAAGATAATCTCCTCCAGTTAAACCTTCCGTAGCCTGAAGAGACAAATGTTAAGAACACTTTCAAATATTTACCTTGATTTTTTTCCTGTCATTTTTCCGTGTAAAATTGACTATGAAGGTTGAATATTTCACTGCTTTTTTTTTAATGTCTGACATCTTACTGTCTGCAAGAAAATATGTGATTGTTTTAGGTGAAAATGTAAAAATCCGCCCAGACAATGTAGAATCGACATAACTGCGCCGTCACCAAGTTGGCGTCGGATCAGATCTCTCAGATTTTCTCTCTTTCCTGCTGGCAGACACGCGATCTGCCGGTCTGTAAATGAAAGAGAAGCAAAGAGAGGAAACACAAATAGACCTTGAGAGAGAGGATGAAGCATCAACATGGAGAGCCATCGCGGAGAGGACAAGGACTGGCTAATGGCAGGGAGAGCGCTCTTACCTTTCAGCTGCGGAAGAGAAGAAGCCTTTCACCATCTTCTTGTCATAAACACCATCATGCTGTCCTTTTTCTCCGGGTTTCGATGCCATCATTGACATTTAGCCGCGCAGAGAAATTCCATTTCCTCCGCTCAAACCTCCATCAAGCCGTTAACTTTCTTTGAAACTTTTCCTGATCCGCCTGAAGCTTCAGCCAGACCTGAAACTTCACTGAAACAGTCACCAACAAGATTCTGAAATGTCACGTTCAACTTCAGTTTTATTTTGAAGCATTATTACAAATAGACGACCTTTAAACGTGATAATTAAACCTCGATTGACAGGATTTTGAGGTAAAATGTTTGAATTTCATGTTGTTTTTGCGGAAGAAATAAAACATGAGATTATGTCTGTCCTCCTCCGCCCAGATGCCAAAGCCTGCCCCGTTGGGGAGTTCATGTGCGGCAACCGCAAGTGTTTGGCCACCGTCTACGTGTGCGACGGCGACGACGACTGCGGCGACGGCAGCGACGAGCTGAAGTGCACCTCCCCTCTGACCTGCGGGCCCAACCACCTGCGCTGCAACACCTCGGAGTGCGTGCCGCTCATGTGGAGCTGCGACGGGGACCCCGACTGCGCCGACAGCTCCGACGAGGGGCCCGAGCGCTGCGGCGGCGACGGGGCCCCCTACCTGCTGAACCGCCGCGCCAACTGCACCGCCGGCGAGTTCCGCTGTGCCAACGGGGAGTGCGTGCGCCTCACGTGGAAGTGCGACGGCGATCCGGACTGCAAGGACAAGTCGGATGAGTCAGACTGCCGTGAGTTCCCTCTTTTGTCTTCGTCACTTTGAATCCACAGCTGCCTCTTCATCATGTACTTCACTCGCTTTGGTGCGTCTCCCTTTGGAGGAGCTCTGATCTCGTCTCCATTGTTCCAGCTATTTTTGTTCAACAGACTGCGTCTCAGCCTTCAATGAAAGAAGAATATGTTGCTCTGTTTAGGAGGCTTTTCTGTACGTATGAATCATCCCACGCGGTTCCAGCACCTCTTCAGTGAGACTCAAAGTTCTCCACATGTAACTGTTGTTCTCTGAGTGAGGAGGGTTAAATCAGGTCGCCACTTCACGCAACATAATAAAACACAATTTGCATGCAGAATGAAAAAAAAATGACAATCACGTGTTACAAGAAAATAGGGAAACATTTTTTTCAGAAAAATTGGGACATAGACGATTTTTTTGGCAGCATTTTTTCTCAAATACGTCCATTGATTGTGCAGTAAACAAAAGCTCGGATGTGCATTGAATCCTGGCGAAATCTTCCAGCTCAATGTTGCTCAGGGAGGCGGAAAAAACCTTCTCCTTTCATTGTCTTGTCTTCTTGATTTCATGTCTTCTTTTTTTTTTTTTACCTCCAAAGGTCAGGTTATATTTAGATCAGGCTCGAACTTATTTTTCATTTTTCTTCTACTTTCTCCACGACTTCTTTGAAGGCTGTGCGTTGGGTCTGATACACTGTTGTCCAGAAACACTAATTAGCTTGCACATGCAAAGACACTTGTGGTTTTCTTCTGCATGTATTTTGTGGTTGATCAGCTGAGAGAAGTGACGCAAACCAATGGAAGGCTGCCAGCTGAGGAAAAATAGAAGCATACCAAAGCAAACCTGTGGTAGCTGGCGGCCATCGTCCAGTTGAAAAGTCGTCACGCTTTGGATAAAAACAGATTTGAATCCTTCTTATGTGGACTGAAAGTTAAGAAAACCATCTAATTTGGGACGACAGGGAAAATAAGGCTCCGCAGATGACATTTCCTTCCACGTCTGAGGCTTAACTTTGTCATTTAACACTTTTCTCGCTCCTCTGGGAGTCGAGGAAGGGAATTTTTTTTTCCCTCTAAATGTGTCCACTGGGGGTTAAAAAAATGTGTTTCTGTTGATAAACCTGGTGTGAAGATGGGGCCTGGTGATAAACCAGGTTTTCCTATTAGCTGGTCACGGATGGTGGAGCCCCGAAGCTCTTGTCACACTAAGCCAGAGTGTGAAGCCCAGATATTCATTATCAAGATGTGCGACGCACACATCAAACGCACCTCACACTCCATTGCGGCGGTGTCACATGAGATGGCACTTAGAGAAGATTGATGTTTTGTTGGCCAACTGGATCCTTGCGCTGAGGACAGGGACTGGGGGGGGGTCGAGGGGGCCACCACCTCATTTTCGTCCACAAGTTCGCCTACCTATCTGTGCCCTGCATTCGCCAGTCGCCATAAAGATTGAATTTATTCTGCGAGTTGACGGCGAACTATCACCGTGATTCATCTGCGTTTCCAGGCGCCTCTTATGAATCCACAACACATGCCACATCACTGCGCGCAGGATGTTATTGGACAATCATACATCCAGACGGAGCCACCGGATGCACAATATAGACGGAATAATGCTTTCTGTCATGTGTGTGGATGTGCACGTGCGTGGGCGCACGTGTGTGTCCAGCCCCGTTTCCATGACATTTCCTTCATCCTGCTCGTCCTGTGATAACGCTAAATCATGTCCCTGCAGTCATATATATTGCTTTTTAGTGAGGTTTTTTTTGGAGAGAGTCATATGAGATTAGTGCTGATGAAAAGCTCGTCTGTGCTTCGGATAATAATGAAACTTGGCGTGGCTTCACACAGCCATCTTTGTGTTATGATATAAATGTGTTGTATATGTATTGATTGGGCTCCTTTTATTTTCTGGCCTCGCTTTACACGAACATCAGAGTGAATCATTTGGCATGACTCGGTGATTTTGATGGTTCGCGTGACTCTGTGAGGAGAATCAGGCAAGAACAACGAAATGTGGACAGTTGAAAAATGGAACAAAAGGCTCGCGGCCCCGACTTGACCTCACTCTGTTTCTTTTGAGGAGATTAGAGGGGATTTAAAAGTCCAATTTTTGGGCACATCTGTTCTTGCGCGCAGCCCTGTTGACGTGCCGTCCGGACGAGTTCCAGTGCGGCGACGGTTCCTGCATCCACGGCACCAAGCAGTGCAACAAGGTCCACGACTGTCCCGACCACAGCGACGAATCCGGCTGCGTCAACGGTGGGTCCGCCCGGCTGCCAGATTTTGTCCTCCCTCCTTTCCGTTCATCTGTCCTCTTCCTTTCAACAGCTGTGTCCATCTCTTGTGTCCCTCATTTCTTGAGCACAGTCAACTCGTGAGGAATTTTAGACGCAGGATCTCTCATGTCTGTGATTCACTCAACACTAAGTTTCTGAGTACAATCCAGAAAACTGGCTCCTCAAATTGGTTCACGGGTACTCCAGGGGTGCTTGATGAAATTCCAGGGGGAACTTGAAACAGTCCCCAAAAACTATATCCAAGCCTTAATGCAGTAAAATAATTACACAGTTTTGAGCGCCTTTCTCTTTTCGTGAAAATATTGAAGTACAATTTAACTTTATGAATAGGAAGTTCCTAAAAAAACACCTCACAGATATTTTTTTTATTGTTTATTTGTAATAAAGTTTAATAGTGCAGTGGCTTGGCTATCCTGAAATGACTCATCCAGTCGTGCATAAAAACATCTACAACACTGGTTCCTTTGAATAATGAATTGTGTCCTATGTGGCTTTCTTCAGAAAACACAATATAGGTCATCAGCTTTTTTCTTAGTTTTTATGAAAATGTTTTGGGAATTTCACTTTTCAAATGTTAATGTCTAAAAATGATCTGCATTACTTCATTTGTGCAGATGGTTGACAATTTCTGAAGGGCTTTAAAAGCAGAGCTGATGTTGTCAGATGCGTGGTGCTGCTTCAGTTTCATACAGCTGCTTCAGTACAATAAAGCATCGTGTGGATGTGAAAATCCACCAAAAGAGGCACAAAAATGTCGAATGTAAATAAGTGAAAAAGGGGCTCGAATTTATAAACATACCACCAATTTCTCTCAAAAATTTTTCAATGGACGTCACTGTGAGTTTGACCCGCGCCTCTTAAATGAGACGTGATTAAAAGAAATAAAATTGGGCTGTGATTTGATATCATGTTTTGCACACTGTGAGTGTTTCTGCTGCCACAGCATGGAGGGATGAACGCAGCTGGCTACCTTGCTGAGAGAGCGACTGTGTGCAGCCTGTCGCCTGCAGCTCTCTATCTGACAGCTCACAGTCGCTGTTTACTTCCTGTTCCATCGCTCGCCTTGATACTTGAAACTAATCCGCTGCAGAAAAGAAAAAAACAAAACAACAAACGCTGAAATTGTTCGCTGTCTTGTCTCGATAAGTGATTATATGGTTTATGTCAACAGCAGGAACAAATCATTTAATGTTGAACTAAAGAAGACAGTCCATATCATTGGCTGGGTGACAGACTGGGAGTTTCCTTTGAATTGTTTGCTTCAAACACCTTTTTGAGTGAGAAAGACATTTGAAAGCAGAGGAAAAACTAGAGCATATCGAGGTATATATAGAAATGAAACACATTGATAGATAAAATAACAATTCAGGCACTTGTTGATGTGAGAAACTAAGTCAGAATAAAGTTTTTGGAGTTGATGTAATCCAGAGCAGCCATGCAGGCTGCCTCTCATGGTGCATCGACATGCTGACGTAACTTCCGTCTGGTCTTTTCTTGCTTGTTTTCGCCACAGCGACCAAATGTGAAGGCCCGCTGAAGTTCCTGTGCAAGAACGGCGAGTGCATCGACAGCTCCAAGGTGTGCGACTCGGTCAAGGACTGCAAGGACCGGTCGGACGAGCCCAAGAAGGAGTGCGGTAAGACGACGTCACCTCCGGCGTGCACTCACGCTTCCCGTCGAGAAAAAGCTGCTTCTTCCCTGCAGGGGCAGAAAAAGAGTGTGTCATGACACTCACAGATTGCAAGTGAAAGCTTTTACTTTGTTTCTCGGTGGTCTGAAGTAAGAGAAAGCTCGGCTGCACAATTAAAGTCATCCGTACGCGTTTGTGTCGGCGGAGCTCTAGTCTGAGCTCTGTGCCGCGAGGATGCCCCCGCATATATATTGTAAGTGGATTCAAGCAGGTAATGTAGCTGCGTAATCGTGTTTGCCATAACAAAATGCGACTACCTCCCTCCCATTACCTTGCATTTCAAAGGCTGCGGAGGCAACACTCAAATTAGAAGCAACCCTGTTGATCAGAAAAAAAGCCTGCATGTACTAATTACCATCAAACGGAAGGAGAAAAAAAACCCCTCTTTTTCCGCTCTCCTGTAATCTCTCTGCGCTCGATCTCTCTCTCTCACTGTGGCCGCACACCTTCATCTGCTTACACAGTTACAGACCATGACTAATGAAACGAGCGTTCGATGGCAAATCCTGAGTGCTTCTTTGTTTTTCTTCCTCCGAAGACGGGAAACAAGGAGCTGTCTGCTTTCATATCGTGCAACAGCCCGAGAGGGTCTCAACCCTTTAACTCCCCGCTCGTCCAACTGCAAACATTTTCCAGAAATCTATAGAACTTCCCTTAGCCTGATCAAACTACTTTTTTTTATTACCATTCATTCAAATTTTAATGTTATTTCTTCCAAAAAACCTTGAAATACATGAACCTTCAAATGTCTTAAGTGAAAAGATAAATAGTAATAAAAAATCTTCAAAAATGTTTTTTTTAGTAATTAGTTGATTTTTTCTTCCAAATTTTGATAACTGAAAAAAAATAAATCAAATGATTGAAAAGTAAGAAGAAATAAAGAAGTGAAACAAAAATGTGCAATTGTAGTAATAATAACGATGATAATTATGAGAATTTTTAGGGATTCTCATTGTTCCATGTCTGCTCTATCAGAAGCACATTCAGGGGTTAACGTCGGGGGGGTAAAGTGACAGCTGGTGGAGTACAGTAGACTGACCTCTGCCAGGGATGGAAACTGCAGAAGCAAAACAGGTATTCCAGTGAGAAATGCCCCCCCCCCCATCCTCTCCTCTGCCCCCGTCTCCTCCTCCTCCTCCTCCCTCCCTCTCCTTCAGCTCCGGTCTTGTTCTCAGCTCATTATAAGCGTGTCCACACATACCTCGCTCATCGCACTGCTCGCTCAACCGTTCCCTCGCAAGATGTTCCCCAACAGAAACACAGACAAAAAATAACTCAAGACGGGGGGAAAAAAAACCCTTAACAAAAACGCTCCCACTGCTGCGAAACACATCCGTGGATGTGAGATGATGAGGTGATTTCGCTTTGCCACATCAGCCTTACAGCAACATAAAGACGACGCGTTTCTCCCTGCGCGCGAGCTAATGTTTTCCCCCGTTTCCCGTCTCATTAGGAATAATGACACATTACCACAGTCCCATCGCTCACTGCGCCATTCATTTCCTTACATTGCACCGTTGCCTTCCCCTGACATGTATGAATGGGAAAGGGCCGTCTATGGAGGTTTACCATGGCAAGAGGGTGAAAGAGAGATGGAAGTGTAGCACAGAAGGAGGGAGAGATGTGATGTTTGTTTGCCTGTGTGTGTGTGGGTGGGTGGATGGGATGGGGGGGGTGACCTCCAAATCACGGCTGTCCTTGGAAGCGCTCTGCAAAGAGCTGTGCATTTTCTTCCAGGCTCACTCGCTCGCTCGCCAGCCGCCTTTGTCGGCCACGCCGGCCGTCTCAAAGAAGCGGGGCTGAGTGAGACCTCGGATCCTGCTGCATCCTGTTTTTCTCTGCCGTCTGAACTCAATTTTGAGCTGAAGGATGGAGAGCAGCGGGAGCCGCTTTGACGGGCAGGTTGCTGTCAACCATCCAGCTGAATGAGAGCTGGGGAATTTAATGCTGGCGGCGGCGGCAGGGCTCAAAGTCTGCTGGCGCTTATACAAAGCAAAGATGTTTATTCACCGCATGAAACTTTGGCCGCTCTTTGGAGAGGTAAAGTTTCCTGTTTCTATTACAATAAATCTTCTTCTTATGAGGCAAAACAGTTATTGGCAACCCCTGCAGTCTATATTAGTCCGATTTCACGTCGTTTGATTGCCAAAAATGCACCTTCAGGGTGATCTGGAGTCTAGGCTGAAACGTTACATTGTGAATGGTGCAGTTAATGAGAGAGCTGATTTTACTCGTTTTACCCGAAGAAAAATTCAAATACGCTGAATAGTGCAGGTTTAAGAAAGGTTCCTGATTGATACACTATGAAGAATGGCCACAAAATACTGTAAAAAAAAAAAAAAATCAGTTTCTGCTTGAAAAGAGACAAAAATTCAGCATCTGATAAAATGAAAACTTTGGAAGGATTTGCTCAAAGTCAGAAATGAAGATTTTGGACGTTAATGATTTATTATTGACCTGATGAGATGTGACTTGAATAAAGTAGTCAGTAAGTTTTACTTTTGTTTGCAGTTGTTTTGGCGAACTCCTCTCCCACTGTCTTTTGAGAGTAATTGTTGCATTCCTGCTGTTGCTGTGTTGGAATTGCCAAACAGTAGAAAAGAAAACAAGAAAAGTGGTTCTTCCAGAGCAGTGAGCTGTGATGAAGCTCTGAACTAAGGCCGGATGCTGTGTAAACAGTAAACAAAACAGATGAAAACGGCAGAGTCAGAGTTCACGGCCGCAGAATCAACACGTGGAGAATTTATCAGCTGGAGCGAGATGTCGGGGGACCCTGTGTGGCAAAAAGGCTAAACGGGTTCACGGATATCTGACATACGATCATCAGCATATCAATGTGCGACACGAGGTCACTTTAGTGTTTACAGCTTCTTCCTACTGCCACAACAGTGCAAAGCCAGCCACAGTTCACCGGAAAACAAGTGTAAACAGCAACATGTGGATGCAAATGGTTATATGTAATCATATGTAGTACTCAAACTACTACATTGTACTTAAAAATGTTCTACAGACCTAAAAACATTTTTTTAAAAAAAACCACACAGAAAGTATTGTGAAGTGAATAAAATAATAAATTGGTGTTTTCTTCCTGGTGTTAAAACCTTGATTCTTGGATCATGTTTGTCTCGATCAGGATTCAGCTGCTACTTTGCTTTAATCGTCTCCTCACAAACACACGCACACGCGCGCGCAGGAATTTCCTAGATATTGATGAATGTGCAACGCTACATCGGGCAGCACATTCCAAACAGCATTAAGCAGCCCTTCCTACCGACGTCCGCGCTTTCTGCGGCGGTTTAATCCGTTTCCCTCTTTATCACCTACTCACAGTCGTCCATCTCTCATTGTGCGGCCACGTTTTATTGTTGGTGTAAATAAAGAGGAGCCCGTGATGCCGCTGAATGAAGTGTTGGGGACATTTTATTTCTATTGACTCAATCTTTTACCAGTTATTTCCCTCTTTGATTTATTGAGACAATGGGATATTTTTCAAACTGACTATGGACAGAAAAGAGGCTGAAGTCCTTTACGATTACTTTGAATTGACTTGTGGTGAATTTACAGTACAATGACCCAGAACTGCTACTGAATGCACTTTATTATGATTATTATTCACTCAAAACTGATAAATCCATTTTGAGAAGACTGAAACGGAGAGATCCAACAGTGTCAGCAAT
>JASSRZ010000042.1:13470965-13495676 GCA_032164315.1 Malacoctenus gilli
TCCGTGGACTTGACATACCTGAATTAGATGCAAAATCGTGTCTTTATTTAATGTGGATCCCACAGATAATTTCTTCTCCTCGTTTATAATACTTCTTTTCATATTGTGCCCTTCAGAATATTTTTCATAAGTTTGTTTTTTTCAGGACACAAACCAGTCTTATTACTGACTGAAGGTGGGATGTTTAGGGCTTATTTTCCCTCTCGAGTTTGTGTCTTCCGAACGCCTTCAAGAGACATGGTCCATTTTTCTGCTGAATCAGGAAAAAGGTTTAAATGTGGAGCTTGTTACTGCAGAAACGACACAGCTGGAGCTACTCAGCACAACGTCAACAGACTTGTGCCTGCCTTGTGAACGTTATGAAACTATCGAGGCATTCAGTTCATTGTGTTTCTCAGACTATTGTTTACATTACAATATAACTTTGGTGTCTTTCCTTCAGCTTCATGTACTGGTCGGACTGGGGGACGCGAGCCAAAATAGAGAAGGCCGGGATGAACGGAGTGGACCGACAGGTGCTGGTCGCCGATAACATCGAGTGGCCCAACGGCATCACTCTGGGTGAGAGAAGAAAAGCTGTTCCTTTAGTTTTTGTCCTTTCCATGAAATATAGATATACGTCCTGTGCTATAAAGTGAATATTGTGTGTAAATGTGCCAAGAGCACAGTTCTGGAAAAAAAAAAGGTAATGCTCCTAATCAGCACATTGTAGGTAAAGGTCAAAACTAATTGAAACGACATGGACTGATGGTGAATGCTAATGGAGGGAGAAAATTAGGTTAATGAAGTTATCGCGGCTGGTTTCGAGTGATCTTTGAAACGTTTCAGAGGCTGAAGCCCCGCACGAGAAAAAAAGCCTGCAGTTGCGCCATGGCAAAAAAATCGGACTTTTTAAACGGTGGTCGATATAACCCCAGAGGGATTTATTGGTCAGAGTGTAAGAGTGCTTACCACAAGGATAATCAATGTCTGCTCGGCTGGGGAAAGTCCTGTTTATGTGCGTACGTGCTCCTCAGACGTGGCCAACAGACGGCTGTACTGGGTGGACTCGAAGCTGCACCTCATCGCCAGCGTGGATCTGAACGGCGCTCATCGCAGGACCCACATGTCGTCCGCAGAGAGCCTGGGACACCCCTACGCTCTGGCTGTTTTTGAGGTTTGTTGTTTGAGAGTGTGTGTGAATGTGTGTGAGTGTGTGTAGTCATAAATTACTCCCAGTCCCTCGTAAAGCGTGCAGGAAGGATGTCGTGCGGGTTGTCCATGATGTCATCCAGCCTCCCACATCTTATCATATCTACATCTCTCTTATTTGCTTCACAGGGGCCTGCAGAGACACTGGCTCTGAATGTAATGACTGTTGAATTCAATTTATTGCCCGCTCGGTTGGTGGTTGTCCTTGTGTTTGTTTTCCCTTGTGGGATTGACTGTCTGAGCATACTAAGCAGCTATAAGGAGCAGAGAGCGGTCTCAAGCAACACACACTTAATTGCCTTTGGGAACCTGCCAGTTTTCCTCTGTGTGTGTGTGTGTGTGTGTCTGTGTGTCTGTGTGTGTGTGTGTGTGTAAGGTCGGGGTCTTCAGAGAACTCGAATCTCGTCTCGAGCCAGTCCTGCAGATCTGTTGCCACGTGGTTTTGAATTGATGTTTGCTGCTCAGTGAAAGTCTGACTCTGCAACATGTGTTTTGTCGTCTCAGTCCGAGCCGGTCACACCAAAAAGAATCATTCAAATGTACAGGTGTAGACTAATACTCGTGAGCTGAGCAATCACAAAACTTGCACCAACGCCATCAGTAGAAGACCCAACTGGTACAAGTTTTCGTGCTTCAACGATCAATTATTTAAATTACAAAATCATTAACTGGGTTTTAATGTTCCCAAAGTGTAACTATGAGTACGTTCTACCGTGTTCAGTGCTGTTGATCCACTGAGTCGATGCTTCACCGCAACACACACAAACGATGATGAATCCCCACTGGCGTGATACACAATCGATCTGAGACTTCGCTGCTCTCTGAACTGTTGGAGTCGCTACAAGGTGACCTTGTTGTTGTGCGCGTCGAAGAACACCGGCTCACTGCAGCCGAGCAGGGGTTTACTGTAGTATACATCAAATTACCATCTCTGTCTGACTCACTGACTACACACTGACACCCACACATGCACACACGCGCACACTCTTCTGGTGGGCCCTATTGTCTCTCTGGAGCTTGTGGTTTCTAAGGCAACAGCAACAAAATGTCAGTTCCTGTCTGAAATTGTCTATTTTAAAACTCATTCAGGGAGCAAACGGGAAGCAAAAACAAAAATTCAATTAATAAACAATAAGCGGGTTGGGGATGTGCCTCTGAGCTGCTTTATTTTGATCCAAATAGAAAAGGTTTAAATGATTTAAGCCCTGATGTTGCAACTACAGAGGATGTGCCAAAGACTGGAAACCCTTTAGAGGACAGAAATCAATGAAGAGATTGAATCTTCTCCAGCAGCAAACTGTCACTGTTGCATCACATCCTGCTACTTTCTGTTGCGCAGCATCTCCGAACTGAACCGACGCCTCCGTTACAATTAAACCCCGATGTGTTTCCTTGATGCATTGCGCCTCTCAAAATAGCTGCATTTAAAGTCAAATTAACATGTCCTCTCTTCTGCTAATGATAATGACTTAGACTGAGTGTGTCAACAAATGTTTCTTCGTGCATATTTCATTCCAACGGGTTTTTTCCCCCCTCTTTATTTCTTTTTCCTCCATCAAATTAGGCGTGTGAGTCCCATCAGCCCAGTATTGACAACACTTAATCACCCGGCTCTCCCGCCGCTTCCCTCTTATCTGTGTCATTTCAGCTCTTTATTTTAAATCAGTTCTGCTGTTTCGCTCACTCAGTAACCGAGCTCACACGTCTGATATGAACACATTTTATTGCAGTCTCCTTTCAGAAGCAAAAAAAAAGAAAATCACACTCATTATGTACGTGCGTGCATGAGGGCGACTCACAGATTATGAAGCAGAAGCAGTCGTAAAGATAATTAGTCGCTCATAATTGGATGATTGCATGTCGAACTATAAATATGCACTTCCAGAAGGCCTTATAGAAGGCCTGAGCTGTCAATCACTCAAAGTTAGTTGCTAAACTATCCACCACATGTTGCGTTATGACTCAAAGTCATATAATCCATGTGATGGACTGGTGTTGAGCTTTAAGTGTCTGCATGTTCTCCATGTTTATCCTTAGGTTTATTCCAGCTCTCTACTACAATCCAAACGCAGGCTCACTGGATTATTTGTAGAACAATTGCTGCTCACTGTGTGAACGTGTGTGTCTGTGCTTGACCATCTCTCTGCTGTGGCCTGCTGACCTGTCATGGGTGTTCTGGGCGCACACTGCCTCCACCAGGTGTGAGCTGGGCCAGCTTCACCTCCTCCTTTTGATCTTCAGTTGGGGAAGCGGGCTTGAAATTGAATGACTTCATGAACATAACACGAAAGACAACAGTCACAGTGTCTTCAGCTCCCCAGCAATGAAAGACCGACTGTAATAAATTCACACAGCGTCTTTTGTGTATATTGAATCTTCCTCGCTCTGCTTCGCCGCCATCACATCCACAGAGGCCTCAAATCTCCCTAAAACAATACAAGGTTGAATGAGATTCACAAGCAGCCTGATGTAATCCAGGCCGACAAAACATAAACAGCTGAAGTTGTATTTGTTCCCCCCATCTGTTTGTTGGAGTCTTTCCTCCCTGTTTAATAAGCGCCTGCAGCATCAGACTGCAGCGGGATCCATAGGAGCATCTCAAGAGCGAGAGAAGCGCTCATTTGCATAATTGCGGTATCTAATTAATTAATTACCACGACTATGATTTAGAATAAATTGGCTTGGACGGCAGGACCGAAAGGAGCTGTTCTGCTGGGCTGCGTAAAGGTTCAATTCACCCAAATTACTGCAAAATAACAAGATTAATAACAAATTAAATGAGAATTAATTTGCCACCCATGCAAGTGTGTCCTTCAGAGGTTGTGTGGGAATGAAGGGCGCGTCAATATGCGCTTTTGCCCAACAGCACAAACTTGTCCCGCATAAGACGGCACAATCTGATGCTTTGTCTCCGGTGTTGCAGGACCGGATTTACTGGACGGACAGGGACAGGGCGGCGGTCTTCATGGCCAGCAGGTTGACCGGACAAGAAATCCACGCACTGGCAGAGAACCTCAACGACCCCCACGACATCGTCGTCTTCCACCAGCTCCGACAACCTGAGGGTAGGTGTCCTGCCGCCGCCACCGCTGCACGTGTGGATCTCTCACTTGCGTTTCGCCACATCCGATTTCTCACCTCGCTCCGTCGGCTCGTCCTGAGTTGCACCTCTGCGGCCACGTTCCTGGCGTGCGGCGGCGGCAACCCGGGCCCATAAATAAATGATGTCGAGGCTTGTAACTGTGCTGAAGTGATCGAAGCACGGGGACCCTCGCTGCTTTCGCATGTCCGCCTCTTTCCTGCAACGGAACAATCCAGACTCGGACTGAACCAAGCTCTTAATCATAAATGTGATGTCGGTGCAGTTTCCGTCTCATCTGGCACTTTTCATTTCAGTCTCTGTCTTTCTTTCTTTATTCCTCCTCTTTGAGAGTAGTGCGCATGCCTACTCTTATTTCAGTCTCTTTCCTTGCTGTCAATTATGTCTTAATATGTTCTTGTCTTTCCCAGTTTGCAGTAAGAAAGGAAAGAGCAGAGTTCTGCCCCAGAAACTAGCAAGTTTTCAGCATGTTGTCGGCTTTTATTCTGCGAGAAGTTGTTTACATGGAGCAATGAGCTGTGTTTAAAGATAATTTGACAGTCCTCACAGCAGGAAGGCAGGGGGACTTCTTTTTTCATTGCTCCCAGTTGAATTAATGATCATCCTCTTAGCTGGAGCGTAAGTGTAAAATCCGCCGCGTGTCTCTTTGTGTTTGTCATCCTCCTCAGGCCCCGACAGCTGTAATCTGGGCAGCGTGGCCAATGGAGGTTGCGAGTACTTGTGTCTGAAGGCTCCACAGATCACGGAGCATTCACCCAAATACACCTGCGCCTGCCCGGACGGACAGGACCTGGGGCCCGACATGAGGGCCTGCGTGCCAGGTGAGCGTTTAACGGTGATTAGAGCTGAAAAGGTTGATCAGAGGCGGGACTTCCTCTCTGGATGTTCAGATTCTGCTTCACTCGAGGAAATCTTCTGCCCACAGGACAGTTTAATTATAAAGAGGGTTTTTTTCTTTATCAAGCAATTGAAGTATTTCAAGATAAAGTGTTTCAAATTAATTGGAAGAATGGAAAGATTTGAGGCAGCAGAGGTTATTTATGAAAGAGAGGCATTAATGAAATTAACCTGTGGAGTGAGTGATGCTCCTATATATGTGCTAATCCTTTTTACCGTATTACTACTTGCTTAGTAAAACCAACATGATTATTTTTTTCAATTTAACTCGCGGGCATAACTTGAACAAATACTAACTATACATCGGCTACGTCAGGCACACAGTGTTCTGCCTGAAACACTAAATCATCACTGGTTTATTGCCTTCAGCAACGAAACATTATAAATGATTAATCGATAACAATCGCATTGCTGCTTTTGATAATCGATCGTCGCATTCGTACAGGCAACATATTGATCGAACCCTGGTGTAAAAAAATATTTTGTTGCCAAGCAACACTGATGAAACGCACCTCTGCACGCATGAACCCTCATCTTGGTTTCACTAAACATGCTGCTTTGTTTTGTTTAGGCCTCTATTGAAGGTATATGATCGACTGGGTTCCAGCAGAATTTGAAGTTGTGTGACTAAAAAAATAAAATGAAAACCTTCTTGTTTTTGTTCTTGTTATGTTCATTGTAGTTTAATGCCTGAACTTTCCCCCTCAGGGAGAAACTCAAACATGCATTTTGCTTCATGTTGTGACACTCTGTGTAAAGGTATTAATTAATAATTTTTGCTTAAGTACACGCGTTGAATGTGTTTATTTCTGCGATAATCTCTGCCAACAATTTCTGAGAGTGTTGACAGTTTATGGGGTTGTGTTCATGTGTTGATAGGCCAACGTCAGTCAGCCTCAGCACACCCACACAATGTTGATGAAACAAGCATCACTCGTTTTTCTTTCTTTGCACATTAATAAGTAATAATTGGGGATTTTTTTTTCCCGTGTGGGTTTTCTCGTTCAGTCATGAATATTTGAAGTCATAGATGAGACTTTATATACAGACATGATGGTTAAACTACATTCTGTGACACTTCACAGTAACTCGGACTCTCCTGCGTTTCTCTCGGCAGCAGCACCAAGGAGCGACATGACGTCGACGTCCTCGCCTCCCTCCGGATTCCCACCCAACACGAGGCCGACGGTTGCCGGAGATTTCCCGGCGCCCTCGGGGGGAGTGTCACAGGCGGACGCGGCCCCCCACTTGGCCACGGCTCCCTCTGGCTCCCCCGAGACCCTCACGCCCCTCGGCACGCTCAAGCCGGTGTCGTCGAAGGAGTCGAAGGCGCTGGGCTCGCACTCCACCGCCACGGCCATGGTCGTGTCCACCACGCCAGCGGGGGACAGCAGCGTCTCACAGCACTGTACGTACAAAAGAATCAGACTGTTGCTGCTTTCTGAGAGCGTAAATGATGTCATGCTGGTCATAAAACGCTCTCGCCAAAGCCCCGGTCCTGTGGGTGTCTCGTTTCCTGTTTTGTGTGTTTTGAAATGAGTAAAGAGGCCCGATTGGGCGTTCGCGGCAGATCGGACACACCGCTTTGATAAAGCGCCACTTTCACCTGAGCGGCCTCGTCTCCTGCCAAGTACCACATTCGATGATTCTGCTCACACTCATAATGTGACTAACAGGCTCACCCTCACTGTAATGATGACATTAAAGTGAAGTATCTACGAGCCCCAACAACCACAGTCAAGCGGCGTTAAAATGAGTGATGGATGGTACCTTGTCACCTTGAAATTGTTGTCATTCGCGCCATAAATTGTGCTGTGTGTGGCCAGCGTGCGGTCGTACGTCTGTGAGCGGACATGTGTGTCTCCGTTGGAGCACGTTAACGCGCGTGTGGGTGAGAACGCCGTATGGAAATGAGCCGCGAGGTGACATTGGAGCCTAGCAGAGCCTGATAGACGGCGTGCAGAAGGTCGGGGGCAGCGACAAGGTCACGCTGTGGCGAGCGCCGAGCGGCACATCATTCTCTCGCTCCTTTGTTCAATCTCACCTTCGCTCATTCTCCCTCTTTCTCTTTATAAAACACTCACGGCTGTGCATGCATGATCACCCGCTCATCACCTTTGCTGTTTTATCTCCTCTCTCTCTCCCTCCCAGCCCGCCTCGCCCTCCCTGACTCCCCCCGCTTATCTTTCACTCTATTTCTCACACATTTTTCATCCCTGCAGCCCGGCTCCCTCTCAGCCTCCCCCCACTCCGCTGTCTGTCCGTCCTCCCGGTTCTAACACCTCTCTCCCGTTTCCTCTCCCACTTTCTACAGCTGGGGGTGAGCATTTCCTCCTGGGCGAGAACCTGACAGTGGCCGTTTTGGGAGTGGTCATCCCCATCGGTAAGACTTCCTTGTTTGTGTTTGTCCGTCCACAATGGCAGCTCCTCGCAGGGCCGCGTTAAAGCTGCTTTCGACCCCGCTGCCTGTGGCCACTGCTTGTTGTCCGTCCGCGCTGAACCTGCCGCGGCAGGATGAGAGAAGCCTGGCCCGCAGGTCTTCCTCTCTGGGGTTTCTCGAGAGTCATTCTCTGTGTGTCCGACATCGCTGCCACGCTGCATTTTTCACTTCACACACTGTTGTTGTGTTGGGTTCTGCAACAGCGAAAGTCTCCTCGTCCCTTCATCCCTTTTGTTTGTAGCTCCAGCTCTCACAGCACAATGGTGCTGGTTGAGAAATCCAAATCAACAAAAAAAGTCTATATCCTGACATATAATGCATAATTACAATTCATTATGGCAAAGCAAACTTAATATTCATCAAAGAGGTTATTTGATTTCATGTAAAAACAGGCAAAATTGCTTTGTCATGTGTAGCTTGCGATCAGTTTTGGCAGGAAATCAGCTGGCAAGAATGCAGGAAGGTCTCTCTAAGTTTGGCTGAAAGCCCGTTTACACAATGTCAACAGAGAGATCGAATAAATACCAAATAGTTCAACGTGCTGCACATCAAGGGTTTCTTTAATTTTGTTTTTTGCGTGGTTGTAGAGAAAAATCGACAAACTGTTCATGTAAAGTAAGACTGCAGGCTGTCCATCTGTAACAGGTGCGAAAGTAGTGAATGAACCTGGAAAAAAAAAGAGTAAGCCAATTATTTCTGATGGGCAATTCTCATTATATTCTTAATAAGGTGAACATCTAGTCCAGGGCAGAAATAATGATGCCAATAAGCGCCAATAAGGCCTGAAAGCTTTATTGATGTAATTTGATAACGTGAGATTGAATTAGGAAGCTTATTCAAGGGCAGATTGTGCTCAGATTGGTTGCCGAGGGACTGTGGGAAAAAGACCTGGTTCAAATTCGCTCGCCGAGGAGAGTTTCAAAGTAATCGACTCCAAAACTGGACACTGATCATCCACAGCGTTCTGTCGACCTGTTGGCTGCATATAATCTTACTTTGATGCTGTGTTCAACCAAAACACAACCCACACACGATCTTCGTCCCGCCCTCTCTGTCCCCCCGCATGCCTGGCGTGCCCCTCTCTGTGCCTGTCATTTCATGCCGTGGACTCGTTATGCCTGGTTAACGATCCCCCCTTCCCGTGTCCCTGCCGCTGTGTGTTAAACGCATGCAGTTCCTATCGTTGCCACAGTGGTGTTCGGCCTGGTCTGCGCCGGAGTCTACCTGGTGTGGCGCAACTGGCGGCGCAACTCCACCAAGAGCATGAACTTCGACAACCCCGTGTACCGCAAGACCACCGGCGAGGGCGAGGAGGACGAGATCCACATCGGGCGGACTGACGCCATGGGGCACCACGCCCACCACCACCCGTACCCGCAGGGCGTGAGCATGGGCGTCGTGGGGGCGGGCGGCGGCACGTGCCCGCAGTTCATCGCCCTGCCGCTGGGCGGGAGCATGCCGGACCCCGGGACTCACTGGTACACGGAGCAGCCGATGCTGTCGACTGCAAAGTGACCCTCGGGGGGGGGCGCGTTTGTGGAGGAGAAGGCCGCGCAGGCACACGCACACACAGTGAGGTCGGAGGCGTGTCGGACTGAGATCCGAAGGAACCAACAACAACATATCATCGAGTGTTACATGCAGCCATTTACAGCCATGTGCAATGCCAATTTCCATTTGAAAAACAAACACAGCAGATGTGAATCTCAAAAAACAAAGTTTCTTTCTTTTTTTTTCCCGTGCTAGCAATGGATTGAATTCATTTTTCTCTCCAGTAAACGCTGAGAAATATTTCCGGGATTATAAACGTGTACGAACGTGCTCCTGACTTTGACCCAGGCTGGGATATGGAGGTAAACTGGTCCCTCCTCTGAGTCCTTTGCATTGATATTTAAGTGAGGTGTGTGCCGTGTGTTTCTTTTATATTTTGTGATGAGGCTGCTGAGAGATCCTGTGGTTTAATCTGGGGCTCCGTGTTACTCCTTTCAGGCTGCGGAGCTCTGGGAGCGCCTGTAGAGAAGGAGGAGCTCAGAAAACTAGGACAGCCCACGATTTGATGGGACAATCTGTACAGATTCATGTTAGAGTCAATCACCGATGTTATTTCTGGAGTTGTGTACTTACCATTTTCATAATGTATTTTTTGTTCTCTTACTCTGGTTATTCTGGGACAGAAGACAAAGGTTAGCGGCTACACTTAGCGCTCTCTCTGTAGTTCAGAGACCGGCCGTTCGGGGTGACTTGCCTTGAGGATGCGGTTGAAACGCCGTTGTTTTGAGAGGTTAGGTTTTCATTTGACCTTCAACACTCCAGAGCTTCAGGACAAAGTTGCGCAGGTTTGCAGACTGGAAAGAAAAAGTGAGACATACACTATTTATGTTCTTTTTGTTTGTGCAGGGAGGGAGTGAAGATAGAGAGGAGTGATTTTTTTCCATGTGATTTTCGTCGTCTCCATTTGTGACTTGTTTCGGTGTTAAATGGTTCAAGAAAAGCAATAGACTGCAGCTTTTAACCAGCCACAGACTGATGTGGGTGACAAAAAAAAAAACAAAAGGCGTCCTCAAGTGTTATTTGATCACCTGCTTTTGACTGTGACAAATGCTCACATATTTACACACGGGGTGCAGCGAGAGCGAGTTTGCGCTGCTCTCTGGAGGATGAAGACAATGTGCACTTGCCCTTCGAAAACACAAACAGCATGCATAATTGCTCACCAGCCGACGATGCACCCAGTCATTGTTGTAGGCACGCGCACGCACGCAGACGCACATGCACGCACGCACGCATGCACACTCCCCCTCTCTCCTCCTCTGAGACGGCTGATATCCGAGTCGACAGTTTTGGGTAGCGCGACGTGGGAGGGCCCAGCTGGTGGCTACACGAGGAGTAGGACCTGTCGTGTGATGTAACCACGAAAAGTGTGATGTAATGAGGGGCCGTGTCGCGTCAGCGAGCATCTCTCCTGCTGGTTTAGCCCCGTCATTAACACCGTTATTCAATTCATAAACCTTAGAATTCTAAGCGTGTGTGTGCATGTGTGAGCAAGTGTGTGTGTGTCTGATTGTGTGCGTGCGTGCGTGTCGATATGCATGTGTGCTAATGTTCATCCCACAGCCATATTTGAACTGTTTTGTATGCTCTTTGTTGCACAACCCTCTTAGAATGCCTTCCGTATTGTGTATTGCATGGGAGAAAACTGTGAATGAAACTGTGTGTGTGTGTGTGTGTGCGTGTGTGTGTGTGTGTGTGTGTGTGTGTGTGTGTGTGTGTGTACCTGGAAAAGCTTTGGGGGTGCTTTTTGACTCATTGGTTTGTAAATATGTTTTCATAAAGGTTTTTGATAATGTATTATATAATTATGTAAAAGAAAGCTGTACATAAGATTTTAGATAAAGTGTTGACAGGTATATTAATTTATTTGTATAAAGGAGAGCACTGCATTTCCCTGATTGTAAGAAACCTGAATTACCCACCAAAGTGGTTTGTGTTGTTTCTTGCTGTGCATCATTTAGCAACCTTTTCCTGTACAATCCTTCTTTCTCTGTTAAGCCACACAAACACACAGAAACACTTCCCCGAAAAACACCATCCTCATCTTTACAACATCTCTCAACCTTGATGTAACTCAGACAATTTCTTTTTGTTTGTTTTTATTTTGTGCCTTTTGGGTTTCTTTGTCTTTTTTATTCTCGTGATTTCCATTGAAACGGACAGGGATCAGCCAACTGCTGTACATGCAATGACAAACTGTGTTGAGACCAAACTGGTTCCACTTTTTTGATTTTCTGTAATGGATTACTTTTGGATATCTCTATATATTGATATATAAAATCTGACGGGAAAAAAATCCACAAGTCTGTGTCGTTTGATTTTTCTGTTGCCACTCGTCACTTTGCGTGTTGGCGTGTGAGCCCTCGGTGGTGAACGAAAACACTGCATCATCAGGGAGCTTTCAATTAAGACTCGTTAATATGAATTTCTCTTTTATGAGTCGCAATAAAGCAATTGTACAATTGCTTGAGAACAATTGACACAACAATTTAGTCCAAATACAGCAGTTTGAACGCAGTAATGGTACTCCATATCTGCTGTTTGAAGAGACTGTTGGTGACAAAATAAAGGCTAAAGAGTGAAAGGCCATTACAAATGCATGACTAGAACAGCCCTCTTTTTGAATTCTTGCTGACAGCCTGTTCACATGTCGCGCTGATGTTCTTCACCGCTTTACGATGACTTGATTCTGTGTTTTTCTTCTTACTTTTCACACTAATGCACCGAGCGTCGCAGTCTTCAAGTATCGTGTCAGCCACAATTTCAACCCAGTTTTACTGAGTCTTTAGTACAGCGCTAAATATACGTGTCACTTCAGTCTGTGCTTTCACAGAAACAGCCAGTTGAGCTTGTCTTTGTGAATAGAGATCCTGCAAAACTGCTCTCCGACAACGTGTCCTCTCTAAGCGCCACAGATTCTATTTGACTGATCACCAGCCGGTACTTTAAGCTTCAGAGTACATTGTGCTTTTTACAAACGCCAGTCAAAGAGCATCAATTGGCAGCAATTCTCTTGATGAGCCTTCTATTATATGTCAAACTTTGAATCGCTTCATTCTTTCACTGTGGCCTGCTGGTAATGAACCTATCGAAGGTTACAATCTCAGTCCTTCAGCGCTGGTAAACTTCAATAGCTGACTGGGCCTCACTGTGTTGTTTTCTGGCTGCAGCTCATTGTTTGTGCAATCTCACCGCTCCCAGGCTCTTTCCAGATGCTTGGAGGCAGATGTTATCAGGAACGATGCTGTGATACGCCAAATGTCCGCAGCCTGCCGAACACCAAACTGGCAGTTGGTGGACGCAGATGACAGTTTAGCAGCGAGTGATTACGACGTGTCTTTTGAGATCCGTCTCTATTTCCATCAATGCTGAGTACATTTGTGGTTAAAGTGGACGAAATGCGTGTTGTCTATTCACTCTACACGACGTTTTCCTGACTGGAGAGCAAAATACCTTTATAATCTTGTTTTTAGTTCTTTGTTTCAATGCTTTTGATGTCTCCTCTACTCAGAGGCAGTCTGACTCATATTCTTGTACCTTCCCTGCAGCGCTGGTGTCCTCCTTTGTCTGTAGGAGTCTACTTGGTTTATTTCCTGAAGGTTCAGGCTTCAAGAGCGACTCGGGTTACTTTCAGGTCATCCTTTATCTCCTTAGATTGTTTTTTAACCATAATTTGCACCGTTATCGCAACTGTCCTCCAATAAATGTCATTCGAAGACAGTTTTCACATCCACAAAGTAGAGAGATGACTGTAAATCCCCTGGATAACTGGTGAAAACTGTTCCTCTGCAGAAAAGGTTTCTTGCATTTAATTGCAGTTTTACTGCATTTTAAGCTTGTGTCAGGCGCTGCATAATACCAGTTTCACCGGATCAAGTTGCTGCAAAGCCCCCTGAGTGTGTACCCACGCTGACTGTGATGTGTGCCTCACATCCATCCACAGGCAAAGTGATTCATCAGCAGACAGAGAAACAGTGGAGGATAAATCCAGCCCATTATCATTATTAAAGCTTTGCGGGGCAAAACGCCTTCAAACTCAGCCGTGTGGCTGCACCGCACCCACCAAGGATCTGATGTATTAAGTATTTTTTTTATTAGTTCACCGATGCCTGCAAGCAGACAAGCGCTGTCGCAGATGTTCGCTCCTGCACAAAGGCTGAAATGAACACCTTCATTCATTGTGGCATGATGGCCTGTGTAGGTGGGGGGTGGGGTGGGGGGTGGGTTTACACCTGTGCATCTCTGCTTTCAAGCAGCACGCCGGCCTCGGCGAGGAGCCTGCGCGTTATCACTTTGCCGGTCAGCTCCTCAAACCATCACATTTCCACTCTCGCATTGCTTTATTATGGCGTTGACGCTTTATCTGTGACACTTGTCTAATAGAAAAGACGGCCATTTCATCTGTATGTATCCATGTGGATCTCTCTTCTGCGGGTTATGTGTTTGCTCAGGGTCATTACTGCAGGATGGTCAGGCTGCTTGGCTGCGAGAAATCCCCACGGGGAAATGGGGTGGCTTTGCTCTGCCAGACAGAAATCCTGCGTCTTTCCCTTCCCTGTACCCAATCCCTTCCGCTTTATCTCCCAAATATAATCTCAAGCCGTTGCAGCAAAACTAAAGCTTGGCTCTTTACGCTTTTTCCTTGACGGGGGGGGGGGGGGGGGGGTGCTACAGGAGCAAATACAACCCACATAAATCTGCTTTCATGACTGGCTGGGTTGTCCTTACAGCAGGAGTGCAGGTGAATCTCTGTGTCGTCCCTCTGGGGGGGTTCATGCGTCTATCAGTCTCACTTTAAAGGGATCATATCTCAATGATGGGCTAATTTCAGAAATTTACATTTAAGTGTATTATTTTTGATTCCTTTTTATGTGGCATTATTTTTGACTTGACTGTGGGAAGTGAAGTGGTGGGGAAACTGGAAGAGCCACGCCCCCTGCTGGTCAGGTATGTAACAGCAACCAGCACAAGTTGATGGATGAGGTTACATTGTTCCGTGACAGCCCGCCAGCCAGAGACCCTGCTGGTATTGTGGTTTTTCTGTCATTTCATTTACAAAAAAAAGCAAAACACAAAAACTGGGTGTACATATATAGAACAATGACTTGTGCATGTAATCAAAATACTCTTTTATTGGCACCGAAATGAGGTCTTTCATAAAATATGCATGCAGAATTGGCCGCATCCTTCTTAAGCATTTTACTCAGAGGGTGCATAATTGTTGCGTTAGTACTGCATTTAAAAAAAGAATCCCATTAAAGAAAGTAGTTTTTACTTCAGTCCAAGCACAAACCTTTAGATATTTGTTAACATAATAAATTGCTTATTTCAACATCATAATAAATATTTATTTCCACTGGATATTTTTGCAGAGCTAAGCTGCTAAATGGATGTGCAAAGACGAGACGTAACCACAGACGCAACGGAAGAACCGCACATTCAGGTCATCCTGCACCTGCTTCCATGACACAAACCTCCCTCTAAACTTCCTCTACGACTGGCTGAAAAGATGTGTTACGATGCAAGAAGAGCGCTACTCGAGAAAGCAGACGTGAGAAGACGGCGTGTCGGCAGACGCTGTGCAGTTTCCCAGGGCTACAGCGCTCGGGCTTTGGCGTGGGCCTGCAGCAGGGTGGCGGTGTCAGTGTGGGAGCCCTGCATGGCGATGGAGAGGGCAGTTTGTCCTCGCTGGAGGGGGAAGAAACAGACGGAACAGCATGAAACGGCAGGCTGGCAGGAAGACGCTAAGATGCTGAGCTAATGCTTCAATTACGCTGTGAATTTCTTTGGTTTTTTTCAGCTCCTCGCCTCGTCAGCTAATCCTTGCATGTGTTCGTGTCAGCGCCACTGGTAAAGAGTATTGATCCTGACAGTGCAGCCACTTGCAGCAAGAGTGCGAATTTATTGGTTGAAAAATGTGACATCCGAGTTAAAAGTTGTGTTATTTAGGGTCAGAAAGACGTTTCATTCAGGGGAGACTGTCTGCGGATGTAACGGTCTTTCTTCAGCAGGAGACTCTGTCAAAAGTAGGAGATGCGCTTGCATCTGTTCTGCTTTCTTCTCCACTCGCTCCAGACTGGCAGATAAGACACTGTTAGCGGATTAGCTCATCTCAGCCCAGGAAGATTTGTCTCACTGTAGCCTTGATTAATCCTGGGGAAGCTCCATTCTGCTGCATCCAGACTGTCAGTCCACCCACGTCCCACAGTGCGAGTCAAAACATTCAAGCGCTCGTACGTCTAAGCCGCTTCCCTCACACAGTTGTGTGAATACAACAGTCGATGTGCCGTTTTGTAAACAAATGTAGGAAGGCTCCACAGGAAATAATTGAATTGGAACCAACAAACGATGTTGGTTTCCAAAAACGATGTGTGTTCTCCATTTGTCAGAGGATTTCGCCTGATGTATCCGCGATAATTCACAGCTCCGTCACTGTCGTCTCACAGAACACATTTGGTTCGTCGCCTTCAGTTCGACACCAGAAGCAAATCGCTTTACGTGGCCGCGGCGTTACCTTGTCGGTGAGCGTGAGGTCACACTGGCTCCTCTCCAGCAGCAGCCTGGCGATGTGTGTGTGGCCCCGCTCGGATGCAAACATCAGCGCAGTGGTCCCCTGGCTGTCCTGGATGTTGGTGTCTGCCCCAAAGCTCAGCAGCAGGCGAACCATCACCACTCGGCCGTGCCTCACTGCCAAGTGCAGAGCCGTTTGGCCCGTCTGTGCGCAGATGGGGAGACGAAGCGACAGAGATGGACGGAAATCAGCATTTCTCCCTATTAGTGCTGTCTTCATGCTAGAATGTCCTGCTGAAAGGACCGTTGAAGGTTCAGTTGTAAGGAGCAAGTCCAGTGTCTCCTCCCCCTCCTTTTGTCAGCACTTGTTGTTTTACCTGTCTGGAGCTAATATTGATGCTGCCCAACTCCATCAGCTTGCGTACGACCTCCATTCCTCCCGGTCCGTCAGGTGCCGTCAGCGCGGCCAGCATCACTGCGGTGTAGCCGGCGTTGTTTTGAATATTCACGTCACTCACACCTGTAGGAGGCGTGAAAAATGTTACTTTCAGTAACTACATGTCAGCCGTTCTCAGGTGCACCCCGCCACATCACTGTCACCTGTGTCCAGCAGCAGGCTGACGATGTCGTAGTTGCAGTGAGACACGCTGTAGTGCAGCACCGTGTTGCCGTTGTCGTCGGCCAGGTTGACCAAGAAGGCCAGCAGCGTGGGCGTGGCCCTCTTCACTTCCCTCAGGTACAGAGCCACGGCGCCGACGACCGAGGCCTCCTCGGCTGCAGCGCCGAACCAGTGCTGGAACAGAACGATCAGGGCCTTCCTCTGGAAAGCATAATCGACAGAGGAAGTTCGACTCACCGACGGCTTTCATTGCCTTTCTTGAAGTGAGGATGCTGAGTGGGGTCTGCAGTATGCCGTCTGTGAGTTCGCAACGAGGAGCTGCTCACTTTTCAATGTCGTGTTCAGATAAACGTATTGGAGCAGGTGAAGAAAAACAGCCAGATGTAGATCAGATGTTTGGTTTGACTGACGGCGTCTTCTCACCATGTCATCGTTGGGGTTTTCCATGTTGTCCATGTGATCTTTCAGGAAGTGACAGGCGGCCAAAAAATCTGCACTCACTGACTCTCTGGAGAAGACAAATTTATGCACACGTGCATCAATGGAGACATAGTAGAACGAAGGAGAACAGGAGGTAGGCGCTAAATGATGAAATCTGAGACTTGGCGAGCCGACGTGTATGAGGTGCGTTTTCTTCCAGCCCCCTCACCTGCCTCTGGTGGTTGTGTCTGAGCCAGAGGTCGCCTCCATCTGTTCTCCTGCGGGCTGTGTTTTGGGCTTGGCAGCTCTCTGCGTGGCCTCAGCTTGCACGAGCGCGTTGCCTCTGTCCGGCTGCCACGACGCCGTTCCTATCGGCATCATCTGTCTGCCTGCGCCTGTTTTCTTCTCTTCCTCCTTCGCTCCCTCCTCTGGTTCTGCATCCATCTGGGCGGCAGCCATCTCCCGGGGGCTACTGCTGCTCCTGCTCTGCTCCACATCGCCATGAACAGGCTGGTGCACGCGGCCCCCGACATCCAGATTTCCGATTGTGTGTCTTTTGTGTCTTTAAATAAACGAGGGGGGGATAAGAAATCAGGGCGGAATATTCAAAGTGATGATATTCTAAATGACGGGAAGTCGTCAGAATGCCCCCGAATTCATTGGGATCTGCTTGCATAATCAAAACAAAAAGAATGGCTTCAAAAAATTTGCATTATTGCCGGAGAAATCAGCAAAGCATCAATGTTACAGCACATGACTGAGTCGGCTAATTTATCCACAAGACTGAGATTTCTGCGGAGGACCTCGGATGCATTATTCATGATATCTGATCATTCAAGTCGAGTCATTTTAAAGCTCCAGTGGCCGGAAATTAAAGAACAAAGCAGAATCAAATTAAACGTGATTACCGTCTTTTTCTGCCACGGAATCGCCTGACTACTACGACCAGAAGGATTTAATACCGCGTGTTTTCCCATTGAGACACAAAGCATGTTTCTTTTCAGACTCTTCCGTCTGAGTAACTGTGACTCTGTCATCCTCAGACACGGGAGCCACCGTTTCTCTTCTGGAACAGACAGCTTTGAAGGGGAGTGGCATTCATCTCTCAGTCCTAAATCACAATGTTTTCCTCGCTCAGGCCCGTCCAACAGTAAATTAAGTCAAGTAACCAATAATCATAACTCTCGAGATTGCGAAAGTGAGTGAGAGTTCTTCACCAACCCGTCATTTGCACCCTCGGAGAGCAGCCTGGGTGACGTCTGGGTGCGTCCTTCTGTCCCCGGGATGGATTTAGAGGCTGCAGGGGAGACAAAAGCAAAGGGAGTGATGCAACGTCAGAAGAACAACAGGGTTACAGCCTCCTGGTGAAATACATTTATATTTAGCTTCCTTTAAGGACCTGCCAATAAACAAAAATCCTTGCTAATAACATCGTTAACTTTTATCCATTCAAACTGCTGCTGCCTGATAAAGATTCAGAGCTTTTTCAGTTTTTTTCATTCAGCGGTCGACTGACTTCATATTGAACTTCTGGGTACTACGAGTGCAATTTTAACGTGATGTCATGCAAACTTTTTACACTAATCCGAGCATCCTCTCTCAGAAATTTGCCCGAGTAATCAGAATCCAGTCTTTTACTCGTTTTGCCAACCTCAGAGTCGCCCCACGGAGGGACCTAACGAGGGTAAACACAGTGGTTGCTCCATCTATAGCTGCAGTGTGTCTGTTATTTTCAGTTGTGTAATTTGCTCCTTGTTGAGTTTGTTTTTTTTACCTCCGCGCTGCGTCTGTTTGCCGTCACCGTGTCCGTGTTGTTTGTAGTGGGATGCCAGGATGTCAACAAGGGCCATCATCTCCTGTTGCAGGGAGTTGACTCTTGGATTTGGGTGTTCTCGAGGTTTGCTCGTCCATCCACTCTCTCCCTCTGCACATAAACACTCCCACTGTTGATCCAAGAGTCTCTTGATCCTCTTTATATGACGGACCACCACTTCTGTGTCAGTCCCCTTGAAATGAGCGCCGACAGGTTCACCCGACACAAGTGGATTTCTTCCAGTGGAGCTCACGGCAGGATCTTGTTGTCCCTGACCGTTTGCGTTTACAGTTCTCGTGTTGACGAAAGATGTCTTATCATAATCGGGGTCAATGGATCTCACCACTGTCTCCTCTCCGTCCTGGTCCACCACCACCCTCTCTGCGCGGACCCACACTGCAGGGTTCCTGATGAGGTGCTCTATCTTGTCGTCCTTCCTCCGGCTCTCCTCCCTCTGCTCCCTGAGGAGCCCCGTCACCCTCTGGAGCTCCTGGCCCGTCTCGTGGATCTTCTGCTCCAGCACGGCGACCTTGGCCTGCAGGGACGTCACTGTGAGCAGCTCGTCCAGGTCCGTGCTGCTCCGCCACTCGTGCGAAGGATTGGAGCTGTCCGGGCTGGCGCAGCGGTTTCTGGAAAACACGAAGCGACCCTCGTGGCGAGGCCTCTTGACGTCGGCGGTGCCGTTCACGGAGGAGGTGTTGGGGAGTGGGCCAATGCCCAGACGCAGCCGCTCCCGCTCCTCTTGCAGGATGCAGATCTGCGCTCTGAGCTCTGGGATGACCCTGACTTCCATCTCCAACTCGCCCACCCGTTCCAGGGCCTCCGTCAGGCGCCGCATCAGTCCGGAGCAGTCCCGCGGGTAGTGGCTGTCCGGAGAGAGGAAGACGTCTTCGCACGAGGTGTTCCTCCCTCCGAGGGGGTCTCTGGAGCCCCGCAGGCTCCCGGGATCGTCCGAGGACTCCGACCCTTGTCGTAATAACACTGTGAGGGGCATGCTGGAGGCTCGGAGGAGATTTGGTCTGATGTGCTCCCCCAGAGGTTGCTCATCAAACTCTCTAATTCTGGCCTCCATTTCGGCCAGAGACACGAGGCCCGTGGGAGAGAGCGGTGGCCTGTGATCATGCATCCAGGAAGTGTAACCGGGACAATGGGCATCGGACTGGCGAGACCTGGACACGAGGGCTCCAGTCGACCCCCAGGCGTTGGGGCGATAGCCACTCCCAGGGGCATTGAGGTGTCTCGGGAGAGTGCTTGCGCGGGGGCCTTTGCTGCGGCGCTGAATGGGAACTCTTTTGATGGTGTTCCCTTTCTCGATGTCATCCACATATTTCAGGAAGTCCAAGTCGAGCTGGAAACCGTACGGAGTTTCCACCGAGTACGGCGGTTTCCCTTTGAGCCCGTTTTCTGCTGCTTTATGAGATGAGACGCTGCCTGTAGTCAGGGAAACAACAGCTCAGCATGCATTTCAAATATTCAAGTCATTACGATTTTGGCTTTAAATTGACACTTTTTTTTTACCGTTTTGTCTTTCCATTGTTTGTTTTCTTTAAATCCCCCAAACAATCTGTCTTCACATCATCTTGTTTGACCAACTGTATTAGAAAAAGCAAAAAAAATGGATGAAAAACACAAAAATACATCAGTACGACTGACAAAACAGATGATTGTGAACATATTTTGGGGTTTCTGGTGACAAGAAGGAAACACATTTTGCACTGACAGTCCGTCCAACTTTAATGGGAGTTGTCATCCGCAGTTATGAGCAGAAAGAGTGTCAAATCTTCAATGATTTTCCATTTCTTTCATTCACTCACACCTAGTGCAATGCAACGGACACATCCAATGTCGCTCACATGCTTTCTTGCTCCTCGTCCGTCCCATCCTTCCTTTTTTCCCCAGTAATTTCTCCTGTTTTTCTTTCACTCTCATTGCCTCATTTCTTCCGTGCGCCGAGGCAGCGATTATTCAACGGTGGCAGGCCTGATGTGCACTTGATTACAGCCCTGCCATCCAGGAGGAGAGCTGAAAATATCTCGAGACTGTTGAGCCCAGCAGCTACAGCCAGTGGCGCAAAATCCACTCCTACAGACATAAATACAGACGGCCATTGTCTGACTCACCACTTTCCCGACTGCCTGCTCTCTGTGAGCCTTCAGGGTCCGAAGTCATCTTTCAGATTCTTGGTTTACAAGAGCCGGACCCTCTTGGATTTCCTGTTGGTTCCCTCAAAGTTTTGGACGGGGTTTTTTATTTTTTTTTGACAGTCTCCCTTCTTTATTTTTATAGTCAGTGCTGTGGAGAATCCACCCGATGGAGTCATCTCTTCCCCCTGAATCACCCTCCGAGGCCTCTCCCTTTCAGTCCTCACCTCGGCCCTCCCTCCCGCCCCCCCCCCCCCTTCCTCCTGACCACCAGCCTCCGCGGCAGCTCGATGTCCTCTGGAGGCACCGCAGCCACCAAGCCGCAGCCCCCAAACAATGTCAACAATGCAGTAAACAGATAAATACCACCAAATGGCTCCACTGGGAATTCCAGCTGCGATCATACACACACACACACACACACACACGCGCACGCACACTTCCTCTGGCTGGTCATTAACGATTGCAAAGCTACAAATGATTTACAGAGATTAACTCCTTTTTTTCATTCTTTCCTTTTCTGTTTACAGGCTCAACAGACAACCATTGTATTTAATTGGACAAACTTGCTGAGTTGTGGCAGTGAGCTCTGTCGTGGAGTCATTTAATATGAACAAATGTCACCAGACAATGTTGGTCGTTTTTATAGGGGAAAACATCCACTGTCGTTTTAAAGAAATTGTGGATTTTAAGAGAAGAAGTAGAATTAATTTGTTGGTACTCAAATAAATGAACTTAAAATTAAATGTTTGGTGTTTTTTGCATTTTAGTTCACACAAAGTAAACTGGGAACATTTGCAGTTCCTGACACAGTGTTGGGAGGGACCTTCTTAGTCACTGCTCTAAAATAGGGACATTCCCTCCTCCCTCCCCGATTATAAAGACTGTGCATCGTGGATGTGAAGAGTTGGGTTCAACACAGAGATGGAGCAACAGCATGTCAACAACGAGAAACCATTTATCAACAGCCAAAGGGAACGTTAAGAGGTTGACACACACTTTCAATCCATTGAACACGGGCTCCTTTTCATGTTTCTGCTTCTGTTTCTGGTCAGACACTAAAATCCTGACTTCAGTGGTTAAACAAAGGCAAACAATACACTTCTGGCTCTTTGTTATCTTATTTCACATCAGTTATAGCCTGATTACAGCCAAGTTTGCTACCTTCAGTTTGTGTTTTTGCTTGTTTTTTCTGAAACTTGTTTTGTTTGTTTATAGTGAGCTGTACATGCATCTTTAACAATCCACAAAGGCCTCTGAGATTTATACTAAATTTCAGATAGCACTGAGATTCAGGCGAACTGCCTCCATGGCCATGTCTTCTTTGCATGAGAAACATCAACAGTCCTTTCAAATTAAAATCCATTGATTTCTTCGACACTTTGCTCTCGCATGGGAACATCGCCACAGCTGTCCTCATTTCATGCTGTAGCTTCAGGGTTCGGGGTTTGCGCCCCGTCACACGTGGAACACTGAAACTGATACTGTACGTATGTTGTTATGCCGCAGAGGGTTTTATGATGTTGAGAGGAATCTTTCAGCCCCCCCGTCTGACAAGTCTAAGTTTAGGCGCTACGTGTGGGTGTAAAGCTAAAACACATGTCAAGAGAGGAGACCCAGAAATGTCTGTCACAAACGATAACAAAACATTCGGGTGATTGTGCTCCAGGTAGACAGACAAAACTAAATGTTAGACATCAAACATCTTCACGGAGCCAGCGAGGCTTTAATACGAGGAGGAAAATGCCCGATGTTGACTCTAAGTGGAGGCTGCATCCGCCATTGAGTCCGTCAATCAACTCTGCACCGCCGAGCACCTGTTACGGCAGACGTCTCAATCAGTCTGTGTTAGCTCAGCCAGGCGGTTCACAGAGCGGGCGGCTGGCTCCACTTCAGAGGAACGAAAACACATTTCACCTCAATGGCTCTGACATTAGAAGAAGAAGGAAAGTTCAATTGGAAAAAGGTTTTTCTCTTTAAAACAAAACAGCGAACAAACTTATTCGGGACACGGGCCTAAATTTATTCGAAGCAGCTAGTTAGAGTTGTAAACAGTAGTATAATTTACTCTTATTGTATAACTTGAAGCAGTGAAACAAAATAGATCATCTTTTCAATGTGTTGTGTTCTCAGAGTCTTTATGCACCTCAACTTTTTTTTAAAAAAGTTCAACTATTTTTAAATAGAGATCCTAATTTTGACTGTTTACATCGAGCGTCCTTCCAACTGTGCTTCAAGCTGGATGCTGTTGCCGCTAAGCCCTCTTATTCTTCTGCGTAAGTATAGACTTGTGCAAACCCCCCCACTGCACCCACCGACGAGGTTACCACAAAGGAAACAATATAGCAGACTGAGGGTTTGGAAGTTCCCAGGAGTCATTGCTCAACCCCCCCCCCAAAACGTTGCTGTGGCACAAGTTTTAATTGTGCGTGTTTGGAGCTGTAGTCCCACCTCACAGGAAACCAAAGAAATGAAACGTAAAATATTCGCCTTCACCCCAAAAGTGGCCCCAGCCAAACAGCAGCGTTTACTCCGAACCTCCATCCAAAGTCGAGCGACAGAGTAAATGAGCTGCTTTTTTCTCCCTTTGCCTCTTTGAAATCTAATTTTTTATGCTTTCAACAGAGGCTCTTGTGTGTTTTGGCTGAAGGGTTTTGAGTCGAGTTATTCTCTCCTCTTTCCAGCTGCTTTGGTTGCTTTTTGCACCGGCGCTCCTCTGAATGGACGTGTCGTTTCTCACACGAACCTTCTCGGCGCTCCGTATATCAGAGTAAACCACATAATCACAACATGTCCGGCCGCAGCATTCTTCCCCGAAGCCACAAATGAAATCTGCATCCATGACACTCGGGACTGACCTCTTCATGGAGCACCGATTCAGACGGGAGAGCGAGACGACAAACATTCAATTTCATACAAAACAAAAAGCGAGTCGCTGTCAAGACTGTCGGTGATGAGTTCAACAAGAACCCTGTGGAAACCTTTGAAGCGTTTCCAGAACGTTTGCGCTACTTTTTTTTATGATCTCTTTGATTTCACAGCAAACTTTTTGATACCGCCGAGCTTCTTGACAATAAACGAAGCAAAGCGTTGAACACAAAGTAGGCGTTTGGCCTTTCGAGATCTAATTCAGAACACAGCGAAGCCTTCAGTCTGGTGCAGCTGCAGTCATGCGGTCAACTCAGAAGTTTATGTTGGTGTGTTTTGTGAATTCACATGGGTGTGCACCTCTGGTCACATTGGCACCCACATAAGTGTAATCACACCCGAGCCGCTACACTACTCCACTGCGTCGATGCCCGCTGGTAACGTATCAAATTACTTCCTCTGACACACTGGGAAAGCACAGATGTTAAAAAACACTCACACACACACACAACTCTCACTTATCCCCATTAACTGCTCCTTTCTTCTCAGGGGTTATTTCTCCACAGTAGATTTCCAGCATGTTTGCATGTTGCACCGTCTATGTTCAGTTCCCGGAAAAATCTTTCCTCTCCTCAAGTTTCTGGCTGTACAGTCTGTGGTTTTTTCCAGCGCATAACTCTGAACCTCATCTTCTGTTTGAGGTTGATCTAGGAACCGAAGCCAGCCATTTGGACTGGAGCTGCCTTTCCACCCTTCAACCCGCCTGTCTCCTCTTTTTATTTCTCAGTAAAAACTCACGATTTTCTCTCATGTGCGTCTTTAAAAAATTCCTCGAAAATCCGAGTTTTTACACACGTTTTCTCCCTCCTTTTCGTCTTCTCTGTGGGCCTTTTTGGCCCAATGGAGCTGTCCTGGTGATATTCCAACAGCAACAGGGTCAGAGTTGCAATGTGGCATCTAAAGCTTCACCGATTGGTATGTGGAGCCAAAGCTCTCAGCTGCCAGGGGCTTCACGCAAGGAAGAAAGCAACGGTATGTTAACACAGAGAGGTTAAAATAGAAAGTGTGCTCCCGCCATGTTTACGTGTGTGTGTGTGTGTGTGTGTGTTTGTGTGTGTGTGTGTGTGTGTGTGTGTGTGTGTGTGTGTGTGTGTGTGTGTG
>JASSRZ010000042.1:13546559-13570155 GCA_032164315.1 Malacoctenus gilli
TCTCAGGTGGGTGCAACGGTCGTCATTAATAAGTGAGGTCGAGAAAAAAAGACAAAACGCCCCCATCAGAGTTTAAGCGCCAGGAAGAAGAAGCTCACTTATACAACTGTAATTGTGGCTGGCTTACATGTTGGCATCTGTGCGTGCCGGCTGTGGCCGAACGTGGGGCGGACAGGATTTAAACGCTGGAGGATCCTGAGACACAACCATGATGTTAATGTGGATGATAAACTATCGTTCTCCTCATGCATGATGGTTATTGGTAAATCCCTGTAGGTGAGAGGATGAGAAAATGACAAAAATTCTCTTTTTGACAATTTTTCAAAGTACAAAATGAATTTCTCTTTAATTAAATTGACCGTTCTCTGTAAAAACAACACACAAGAGCACTGCACACATTGCCATCGCTGAATCTGTTTGGTAGAAGTGCAAATGTCCCTCAAAATTTCATGTCATGTCAGTATGTGGAGAAGATCATCAGAGTCCCTCCAAAAACAACAACCTTAAAGCCTTTTTTTTTTGACACTTGCAAATTGGAGGACGAATCTTCCAAGTTATCAGGAAAACGTTGCTCTGATAACGTTTTGTGACGCGTTGAAGAGAGACAAACGAAGGCAGACAAGAAGGAGATTTCATGCTTCGGATTCAGATCCAGTAGATTGGGAGGAGCGGAGGAGCAGCAGGAGAGGAGGGAGGCTGGGATATTAGTTCCTGCTGCGCTGGTTTTTCGAGTCCGATTGACGTCAGCAGGGCCCACAGATGGGTGCTCTCGGCTTCCTATCAGCACAGATGGGGCTGCGAGGAGTGTCCCGCAGCAGGAAAAAATACAAGACAGCTCTGCGCCTCTTATTGTCCTTCCTCCTCCTCCTCGCTTCTCACAAACCTTGACCTTCTCCGAGTAATCACTGACGAGGGAGAGCGTCCCTTTGGCCCTCGAATGTGACGCATCGGGGAGATAGAGGAAGATAAAAAAAACCCAAACGCGATTACCTCTGAATTTGTTTGAAACTCCTGCTTTTCTCGCCCCCTCCTACGTCATCAAATTTCCCTGAACGTACGAGGGGACGTGGCGGACACCTGCCGCTGCAGAATGGCGATTGTTGCGGTCCGTTGAGAAGAATACAACAATTGACAATATCGTTGTGAAAGACGGCCCGGCGTCCCCCCTCGAACCGCTCGCTGTCTCGTATTCGTCAACTCTCTGACCGGAAAAGGAGAACAGATTTTTCCTGTTTTGCGTCCCCCGTCCGCAGCGCAGCGGAATCCCCTGCAGTGGAAAAGATAGAGTGCCTGCGTCTGTCTCCGCATGAGCTCAGCACAGTGGGAACTTTCTGGATACCGCCCCCCCCCCAAAAAGACCCAAATTTGCAATAACCACTATTAAAGTACACGCCCCAAAAAAAGAGAAAGATTAACCACATGTGGACTTGATGATGGCGGGAACGTCAGACGGAGTGAGATAGAAAAGAAGGAAAAACACCGCAAAGGTCAGGGCGAGACGTCAGCGGCCCTCGGACCTTTTTTAATCAAATGTCGCGCAGAGGACACGGACGCGGGTCGCGGCGGACGGAACAATCGACAGGAGCGGCGGCGTGACCGCAGTCAGTGGGTGAAAGGCCGCGAGAGGCAGACAATGAGGAGCGGAGGGGGCTTCGCTCGGGAGCAGCTGAGCTGCGCGTGCGTCACCGCAGCCTGTTTACACTGTTTAACGTCTTACCGCCGCAACGTGAGGGGATTGCAGGGGTTCTCCGCATATGAGTTTGGACTTCATGCTTCACAAACCAAATGAACCCCCCCCCCATCACACGCAGTCTCGTGAGCGGCCAACAAAGGGCTCACTCTTCCCTCCCCTTTGACTGATTCAGATTATGGGATTTGCTTTATATTATTCCCGATAAAGAGCACTTTTGAGAAGAAGAGGGGGGAAAAAAACGCTGGCTTATGACGTCTGTGACCGTCGCGGTCTGGTGATTATTCTGTCACTTATGTGAGCTGAACATTGTCACGGAGGGGCCGGGACCCCCTGTGGACGTGGTCAGTGATTTGCCCAAGATCGGGACTGGAAGTCTCATAATCATTGTCGCTTTGAGTGACCTCCTGAAATGAATGTTTACACATGTTCCTCTGAGATGTAAGTGTGACGAGGCCTGACGGCCAAAGAAGGACACACAGTTTACGAGTTGACTCAGCATCAACCTCTGCGTGTTAGTTACTCTTTATATTGTTCTCCTTTTGGACCTCAGTGCAGCCGACCACTATTTTTCTCTCACCAATCTCTTTCATTCATGTTTCATCTCCGGCCGTCAAAAGCGAATGAAGGTCGACACGTTTGCGTGAAGTTACCCAAAGACAAACCTGGGAGCCACAAGGGTTAAATGCTCCGACGTGCGTGTGCTCGTGCTGCGGTGCCAAAGAGTTCAGTAGGTTTTTGCGCCGCTTTTCATGCATGCTCCAGCAGCCGAGTGAATCAGATGCATTGCTACGCTCCGCATAATGAATTTGAATCCTGCACATGACCGCTTATGGACGTATTCATGCTTTTTCCTTGAAACCGGGCGAACACGTGACTTTGTGCGTAGGTCGCTCAGGGCGTGGGGCCCCACACAATAACACAATAAGTATTACTCAGTTTTTCTTTTTCTCCCCCTGGTTTTGTAAACATGCCCTGAAAGACGGGTAGCGACGCTCGTGGAGACACACACTCGGCTGCTCGCTGCCAACTCGCACTTTTCGATGAAATAATCAGGAACACGAGCGTCGTTTGGATCAAAGCGCGCAACGTCTCGACACGGCAAACTGGTCCGGATGTATCACATAGCTTATCAAAGTGTGAATCGGGAGGAAAGACAAACAGAAGTCATTCAGCTTTAGCCGTCTGAGCGTAATGTGGGGGAAATGCTGATTGCCGTCTAATTAGGAATTTGCTCAAGTTCCAGCCGCTTTGGCTTTGATCCCAGTTTAATCGCCGCCTCACGCTCGCTCACATCGACACCAGTGGGCGTTAAAGGTTCCTCCGTGATATTCAGAAGAAACAAAAGCAGGGGGGGGCCGCGGCCAGACACTCGGGGGACCTTTCGGGGCCCGCCGTCTTCGGTCCGGGTGGGCTGCTCGTGGCCGTGGCAGCGCCAGCACCGCTCTCCTCCTCCTCCTCCTCCTCCTCCTCCTCCGCCGCCGCAGCAGGAATCCATTTCTGGTTTTTCAGGCTCGCAGCCAGCGGAGAGGATCCGGCGGGCTGGAAGTGTGCTGCCTGGTTAAGTATTTGAATTATGTCATTGACGTCAGCACAGTCATAAACCTCCCCGTGGCCCATCCCTCAAGCTGTCCCGTGCCAGCACAGCTCCATGGTGCATTGTGAGCGAGCTGTCAAACAGGCCCCGATGAGGCGTGTGTGAGTCTGTGTGTGTTTTGAGGCTTTTGTTTTGATAGCCCGGGCGATTATGCCCCAGTTGTAAACTATGAAGAGATGTAATCAGTGAGGGTTTTGCAGGAGGGAGAGGACAATGGAGAGGTCGGTTTCGGGGTTGGACATACCGTGGATGTCCACTGCACACTCCTAACCTGCTTTGCCTCATCAAATAGGTATCGCAATAACACACCTTGTCTTCACAGCAACCCCTCGAATTATTGTCAAAAGACGTAAATAAGAAACAAACCAACTTGTGTTCTTCTGGATTCGATGTGTTTCTTTTCACATAACCCTTTTTGTCACCTCAATGTCCCTGATTTGAGTCTGTAACCTAATTTTAAACTGCACTAACTCCCAAATTCTCAGAAGTGCTTCTACCCTCACTCATGCACAGTGTTATACATGCATCCATGCATGCATAGGGATTTAAATGAGTTAAGCTACACTGCTCAGTTTTCAGGTGTTGTGTTGGTTGCAGGGATGCAGTGAAGTTCTGCATCATACATGCTGTATTTCACCAGTTTACTGGCCTTGATAAGACCTGACATGAAGGTCATGAGGTTTTTCTGCTGGACCACAAGACATCCAGTGCAGTTTCACCCTCACGAGTGGTCAGCGAGGTGCAGGCGTCATCCTCTGCCACCGTCCGGGTCGCCGTCCTGCACGGTTTCTTTTTGACGCGCCGCCGCCGCCGCCCTGCCAGCATGTCTTGTTGTTGCCAGGTTGGTTGCCGGGCATCCCGCGAGCGCCCGATGATGACACATTCATCAGGTTTCAGCCGTGTGGAAGCGAGGAAACACCTAAAAAACAAGTAGGACAGAGGCGGCACAGGACCAGGATTAGACACACCTGCTGTACAGCAAATCAAAACAGAAACTCATTGTTCGTCCTGTTCAGAACCGATCAGTGTTTGCCGGGACATCGTGGCGAGCAGCATGTGAGAGGCGTTTGGAGGCATTAATTGGATTATTTAGAAGAAACATCGGGTTCCAGTTTCCTCGCTGCTTTGTCTGTGACGCGTCTCTGTCCTACTCACCTGGGTTGCTCCACTCTTTGTGTTGACTAATGATCTGACCAACATTCGGTGGATTTGTCGCTGTTCTTTTCCTACTTTCAGTTCTGCTCCTTTTTCCTTGGTTTATGAATAAACTGACGCAGATTGGAGGTGATGCACAGGTGAATCATTACCCCCCTCCTCCCCCCCGAACCCTCCCCTTCTGTCTGAGCTCTGTGTGTAACGAGAAGTCAAACGCAAGCGGCGGCGAGTACGTGCACGCACCGGTGTCAGAACATGCGCCTTTTTTTTCCCCTCCTTCACGATGTGGTGAGGTCAAGATGAGGAATGCGCGTGTTTGCGTAAATGCAGATAGCTGCGGGGTGTTTACATTTCAGTCGGCGGCACTGACTCAAGAGTCTTTCATTGACCCCCCCCCACCAGTCATTACTGGCCCCATTATTCACCAGGCGAGCGGCGTGAATAAGCAGAACCTCGGCTTCATCCGTCACTGTGGTCACGTCAACGTCTAACAGGGAAAACTCAAAGACTCCGTGAACGTCTCACAATACGTGTGAAGCTGCTGGCGCACAGGAGCCCACTGTGAGAAGTCAAAGGGTGGACGTTCGCTCGCACTTGGACTGATTAACTCTTATTCTTCACTGCAGTGTGGAAAGAAACTAACTGTGCACACAGGAAATTGCAGATTTAGCGGACATCATTAATAGTATCTTAAATAAGCCATCTGTTTTTGAAAAGCTGAAAAGAGAAATAAGATTTTTTTTTACATGGCATATTTTTTCCATTTTTGGGGGACTATATTCCTTATTTAAAACCATTTTTCTTAAAATTGATTTGTATTTCTTAATAACTAATAAAAGACAACATTTTCTCAAAATTTTTCTTTCATTTCAAATAAAAATACTACATTTTGGTGAAGAACCTGACTATTTCAGTGTCCGTTCACTATGGCCTCCCTTCGGTGGATGCGCCGGTGGAGTCGCAGACCTGAGGCCAGACATTGAGGGAAGCAGGTCTTCTGGTGGGAGCTCAGGAGCACAGAGAGGGGCAGTGTGAGGTGGATGTAAGCGGAAGGTGTCTCGGCGGGAGTTGGAGGTCTGAGCCCAGCCCTGGTCGTTAGTGCACTTGATGGCTCTTACAGAAGCTGGTTTGTGGCCCTACAGGGGAAGAGAGAGAGAGAGATAGAGGGGAAAGGAGGGAGAGAGAGAGCGAGAGAGAGAGGGAGGGGAGGCAGACGGGGTCTGTCTGCACACTGAGGTCTGTTGTCCTCTTTGCAGCCTCGAGCATATGGCCGAAGCATTAGAGCTCACCCCCCTAAGAAAAAAAAAATTGAGACTTCAACTGAAAAAAAGCAGGCTGGAAAAGTACCTCACACTCTGTCTGGAAGCCGCTTTTTTTTCTCCTGAAAGTGCGTCATGCCACCTTTGACTGGTGACATTGTGAAATGTCAGCCCATTTAGCAGCGTATTTATGATCAGCCAGAGGTGACGATGGGTTCAGCGCTCCATCTACTCACATTGTGTGCGCGTGCATAACTTTGTTTCGTCGAGGACGTCAGCTCGCAGATGTGGATGTTACGACACGACAGTTTGTGAAGCCTGGCTGCAGGTTTCCTATAAAGTTGATGTTTTCAAGGAAACACAGCAGTAGATTGTTAGTTTTTGTAGCCCCCCCCCCCCACGTGTTTTCAGGCCAAAAAACCAAAAGCCAGAATGCTTTTGTTCTGCAAGTCGACGACCACCGTTCTCTCCGTCATGATATGCTGGATCGCGTTAATCGCGTGGACCAGCCAAGCCTTTGATGTTCCCTCGCGGTGTCTGATGTCTCCTTCTCCCCGCGCCGCGAGGGAACGGGGGCAGGATGTGGTCCCACCTTTCTGGCAGCGTCCCCCTGCCCCCGTGGCCCGAGACAGCCGCGCGTTGGTGCGCACCCACTTTCAACAGCCCCGCCGCCTTCTGCGCAGGCCGCTTTGATGTTATAGTTTATGCTCTGTGTCGGCGACTTTTGGATGGTCACGGTGCCAGGAGGTGCTGTGAACGGTTCGGACCACAGAGTTATATGAAACTGAAGCGAAGGGGAAAAAAGGAGGGGGGAGGAGAGGCCAGCGAGGTCAGGACAAGCCTCTGTAATTGGATCGACTGCTTGCTAACTTCTTTGTGAGCAATTATTCCTTTCTAGAAATTTTATGAAACTTTTATTCAGCCCAATTGAATCATCTTTACTGATTTGTTAGTAATTACATTTTTGAATTTTTTTTTTTTTTAAATTTGAAGCCACAATTTTACAGAAATTAAAAAACATAATGAACTTTTAATACCCACAATTTCTTTAAAAAAAAAGAAAAAAACTTTTTTCTGCTTTTTTTGGTTAAAAGTGGCCATGTTTTTTCTCCAAATTATTATCTTTTTGTTCAAGTAAATAAATAAATAACAGATAACATATACTGAAGTCGATTAAATAGAATTGGAAAGCAGGAAAAAAATGATAAAATAAAAAAATCATTTAAATTAGTTAAAAAAGCTGGTGATTTGCTCTGCAAAGTTCTGAAACATTTGTAGAAATTTGCTCTCCCACGTGAGTGAGCAGCATGTTGGGAGGTGAAACAGTCAAAACGTCGCTTTCCTTTGCAACTCTAAGTGATCGTCTCCATGCTGTTCTGATACTCTGCTATTGTGTGCGGTTTCCTTAACTGCACAACATCGTCTGTGGTTTGAAACTGGGGTTCTTTTGTTGAAGTGCGGCGGTTCGAAAGTCTGTGCGCCATCACTTCACTCTGAAGCGCTTTGATCCGCGATATTGACGTAAATTGGAGAGCAGCGCGCTGGCCGTCCCGTCGCGCGAAGCATATGGGCTCAATTTCTTCCATGTGTGAAGCCCTATGAAGTGGAGATCAGAGAAGGTGGGGAGATCCAGATGCGTTCAGCGTCGGCTCCCCGCGGCCGAGGATGCGTCGGCTCTTCCTCCTTCTTGGAATGTCGCATCGCGAATCCGTGAATCGCCGCGCTTCCTCGTGTTTTTCTCATTCTTTGCGCATTTCTAATAAACCGCCCGTTTCCTTCTCAAAACTCTGCCACCTACCCACATGTGAGTCACGCCGACGGCGGGGCCGCTTCTCCTTCTGGCGGCCGCTCGTCGCTCCGTCGCCCGCCGGCTCCGCTCCATGTTTTGTGTGAGTTCGGGGCCAAAAAGGAAGCGCTTTGGTTTCTTTGGCCCGCGGCGGAGCCCTGGCCTGGCCTCCCCCAATTCAGGGAGTCAGAATTCGCCTCTCGCGTTGCTTGTGCAAACACAAAGTTTGCTGTTTGATTTTTTTTTTTTCCTCCCTCCGAGAAGTTCAGAGAGGAGAGAGCCAGTATGTGAAGCGTGGTGGCGTGCATGTGTGAGTGTGTGTGTCTGTGTGTGAGCTGCTGCTGTTGCAGCTCAGCAGACTCAGTTTTGAAGTGGTCTGCGTGTTTCAGAAAGGAAGTCATCATGAGTGGCGAATCTGTCTCTGCACAAGTAACATAGGCCCCTTTTTTTCCTCTTCTTCACATAGTTCAGATACCTTCGTGTCACAGAGATGCATTTCTGGATGAAAAAACAACAAAGTGTTTACTTAAAAAAAAAAAAGCCCAATCAGGTATCTTGAATGAAGCCAGCTTCACTGTGTTTCAGTGGGAAGGTGGCGGGTGTGTGGGGTCAAAGATGCATCGACAGCAGGAGGCAGCAGACCGCCTAGTTTGCCCTCTGCTTGCTGCTGGAAAGGGGGATAAGTTTATGAAAGAGAGGCTGAGAAGGAGAGAGGACGGGGGTGGGGGGGGGCAGAGTGGGAGGAGGTCCGCGGAGCGCGCAGGAGCGAGGGAAACGGGGTATGTGAGAGAAAGAGGCTTCACAGAGAGCGAGCGAGTCGGCAAACAGGAGCGCCGACCTCAGTCCGTCTGAGAGCGCAACTTCCCTGAACTGTCGGAGGCGGTGGCGCGCGGCAGGATGAAGGAGCTCTGTGTGCACGCCTCCCCCGCGCCCTCTGCCTCTTCCGGATGTCCCGCGTGCCCGTCCCCCATGCGATCAATCCACTCGGGGACCCTCGCGCCGCCGCACATGGTGTCAGGGGGCTCGGGCATGGATATGGACCCTCTCGGCCCTGACTACGTGTCCATGTGTCTGTTGGCAGATGAGTCCTACCAGAAGCTGGCTATGGAGACCATGGAAGAGCTGGACTGGTGTCTGGACCAGTTGGAGACCATCCAGACCTACCGGTCCGTCAGCGACATGGCCTCCAACAAGGTAGGAGAACCCGGGGGGGGGCTGCATGCATGCGACAATCGTGCGTTTGTGACGTTGCAAGAGGTTTTTATGAGCAGATCTGGAAATAAGAATTACGTTTACAAGTCTTATTGTCTTGATGGGATGTCACGTGGAGATCGACAGTTTGAAGTGACTTTTTTTGAGGAAAGTCCAAAGAAAATAATGTTCGTACTCATCTTCGTTCCACGAAAAAGTAATTCTTTTGCAATCAGATTAATAAGATTGATTTTTTTATCAGTCCTGGATCTCAAGAGCTCTTTGAATGAGTTCAAACAAATCCGAAACTTCTCTCCAGATGAACAGATTTCATTACCCCTCAAAGGAACCTTTCAGTCTCTGAACTTGAGCTGCTGCTCATGCGATACTGTAAGACCGGAGCTCTGTGGTCATCCTGCATAGCGAGCGTCTGTCCGTCCACGTCTGTCCCACCGTCTGCAATAACCATGACTCCAAGACCTCCCAGGAGCACAGCCACCGTCCCGCTGCGTCCTGCCAAAACCCCCAAACTGTGGCCAAAGATTCAGAGCGACGATGCTCGTTGTGGTGCAGGTTAACTGTTTGAGCCGCGTTTGAATGTTTTTCGGAACGAAAAGCATCATCGGAGCTGCAACTGTGTTAAACGGTGCCGTCGGATGACACGAGGCGGAGCGTTTGCCGCGGTGACTCAGCCCGTGTAACTGCTCTTTGTTGCAGCATGGCTGTTCGTTTGCACAGTGAATGCAAGATGTAAATTGCTTTTTGCCACACTGACGCACTTGCAAAGTTGCGAAACAGGTGTTGTCTGTTGGAGTGTGAGCTGCCCGCTCTGTTTCATGAAAAACAGTTTTTTTGTCTGCAGGCGGGACCGAGCGCTTCCTCTTGTCTTTTGAATGAGACGCCTTGTGAAAGAAAAAGGAGGTCGCCGCTGCCTCCCCGTGCACACTCCTCTCGTGCGCGCATCGTGCCAGTGAGCCGGACTGAGCCGTCGATAATCCACACCGTGTCATTGAACTGGGCGCAGACGTGTCCCGTGTCTCTCTCTTGCAGTTTGCGTTGCAGCTCTGTTGCGTTGTTTAGCTCTTTGGGGCCGTGGACGAGTCTCTTCAGTGATGTTTGTGAAAGCCACACTGAACAGATCTGATCAGGACAAAGATTAGAAAAAAAACAAGTATGTTTCTTTTTATTATCCCCGCTATTACCCCCGTTTGATTGGTGGAACCTGAATAATTTGGGAAAATCCTCCTTGTTCTCGCAGTTCATCGCTTGAATTTGGCTTTTTGGAGTCATGAGTACAATCCTGCAAATTCTCCCAAAAAGTTGTGGCGAAGAATAAAGCAACTATTCATCAATTTGGAGGGGAGACTTGATGAAGCAAACGTGCCATCTGAGGGCCGTTTGGTGAACGTCGCTCTTTTGATTCGGTTGGACTGGATTTAAATAAACACGCTTGTGGTTCTTGTGCAGCTCTCTCGAACTAATTACTTCCCTCTGCTTTGATGCACTCGAGGGCTCCTTTGTGTGCGTCTCTTTTTACACAGAACCAAATTACTATTCGCTGCACATTATTTCTTGCCCTCCCCGCAGACAGTGGAGCCGGCGCGGCGGCATCAGATTATAAACACCCAGGGTGGCGTTGTCCGTATCCGCCCGAGCGCCGCGCTGCGGTCTGGGGGAGGACCGGGATGGGGAGGGGCGTTGTCAGACCATGATGGGTGACTGTGACCGTGACACCAGCTTCCTGTCTCTTGATTTCCTGACTCCCCCCCCCCCCCTTCAACTCCCCCACACCCTTCGCTGCCTCTCCTCCTGCATGGCTGCCAGACGACAATAGCGGCGCTGTGACCGGGCCAGGTTTAGTCTCGACCGGCTGCGACGTCACGGGGACCGGCGGGACAATGAGCGCAAGGCCCCCCAGGAGGAGCCGCCTGTCAGGGTCGCCAAGCGCAGATTTCTCTACTAATGTGACCCTGGGCGGTTGTTTACGGAAAGTGCAGAGGTCAGAGGAATATGCGCTGCATCGTTGTGCAATTGTACAGATCCGACATCACTGCATTGTCTGTGCAGCGTCTGCATGGACACGTCGACTCCGTTCGAGTCTCTCTCTCTTTTTTTGACAAAGAGCCCGCTTGTTTCCTGAGCCAGAGGTTGTAATTGCGGCCACAATCAAACCCAGGGTGTCTCCGCTTTCAGTATCCAAGGGCACAGGTGTATCCGGGGATACGGGACCACACACCCGGCTGACCGCTCGCCCGGTCGCGCTGACCTCAGAGCGGCGGGCGGCCTCCCTGCCCCTCACTATCATTAGTCCCGCCACGCTTCCACGCTGGTGCCCGGTGACGGCCTTGGACAAACACCGCCATCTGAATCCAGTTAGGGGGAGTTTAGCGCTCTGCGGGCTAGCGTGCGAGGAGCGAGCCCCCCCCACCCACCCACCCCCGAGCTCGAACGCGAGCGGAGTAGGAAACTTTAACTCACGTGTGGTCACTTCGACTTTGAAGCGCCGCCGTCTTCAGAGGGGAAAGAATGACAAAATTATTGAAACAGATGTAGCGGTGGGCCCGTAGCTGCAGCGGCGGTAATGGACATTAAATTATAGAGCTGTGATTCCGTTTGACTGAAAGGGTGGCGAAGAGATCAGACGAGCTGCAGCGGTGATTATGGTGCCTAATCGTAATTAAAAGTCCGACCTCTGTAATCTTCTGCTAATTCATCATGGAAAAATGAGCCGGAGAGAGGATTGCAATAATGAGACGCGCACTCCCCCTCCGCCTTCACCTCTATTTGTGTTCGCTTCCGATCATAATTCTCATAAATTTCCGTCTTTTACGATGTTTCAAAAGCGCAGAAACTTCCAGGGCTTCTCCGCCGCGTGTTGACACAGTAAACAGCGGCGCACAGGCCGGCGTTGGCTCACTCTGGGCTTTGTCCGATTGCACAGTTGCAGTGTTGCATTACATTGTCGAGCTGTTTCTGTTTCGGTGCCACGGCTCCTCCGCCCGGGGGTCGGGTCAAAGTGTCTCGATCAGCGTTTCCCGGCGGGATGCGGACGTCACGCGGGTTTCGCCGACACGACGCGTCAGCGTTCGCGCGTCTGCCAAACTTGTTTTCCTGGGACTTTTTCTCGCCGATGAGCTCAGGTATGTTGATCGTCTGGAGGGCCCCGGGGCCACGTTCGGAGGCAGGACGGCTGCCAGTAAATGACTTCACTCAATGACTCTTATCAAGAGAGAAAAAAAAAAGGGGAAGTAGGCGGGGACGCGGGCTCGGGCCTGCGTCGGGGGGGGGCGGGGGGGGGAGGAGCCTTCGATCGCTTCGGTGCGACTGAGTCGGCCACTCAGTTAGTCAAGAAAAAAAAAAAGAAGCTTTATCACTATATGTTTCCTGTCTGACGCCACTTCAGTAAAAGAGAACACAGAGGGAGGAAGCAGGCAGGAGCTCAGAACGGAGTTATCGCGCTCGGACCTTTTTCACAGGATTTCTTCTGCAGCGCGTTTAGTTTTTTCTTTCCTCTAAGTGACAATGGGACTATGTTGCTCTGAAAAGCAGAAGAACTTTGAGATGCTCACGAGTTGGAAGAAGGTGAGTTAAGTCACAGAGCTGAGTGGCTGCCTGCCTCGCAGAGACTTTTAAGAGTGGAAAAGTTAATTTATTTGGGTGAACTCTAATCCAAACATTTTATTATTTCATTTGCTATATTTGCAGCTCACTATAAATAAGACAATTCTCATTGTTTTGTCTTATTTATCCTGATTTTTGAGTACTGTCTCCTTGCTTTTTGTGAGCCACTTTTTTAGGTCAACTTTTAACTGAATATTCAAACTTCATTGGGCAACAAGTCATCATTTTTTTCAGACCCAACTGCACTTGATTTTTGGGGGTTTTTTTTAGGTGTTTTTTTTGGGGGGGGGGTTAAGTTTATGTAACTACTTGTGGTTTCCCAAGACAAACTTGGTCGCGAGTGTGTGAACTCCCCTAACGTAAAAGGATGTACGAGTTTGCGCCATGCGTTGAGTAATCTAGCCTCCCGGGCAACACTCATGGACCTGTCACTGTGCCACGAGTTTGTGTGTGTGTGCGTCTCAACTGAACTGCGTGACCCTGGGTGACTGACATGCAGCTGTGCGCCTAATTCATTTCCTAGAAGTCACTCAAAATCCCACTGTTCCGTTGCGCCTTAAAGAATCAATTCCAACTTCCCTTTGAACCGAATAGAGCCGAATGATTCCAAGCAGCGCTTTTCTCTTTTTTTCTCCTCTTTTTTGTCCTTACGAGCTCACTTTGATTTTTTTATGGGCTGCCTCTGGCACTCGGGGCTTCGAGTGCAGCCAGCACTTTGAAAGTGGTATTCAAAGTCTCACACAGTGGATGCTCGCTGTCTGCCTGACAGCTCTGAGACAGCTGCTGAGACTGGCAGAGGCTGGTCTGCTGCGGAGAGAAAAGCCCTCATTGTGGAAGTCAATAAAACAGGCACAACAACTGATTTCTTCTTTCCTCTAACGTATTTGATTGAATGGTGCTTTTGCCAAATAGTGATCCGAATGTGTGTTTGTCGAAAACATCAGTTGCGTTGTTGCAATTCTTATTTTTTTGAATGTTCCCACATCTGTCCTGCAGGCTGCGCATTCGCCGCGTGCAGTTGTGTGCGTCTGCATGTGTGACGTGATGCAATGTGTACAGAATATGGGGCCACCGTGAGAAACGGCGGAGGGGGGGGGGGGGCATGTGACTCTGTTGCCATGGCGTCCAGGTTGCAGTGCAATTGGTGGCACGCTGGTGGGCTGCAGACGGAGGAGTCTCTGATCTGCCTGTCGGCTTGCACCCGTCACCCCCCCCCCCTTGTGTGTCTTCCGTGCAGAAATCTGCTGCAGCGGGAGCAGAGACCGGTGTTAAGAACAAACGCAGATAAACGAGCGTGGTGGTGGACCTCAAAGTGTCCGGCAGCCACCATCGCACGCCTGTTTTGAAAGACGAGCGTAGACCTCAGTCTGGTAAATTAATACCCCCCCCCCCCCCTCGACTCTTCACCCGTGTAAGAAAACCAGGGGGGCTTTGAAAGCCTCGCTTTGCGCAGTATGCATTGCATCTGTTCTGCATTACTGAGCATTTCAAGGAGGGTGGGTTGGAGTCGCGAAAGAGCCAGTGGGAGCAGGTTTGCAGGCAAGTGGAGAGATAGAGAAAGAGGGAGGGAGAGGGAGAGAAAGAGCCGGCAGAGAAAGGAAGATAAGGGGGATTCTCCAACCTCTCTTTTTCTGCAGTGCTGTGCATGGCTCTTGTTCAGGAAGGGTGGGAGGCAGAGCGAGAGAGAGAGAGAGAGAGAGAGAGAGGGAGGCTCCACCAGTCTGTCTGCCACAGGGGACTCTAAAGCGAGAGCGCACCCCCCTCTCCTCCTCCTCCTCCTCCTCTTCGCCTTTTCCCGTCCCTCTTTTCCTTTTCTCCCTTTGTCGCGCAGCCTTCCTGCCTCGCTCAGTCTGGGCAGTGGAGGGCTAGATTTCCCCCCTCGCACGTTACAGGATAACATTCGGATGGTGGCCGGAAGAGACGGAGACTCAGAGACGGACAGAGGGTGCGAAATCCAGGGAGAAGGAAAGGAAGTATCGATAGCTGTCTGAGGGTGGCGGCGGGGGGGATTCCATCACTCGCCGTAATGGCTTCTGATCCTTGAAACCATGGACGATGCGGGGAGGAGGCGCGTGTGGCTGGACATGTAGGGGTCTGCCACAACCCCTCTGCAGAGGCTTCGACCGGGGCGGGTTTTCGGCCGCAGTCGCCCGTCGGAAGGGCGGCGAGCCGGCGGCGCCTGGAGCTTCAGGCTGAAGGGCTGAACTCAGCCTTGGGGGTCCACTCAGAGAGGAGCACTCACTGCTTCTGCTGGGGAGCACCAGAGGCTCAGCACAGCTCAGCACCATGCCTGAGGCCAACTACCTGTTCTCTGTGTCCTGGGGATACATCAAGGTGTGTCCAGGAGGAGACCCGTCGTTCTCTGGACTGTACATCACTCCTGTGCATGCGTGTTTGCATGTGTTGCATAGTTGTGTTTTTTTTCCCCTGCAGCTGCTTATTTAAATTCCCTTCATTTTTGGTTGCAAACTCCTGAAGGTGTTTGGTTGCGTTCGGCTCCGTTAGTCACCGTCCGTGGTTCGGGTGGTTTGCACGCGGGCAGCAAAAACGGGAACATTTTGTTTCCATGGAAGGTTGAAGCATCATGAGCGGTACCCAATATTTGGTTGATCGTGTGCAGTGTTCTGTTTGCCGAAATGACTCAAAACTCTCGCTGGCTAATTCGAACCAGGACCAAGAAGACATAAACACAGACCTTATATGGCGCATTCGATTCAAATAACAGTGTCGAGGTGCCACGGGACGCGATCCAGTGGAAATTCCCATAAAATCCCTGACTTTTCCCCATCGAAATAAAAAGATAAATTGTGCGTACTTCACTTTGACTGAATGATGTAACCAAATGTTGGTTTTTGTCTCCTCCAGTTCAAGCGGATGCTGAACCGGGAGCTGAGCCACCTGTCCGAGATGAGTCGCTCAGGCAACCAAGTGTCAGAGTACATCTCCAACACCTTCCTAGGTGAGCGCCGCAGTGCACTCTCACGCTGCGATCAATCAGGTGAACACGCGGCCGCCGCGCGTGGCCCGAAGGCGCCGGCGATTCCCCGGGATAGTGGCACATTCTGCGAGCGCCGCAGGTTGAGAGGTGACCCGAAAGCATGTGCTAAGTGGCGGCGGAGCACTGAGTCGGTCTGCACCGCTGCTCCCCAACCAGTCTGATCTGGTCTTAAAAGAAGGGAGACGGAGTGTCCCCCTCGTTCTGACTGCAGAGATAGGAGGTGGGAGGAGGGAGGGAGGGAGGGAGGGAGGGAGGAAGGGAGGGCATTGTACTGAGGGAAGACTTCCCTCTGGAGAGATCAGGAGCTATGAGTGTGTGTGTTGGGAGGGAGGGGGGGGGTTGTTTTTGTGTATGCAGTGCCATCAGGTCCAGAAAGACGCTGCATTATTCATCGGGAGGACAGCAGTGTTTCCTTGTTTTTTAAGAGCCTGCTGGCATGTCGTGACTCACAGCCAGCCAGCTCACCCCCCCCCCCTTTCAAACAGCCAGCCGGTCGACCCCCTCAGGTTTTCCAGCCTCCCGTCCAACCCAGCGCACAGTCGGACGGCCAGCTCCGCCGTGGCCGCGCGCAGACTGATGTCGTGCTCTCCCCCAATAAATAACACACCTCCGTCTTCCTGCCAGGAAAGAACGAGGAATAAAACAGGAGGCGGTGAAGGGGAGAAAAGGGGGCGGGGGGAGGGGGGGGGCGTGTGTGTGGGGGGGGGGGGGCGAGGAGCCGCATGCACGGTGGAGGAACTAACAATAGAAGTGGCGCAGTGAGAGAGGGTTCAGGTGCGATGGAGCTGCTCGGAGACGGCTCGGCTTTCGCCTTTGAAGCCCGGCAGCTTTCGTTATCTGCATTGCAGCGAACACCTGTCAGGTGGGGAGAGATCATTTGGCGGCGCTTTGTGGAGGATGCAGCTGAGCTCTGTTTTTGTTCTCGCCTCGCTGCTGCGCATGTGGCACAAACACAGTCACCGGGGGGGGGGGGGCTGACGCTCACTAACACGGTGAGAAATGTCACTCAGCCAAACGGCCTCACTGATCAAACCCGCACGCCGTCCGTCCGTCCGTCCCCACGTTAGACCTTCACACGAGAGCACATCGCACAGTTCTCTGAACCGCCCGTACATCGTGTCTCAGCCCCGCAGATCGCCCGAGTCAACGCAGAGGCGCTGCTATGACAGCCCAACAAACGTTTTATCGACTTTATTGTCAGCGCGGCGACATTCTTCTCGTGTTCATAAAAAACTCTGACTTCAATTCCTCGACTGCGCGCTTGAAACATCCGTGAGGAAAACATACTTTTTTGTCCATTTGAAAGGTGTCACTGCGGCTTCAGCGTGTTATCATGTCGGTGTGAGGGGGGTCGACCGTCTCCCCGTGTTGACTGCGGTGCGGTGGGAGCACATGACCGGACTGTTGTCCACAAGACCTTTCTGACGTCCCGTCCCTGCATGTTCTTTGGCTTCTCTTCCTCAGACAAGCAGAACGAGCTGGATATTCCCTGCAGGAAGAGGAAGCCGGGCCAGCAGCAGCAGCATGGCGGGATGATGACACAGATCAGCGGGGTGAGAAAGGTCAGCCACACGCCCAGCATCTCCGCCAGCACCGGCAATCGCTTCGGGGTCAAAACGGACCAGGAGGAGCTGCTGTCGAAGGTGAGACACGAGCGCACGCACACACACGTGCACGCACGCACACGACGATGGGTGTCTAAACGGTAGAAATGCTCTCTGACAGGACCTGGAGGACATCAACAGATGGGGACTGAATATCTTCAAAGTGGCCGAGCATTCGCACAACAGACCGCTCACGTGCATCATGTACAGCATCTTTCAGGTGAGCCCTCTTTCTCCTCCGTCTTCAGCCTTCCGCCTCCCTCGTTATCGCCGGGGAGAGCTCCAAAAAACACACACGAAAAAAAAAAACCCGTGTGAACACCTTCGAACGCACACGCTCTGCATCAGACGGCACGAAGCGCAGTCGATGTCAGTGGGTACAGTCTGTTCTCTGCCCATATCATTGCAGGAACATCTGCTAGAGGACCATTAGCTGTTGAAATTGATTTCTAGCTGTGAATCATCCTGGCAGTCGGGCCGTATATGTATATTTTTAAGCCCTCTCACTCGAGTGCGTGAGTCACAATTACGTTGGAGGTCAGGAACGAGTCGGCGAAAACACCTCGGCTGCGCCAGATGCTCGAGAGCGTGCCGGAACGTCGCTCCCCGTCGCATGTTTCCTCATTCTCTCCTCCTCTCGCCCCCCCGCCCGGTGCAGGAGCGAGACCTCATGAGGACCTTCAAGATTCCAACGGACACCTTTGTGACGTTCATGCTGACCCTGGAGGGCCACTATCACTCGGACGTGGCGTACCACAACAGCCTGCACGCCGCCGACGTCGCGCAGTCCACCCACATCCTCCTGTCCACCCCAGCGCTCGACGTAAGTCCGTCAGCTGTCCAGAAACGGGTTTTTGCATCCGTTTGCTTCCGTCAGTCAGTCGTTTTGTTTGGATTTGGGTCATCTGATTTGCATAATGAAGCGCTGCGGCACCGCCCGCACCCTTTGTTTTCAGACGTGTTTATTTTGATGGAATAAAGAGATCGCCGTAGCATGCCAGAGAGCGTGACACATCCAGGGATCGGCTTTGAAACCTTGTCGCATACCTTACCTTGTATGGCAGCTGCGCTTACTGTAAAGACTCATCACTTTATCATTTTACTTCCTCCTCATCGAACGCAGGCCGTCTTCACCGACCTGGAGATCTTGGCAGCCATTTTTGCCGCGGCCATTCACGACGTGGACCACCCGGGAGTGTCCAACCAGTTCCTCATCAACACCAGTGAGTCCAAAAGCGACAGCACTCATGCACTCATTCATTGAGTCGGATTAGTCCCAGAAGGCACGTGAGACGATGCCCCCCCCGCCCCCCCTCTAAATTTTGTCCCCTCCTGTCGTTTTTCTCCTGCCTTCAGACTCGGAGCTGGCTCTGATGTACAACGACGAGTCGGTGCTGGAGAATCACCACCTGGCCGTCGGCTTCAAGCTGCTGCAGGAAGACAACTGCGACATCTTCCAGAACCTCGCCAAGAAGCAGCGGCAGACGCTCCGCCGAATGGTCATCGACATGGTGAGGACACAGCTGGACGTAGACTCGTTTTCCTGCTTGGTGTCATTTCTAGAAGATTCCTCCTTTTAAGGACTATTGCTCACATGACTTTTTTTTTTATCTCGCAGGTTTTAGCAACCGACATGTCCAAACACATGAGCCTGCTGGCTGATCTGAAAACCATGGTGGAAACTAAGAAGGTGACCAGCTCCGGCGTGCTGCTGCTGGACAACTACACAGACAGGATGCAGGTGGGTCACATGCTTGTAAGCTCCTTCTTTCTGTGGTTCTCCAGTGAAGAACACGGTTGTAAAAGCGGGTGATTTTTTTTTCTCTGCAGGTTCTGCGAAACATGGTTCACTGCGCAGATCTGAGCAACCCCACCAAGCCTCTGGACCTGTACCGGCAGTGGACGGACCGGATCATGGACGAGTTCTTCCACCAGGGTGACAGGGAGAGAGAGAGGGGCATGGAGATCAGCCCCATGTGCGACAAACACACGGCCTCGGTGGAGAGAACTCAGGTTGGCAGCACAAACGCGGAGAGCCAGAAGCGGAACGCTCCAGCTCGTCGTCACTCTGACTCGCTCAACTCATCTTTGCATCCTTTCTTTCCCAGGTCGGCTTCATTGACTACATCGTCCACCCTCTGTGGGAGACGTGGGCGGACCTGGTCCACCCCGACGCCCAGGACATCCTGGACACGCTGGAGTACAACAGGAACTGGTACCAGAGCATGATCCCCCAGAGCCCCTCGCCCCCCTTCTACGCCAGCGACGGCGAAGGGGGGCCGCACGGGGAGGTGGAGGGCCGCCCGGTGGCCAGCAAGTTCCAGTTCGAGCTGACGCTGGACGACCACGAGGGGCAAGGTGAAGACAGAGACAGAGACGGGCTGATGGACACGACTGATGGATGTGACCGGGGGACTCTGAAGGACCATCCGTCCGACGAGGATGGGGAGGACACGACGCGGCACGACGTCTCGACGGCGGAAACATAGCCGGAGTGGTGACGGCGTCGCAAGGCGGCAGGCTTTTTTCCGCTGATCTGAAATTTTATTGCAGTCGAGCAATCCTGCAATGTGGCTCTTTGGAGCTGTCTGGCTGAGTGGGCCTGACTGAACGGGGGGCTCCCTTGCAAACCAGGCTTGGAAACCCTGTGGCAGGTTGTTTTTGAGCCACCCCCCTTTCTCTTCAAGTGGGGATGGGGGGGGGGGGGGAGCGCGGCACTGGGCAGAGCGTAGCCAAGGGGGGGACGGGTGCTGGACTGCAGAGGCACGGCTGAATCTTGGTTCTTCCACACGGAGAATGTGAGGCGGGACGGTCCGAAACGGTGCAGCGGGATAAGAAAAATTACAAACTTGCACTTCAGGACTTCTTTTTTTTTAAACGTTCTTTACAGATCCGTTGTGTCGTTTTGAGACTGGACGCCACCTGGTCGCGGAGGTGCCCGAAACTACTTGACAGCAAGGATTAACCAAGTAGTTTTAACACCTGTCAGAAAAAAAAAGTAGTCGTGTGCCTTTGTTCTGTTTTTGTTGGTTTTTCTTTTTGTTTTTTCTTCTTACAATCGTGTCTTTTTGTAACGTTCTTTTTTTTTTCTAATTTATTGAACACATTCATGTAGCTGTAAGATCTGTTGGACTTTTTTTTTTCTACGAGAAACAGACTTCGCTGTCTCACACAGTCTTCCTGACCTTCCTGCAATAGTATAAGCTTGCTCTCACGATAGTGGATGTATTTCTTAAAAAAAAAAAAAAAATCAGTAGACTTCCCAGCACAATCTGCACTTTGTGGCATACTGTAAAAAAAAAGAACAGACAGAGTGCGTTCAGAGAAAGCATTAACGGAAAAAAACCCCATGCAAAACCAAATGATTCTATTTGACGTATCCTAACGTTTTGTTTTCCCTGATAATAATTCATTACATCGGCGATCCGACAACTCATGGATCCGATTCCTGGAAAGTAGAGAGAGAAAAAACAGGGTTTTTTTGTTGCTTTCAGTCCAAAAAATCCTCCCCAAAGATCCCTTCGAAGAAGCACTTTGCATTTTCACTGCCTCCTCAGACATAGTGTCATCACTGATGGACAGTTCATGCAAAACAAAAAGGAGGCCAGCTATTTAATGCTAATTCCCACCACCGTCGCCCGAGGTAACAGGATAATAATCCCTGCTGTCGTCATGAGCCGCTCCGGCTCGGAAAGCCCGCTCCCGCCCTGTAATTTCCCTTTTCATCGGCCATCAGACACACACCTGTTTGCGGTCGCGGCGGCATTCCATTCGCGTGAACATGCTTCGCACCGCGACTCGTTACTCTGTTTTTTTTTGTTTTTTCGAAAACTCTGAACGACTGTGAGACTGTGTGCACAATTTCAAAAAAAAAAAAAAACGGGCACCTGTTAGAGTAGATGCGTTGTGTCGTTTTAATCGCAGCACTTTGAACACGTCGACAGTTCTGCAGCTGGTTGCCGATCTGTCCAACACTACCTTAATGGTACCACATTTGTATGATGTAACTGTCATTACGAGGGGGAGATCGATTTTGTCCCTCCTGTGCACGGATGTGTGTGCGTGAGTGTGTGCGTGTGTGTGTGTGTGTGAGGGCGTGTGTGTTATAGTGGTCACAAAGTCGCACAATCTTGTCGCACCCAGCTGTGTCGTGCTGACCCTTAAGCTGTTTGTAACAGTGTATTTATTACCTTGTATTTGATAATAATTGGTAATATTCTATTGTATATTTGGTATTATTTATATGCACTACCAGACCGCCGATCACAGTTTGACTGAACCTGTCTGGTGGTTGGTCTGTATTTAGCGAGGGGTTTTTTTTGTTTGTTTGTTTGTTTTTTAATGCTGAATAAGCAAAATATGAAGTTCTGCCGGCATATTTTGACCATTTGATGTTCGTTTAGAATCGCAGCCAGAGATGTTTGTACAGTTCGAACCAACAGCGCCTCGCGTGAGGTGTAGCAACAGCTTTTTGGTTGTTTATTTTGTTGTTTGTTTGTTTTTCTGGCAGATAATGAAGGCTGGATATTTACTGCAGCATAACGTGTACGGTGACGGGTCATTGTACAGCGATAAGGATATTTGCTAAATATATAGCATTGTTTCAAATGTATTTTTTCAGTGTTTTCCTCACAATATATTGTAAAACAGTGTATGTTGTGCTCAACAAATGTTTTCTATCAATTATTAAAATGGGCATGTTACATCTGAATCCCCGAGTTTGCGTTTTTTTGGGGGTCACAAGAGCGAACCACATGATTTTGTTCCTTTCGGGACAGTTATATGTCAAATGGCGAGTTGTGTTTCTGGTTTCAAATATCAAAATTGGGTCATGCAAAATTTCAGTTCGCATTTGCTTGTTTGCATTTTGATCTCACTGTCGTGTTCTGGCGAATCGGGGAAAAGGCTCCACAACTTTTCTTACAGGTTTCATATTTCATGCATAAACTACAGTTTGCGTGAAAATGCAGTGAGTAGATTTCAAGCCTTCGTCTTTCAGTTTCTGCTACAGCTCATCAGGAACTCGATCCGGTCAACACATTACAGCTGTTTGTGAAATGATCTCGCTCGGCCATTTTGTTTTCATCCTCGGCTGGGGAGAAGTTTGTTTTTTTGCAACTTGACCCGAAAATGTGTTATTGTTGTCCTGCTGCGGAGAGAATTTGGGCCAATCAGACCATTTCCTGCATGGTTGATAGAAATGTAAGCATTCGGGGTCCTCAAACACTCAGCAAAGTCCCTTGCATTTTTTTTTTTTACCAAACTGCATTGAGTTTGTTTACCATTGCTTGGTTTAGGAGGAGATTCCACATCTGATGTGTGTGTTAAGCTCTGAGGGGGAAAATAACCAGACAGAAGTGACAGATTGAAGGAAAAACATCTTGAATGAGTCTTCAGTCACTTCGGACCTCTCGTCCCCCCTGATCTCAGTTCAGCTGCTGCTGCTGCTGCCGCTGGACACCGGGCCGGCAGTGTAAACAGGAAGAGCAGAGATAGCGATGCTATGTGGCGGGCCCGCGGGGCATTCACTCTCCCATGGCTGGGAGCACCTTGACCCAAAGAGATAAGCATCAGGAATACGTGATCGACGCCAGGGCGCGCATCGACACGAAGCCCGAAGACCGCTTTTAACTGATTTCGGTCAACGAGTTCTTCTGTGAAGTGATTTCCTGATATGTTTCTCCACACAAGCGCTCCTGGAGCAGCTATTTTGTTTGTCGCTGTAATCCACTTCTGAAATGCACGAATCTGTTTTCCTTTTTGAATTTTTTGTGAGGGTTTTTTTTTTTATTGCATTCATCTGGTCACCAACATTTATACAGGCACTCATTACTCAGCTATGAAAATTACCTGGTAGGACACAACTGGCGGCTCCAAGCGGACCAGTGCTGAGAAAAAGTGGTCAAGAGGTCCTTTGTTCCACACAGAAATGGGCTTCACGCGCTCGATGTGTGAAAGATAGATAGTGAATGGCAGGTCGAGTTGGCCGTAATTAAAATGCTGAACCTTGTTTTTCTCTCGAGTTTGTGGACGTTGACATGACAACGGGGAAACCTGAGCATCCTCGCCTTCCTTTAGATTCAGCAGAACTGAGTCGGCTGTTTATGGTAAACACAGGCGCAGACGGAGCCTGCTTTCCATGGCGGTGGTCCGTACTGCCATAGCAATAGGCAGGCAGTTTGTTTGAAAGTCTAACACAGGTTTTTGCGGTCGGTGGGTGGCTGACGTCAGCGGGGGTGAAGGCGGCCCGCTCGGGCCTCAGCAGCGGTATCTGCGCACCGTCTGAGCCCGGGCTGGGCCGGACGCGCTCCCTGCCAGCGGGCCCGGTTGACAGCCACTCAGGCTCCGGCTCCCCACTGCACCGGCCAGGCCCCCGAAAGGGCCCGCGGCCCGGGGCCTGGGGCCAAGGCGGAGAGGAAGAGAACCACTTCCAGCTAAACAAACCTGCTCTCTCCATATCCACTTTATGAAAACAAATGTCTTCCTGGAGTTTCTCCTGGACAGCTGCTGTTTGTTTTTAGTCGGGCTTACAGTAAGAAGTGCAGTCAACTGGGCAGTCGGAGGGAGGAATACAGGGATAACACAGGGCATTCCGGGATAATTCAATAGCGGCCCAGACGCGCGCGCGTGTGTGTGTGTGTGTGTGTGTGTGTGTGTGTGTGTGTGTGTGTGTGTGTGTGTGTGTGTGTGTGTGT
>JASSRZ010000042.1:13570255-13582082 GCA_032164315.1 Malacoctenus gilli
GTGTGTGTGTGTGTGTGTGTGTGTGTGTGTGTGTGTGTGTGTGTGTGTGTGTGTGTGTGTGTGTGTTGGGGGGGGTGATCAGAAAGCTCAGAAATACAGAATTAGGGCTCAATTTGGCACCCAACAATAGCAGGATGTGTCCGTCCGTCCGTCCCCTGACAAATCATTGCACCGTCTTCGGCGTGTTTGTTGTAAGCAGTCTTGCTTTTCCATGCAAAAGTCATTGAAACACATAGGAGTGTGGCAGCTGTTATGTAATTCACAGAATGGGCAAATACAAGAGAAATGTCAAGACAAATTGAAAATATAGAGTGTTATAACGAACTTTCCGCGGGGGGAAACGAGGCCATGCCTGCAGCATTTGAGGAGCCAGCGTGGAGCAGGGAGTCTTTCCTCCCCAAATGTGCCCATTGGAAGGGCCCAAATGTGCTCAGGAGGGCTTCGTGTGTCAGCAGCAGACCACTCAGCTGCGTCAAATCACATTTAATCACGATGCGTCTGAGGACGTGACACCAGCCTGACATTTGTGCTGATTCCCCTGGGCTTTTTTACCCAGCATGCAGCCAGCCAGGGAATTGTTCGGACATGGAAGGGAACACCCCCGTGGGGACACAGCCGCACGCAAGAGCCCGCACACGCGGACACGCACGCGTGCGCGCGCGTGCCGACAACAACACACGAATGAATCCAAACCCAAAGATGACACACTGGAGCGTAAGCACGGATACGAGCGCAGAGAAACAATGTTCTGACACAGCAGCTGAACACATGTGACAAGGAAAAAACCCTCTGAGGATAAAGGAATAAAAATTCAGTCTTATAACAGAGCCAGCATGTTCAAAGACAAACCCATCCGAGACATCAAAACATCGATTTCTGACAATAACTTCAATCTGCCTGAAAGCACGCGAACTCTGATAAATTGTGGGATCTTTTTCCCCCAATAAAAGCCCAAACAGACTCTGCCCGTCCACGCTCCACCTGCATGTTTGACTCGTGCCTTTTTGCCCCGATTCGTCGCCGTCCCCATTCACCTCACAGTGGAGGCAGGCAGAGACCGTAAAAGTGAGGTGCGTGCGGCTTCGCAACCTCTCTGCCGCGTCAAAGTCAGCGAGCGCGTGGGAGGCGATCTTCGACACGCGCCGCAGTGTTACAGGCTGTGGTGGTGGTGGGGGGGGGGACAAACGGAGGGAGGAGGAGAGGGAGGCCGACACGACGGCAAAACGTAGAGTGTAGCACATCGATGGGAGAGAGGTAAACAAAGCAGTGTAACCTTAAGACCTGCTCCGCATCTGAGCCTGTGGCTGCTTTGATTCTTATCTGAGCTCTTTATTCCATGTCACTCCGAAAATACACGAGTCGAATCAGCCTCAAAAATAGCTTCGTTTTTAATTCACGACAACTCTCTGCTGTTGCCGAACATGTACCTTCAGCCTGCTTTCAACACTTGGAGGGCTACAGAGTCGCCTCCTTTCTTTCTCCCCTTTTCATCACGCCCAAGCTGTTATTTTTCTTGTCATCGCGCTGGCGATGAGATCAGTCGCAGTGCCATTGTTGTTCTGTTGTGGATTCCAGTCGAGATCTGGAGAGCGTCACTGCCTGCAAACACTGACCCTGCACTGTGTTACAGTCAGTGATAAGGCTGCAGCGTTTCCCCCCCTCCCCCTCCCCCTCCCCCTTCCCCCCCTCCATCAGGAAAGAAAAAATAAAGGAACCCTCCCGCGCTCCTGCCCTCCGTCTCTGCATCAGGCCTCTCAAACGTGGGCCTGGCTGCACGTTGCCTTGTGTGGACACGATGGAGGATGCAGATAAGACGGGCTGTTGTGACTGGGCTGTCTTGAAAGCAACATGCGATGGGGGTCCGATAGCTTCTCGTAAGCGACGCTGGTGTTTGTGCCGCTGCGTGTGCGCACATGCATGGAACGTTCATGGCTGGAGGAGTAAACATGTTTGTCATGTTTAATGCACACTGATGGGAAACGACTCTCCTCCTATGGCCAAATATAAACAGAACAATAGCTGCTCTGGCCTCAGTCACCGACCACTTAAAGATGGCATCTTTCTCTTTGGTTCTTCATTGTTGAGGTCAGCGGTCGCTGCGCACAACAATGTAGCGGTGCGGTTTCGGACTAATACGTTGAAGAACGGAAGTTGCCTCTGTGTTTTCTGGTAATGTGGTTGCCATATAAGGAGTCACGCATGGTGCAAACAAACACGCTGCCCAGTTCCATTCATGGTGACGTCCGAGGGACTTCCCAAAAATGACTGAGTCGGACATAAAAGAGCTAGTTATTACTGTAATTTTGAAAGATGCTCGTCAGCAGCAGCCTCGTTCTTCGTTTCCAGCTGATCTCGTTTTGTGTCGAATCTTAAAAGAATCATGAAGGAATCCTGTATTTTCAAGACTTGACATATTCTCAGACCATGTTCTGTTGGTTTCCTCTGAAGCTTTGTTTTATTCTCATGTTTTTTTGGTTCCATTCGAGGCATATTCAAAAGTTATCTTCCTATTGCATAACTGCTCGTACTGATGCAATACTTCAGAGAGGTTTATAATATACAGTGTATCCGAAAGATCTGCAGGAATTACAAGCGAGAAACAAGTTGACAGTTTCCTGATGTGTGTATACACAAGAGCTGGAGTGTGTTTTAAATAATGTGTGTACATTTTGCGAGCGTTTCCCATCGAGAGGCTCGCACCACCTCCTCCTCCGTCCGGTAATTTGGAACAAGTGGTTTCTGTCCCCCGAGCTGGTCTCCCGTCACTGGGGCGGGTGTGAGAGGGGTAAACAAGTAGAGCCGAATGTAATGACGAAATGTTGCAACAGTTGTTTGTTCTGGATAAACAGTTCAACTCGTGAATTGAAAGTTAGGAAGGGACTTTGAAAAAGACAGGGAAACAAATGAAGCTGCCAAATAGTTTGCTAATTGCTGTTTAAGAGAGCCAAGAGAAACAGTTTAGATTCTAAGCTTATCAACAGTATATTAATTCAAGAGAACAATAAACCATTGATTGATACGTTAGTAGCTGAAAACGAGAGGCCGGGGTCAAGTTGTGTAAGTCACAATAAGGAGCAACAGTGAACTGAAACAGAGGAACGAGGAAGCAATCAACTGAATCTCAACAAGTTCAAGAGTAAATCGTTAATCTGGAGGAAGAAGAGAGTATCAGAGGCGATCTGTAAACAGTCTGCATGCAGCGAACGCCGGCTCGGCTGGCATGGGAACGCAGGCTGGGCGTCCCGGGGAATGTCAGAGGGCGGGCGGGCAGACAGGCGTACGTGCAGCTCCGTGTGCCACCAAAGATGCCATGCATTGTCTGCACTCCACCATGTCAGGCGGCCTGATTAAAACGCAGGCGGCGGCAGCAGGGATTTTTTTTTTCTTCCTGTCTCTGCCTCCTTTGTTTCAGCTAATTCAGACCGCAAATCACTCATGATAGAACTCCTGCAGTAAATCTTTATCGTCCCATCGCGCCTGCCAAGCTGCTCTCCGTCTGTTCTTAGCGAGGGGAGCGGATCGCTCAGTATCACTGAGGGCAGATGCAAGATCTTTATTTACTTTTAAATCACGTGCACACGAGGTGCTCTTCTGTAAGCATGTGCAATCAGACCTCTGACACAGAGACTTTACTTGATGGTACAAGTCGTGTTCAGATTAATTTCATGATCATTTTTGAAAGGTTCATTGCAATAATTCTTCAATTCTTTTACTTACACATCTTTATGTGCCAATGTTCAACACAAGAAACACCTCTGGAAACGTGTGTACGTTATCGTTCAAATCTTTTCTTTTTTTTTGTGCTACTGGTTTTAATGAGTCTTTGTTAATGATTTTAAGATTCAAAGATTCGTGTAGCCAATAATATTTTCAGACAAGTCTGAGTCTGGAACAAGGCCATAGAAAGGGTCAAACCTGATGTGCATGCAACAGCAAAGTGTAAAGTTTACAATGAGGATGTAACATTTTTTCAGTTGAAGTCGCTGCTATTCGTGGATCATCCACAACCGGCTGATAGATCAGCAGACACTACAAAGAAAAACACGACAACACTACTGGTTATACTCAGAAGTGGCACCAAATTTAGACCCCTTATTTTGTTTTGCAACTTTTTCAAAAGTTATTTTCAGACTATTAAAATAATCTTTTTGTCAAGCTGACAGTGTTTTTGTCAATAAAGTTGCACGTCTTAGGAACAAAAACAAAGGGTGAATAGTGAAAATGACAAGATTCAGATCATATTGTGTTATAATTTGCTAACACTGATTCAACCCCAATGAGACCGGACAAGACTGCGTCAATACAAGTCTTTAACAAATACGACAGCGCCACGCTGTGGCCATACAGGGAATAGCCGCAGCGTAACTTGCAGCGGCGGTAAATTGCCAGCGGGCGTCGCTGCCGAGCCACGCTGCTCTCCTGGCACAGGCAGCAGAAGTCAACCAAAGAATTTCTGCTCCAGCTGATTCGGTCGCCATCTTTGTCACGAACATAAACAACACCAGCGGGTCGCGTTGGCGTTTGGGTGCGACACTGTGGTCCGGAGGACGGCGACGACGGTCTTCCCCCCCTCCCACCCCCAGCTGCGCGGATGTTTTGAGACGAAGATGACGCTCGATTTGGTCACCTGAGCCGCCGCGTCCGTCGGTGAGACAAACGTCCGCGTCGGGCTGAAGGTGGCCGCTAGTAAACGGGTTGTTGTGAGCCCCGGTATGATGCCATGACAACGGTGCAGCTGTCATTAGCGCATCGTGGAGCATGACCGCCAAGTAAACCCTAATTTGTTTTGCAATTTTTTTTGTCTTCGAGTACAAACCATGAAACAGGCGGTGTCTTTAACCGTGTGGGGGTTTAAACGCGCACAGCCGAAATGCGCAAACCCGATGACAGCAGGCTGCTCGGGCCGTCCGGCTGATATGAATCGAGCCCTTCTCGCTGCGTGTGTGTTTGCGTCGCGCGTCCCGCTTGTGTTCTGAATCACGTCCTCTCTCGACAGATGATGGGGGTCCTCTGCGGATTTCCTCACCGGGAGGGAGAGGAGGTTTGAAAGGGGGGGCGGGAAGGGAGGGGAGGGCTCAGAAAGGAGGAGGAGAAGGAGGGGGGGGGGGCACCTTGCTGCTGGTCAGCGCTGAGGACATGGACCAAGACTACGAGAGGCGGCTGCTGAGGCAAATCAACCACCAGAACCTGCCCTCGGAGGCGCGTCTGACCAAGGTGAGCCGCAAGGAGGCATCAGCTGTGTGTGTGGGGGGGGCAGATCTGATTGACTGATAACAGGGGGGGAAGCCCCACCACCCCCCTTGGGTCCCCATAGACCTCCAGGAATAAGCAAAGTATAAAGTATCACAGCAAAATACTTATTTACATTTTTTTCTTTTAAACAAAAGTAACAACTGTTGCTGAGTGACAAGCTGGGGAAGAACAAAGTCAAGTCTCATGTAACTACTTGACACTGAATACAAAGTAAACTATAAAATTGTAGTTTTTCATTGGTTTTAATGTTGTGTTTTTATTGGTCCAACCCACCCAAGATTAGTTCAGAATGCACGTGGCTCCTGAATTAAGTTGAATTTCGAAACCCTGAAATAAAACCACCAGATTCTGTGTTCAGATTGATGATTTAATGTAACGGTAATGTATTGTTCATTCCAGTGTTTAAGTGTCACCTGCAGTCCGGTCAGTGTCAAGTCGGGGGACCGCTTCATCCCCACCCGCGCTGGAAGCAACTGGAGCATCAACTTCCACTATGCCAACGTGAGCGTTTCTATTCACCGGAGTCCACTCGCTGCAGCAAGTCCAGTCGACATCCTGCGCAGCAGCAATCAATCAAACGTCACTGTTGATACGTTTCTCTCTCTCTCACTCTCAGGAAAACTGTCGATCTCCCAGTCAGAACCACAAAGCAAAGGACACAAGTTCAGATTCCAGCAAAGGTCAGAGGGTCTCTGTTTAATCCCCCCACCTGTCATTCTTTGTGGTCAGTTGTCTCCTCGGGAAGGACGTTGACCATCACTCTCTCCGCCGCCCCTCCAGATGCTGTCGCGTACGCCGCGCTGTTGAGGAATGAGCTGCTGGGGGCCGGGATAGAGACGGTGCCAGACCCCCACACAGACGACCGGCGGCACGCCGTCCTCTCCCAAGACTCTCACAGTGTCTTTAGGGTACCAGTCTCTGAGAGTCGTTGTGGTGGTTTTACTGTATCTGTCCATCACCCTGTGATGAGAGGGACTCAGTGTCTCCCTGTTTGTCCACAGTACACTGTCCACACGAAGAGAGTGCCTTTCGATAGCGATAATGAAGTTTCCCCGTACTCCCTTTCTCCACTTAGTAACAAAAGGTATGACGCTCGTCTCGGTACCCCGCTGATCGGCGCCTTCCCCTCCGTTATGTTCATCTAACGCCCTCTGCTCTCCTCTCGTGCGCCTCTGTCAGTCACAAGCTGCTCCGCTCGCCCCGCAAGCCGGCCCGCAAGATCTCCAAGATCCCCTTCAAAGTGCTGGACGCCCCGGAGCTGCAGGACGACTTCTACCTCAACCTGGTAGACTGGTCAGCGGGCAACCTGCTCAGTGTGGGGCTGGGAGCCTGCGTCTACCTGTGGAGTGCCTGCACCAGCCAGGTGAGCGGCGCAGGCGTCACTCCAACGGGATGAGTCCCGGACGGGTCAGTTTTCAGCTTCAGATATCTGTCAATGATTCGTTTTTCTGGGGTTCTGGATCCAACAGGTGACCCGGTTATGCGACCTTTCGGTGGACGGAGACTCGGTCACATCAGTGTGCTGGAATGAGAGGGTGAGCTGCATGCACTGGAACCACAGCTCAGTTCCTTATTTGATATACTTCATCATGTTCAGTATTTTTTTTGCATCCGCATGTTGTCAATTCAGCAAGAACTAACGGGTTCATTGTTCTGATCCTGTCAGGGGAGCCTGGTGGCCGTCGGGACCCATAAAGGTTACGTCCAGATCTGGGACGCAGCGGGAGGGAGGAAGCTGACCAGCCTGGAGGGTCACTCCGCACGAGTCGGTCAGTCACAGCCGGAGTCTAACCCTCTCCCTCCAATACAACGGACACGTGTGCAGCCCGCTTGTAGGGAAAGACGCACATTTGCAGCTCCTCCTCTTAGGCCTAAATGTGAAACTGTGGTTTATTTATTTCGAGCAGAAACTAGGACAAGAAAAACCTGCCCCGCTAAATCGGTTTAATTGCCGGAGAGCGAGCTACAAGGCATCAGTTCAGAGGTTACTGTCGTTTAAGACGGGCGTGGGTGGAAATTTGGGAGCTGCCGCGTAATGTGAGACCACCTCCTTGTCCCCTTTGTGCCCAAGGTGCCCTGGCCTGGAACGGGGAGCAGCTGTCGTCTGGAAGTCGTGACAGAGTGATCTTACAGCGGGACGTCCGGACGCCCCCTTCTGCTGAGAGAAGGCTGCAAGGTCACCGGCAGGAAGTCTGCGGGCTCAAGTGGTCCCCCGACCACCAGCACCTCGCCTCTGGAGGCAACGACAACAAGGTGACATGACTTGAGCAATAGTTTTTAAAAAAAAGTGTCTTAAAGTACTTTAAAAAATGAACGAGTGTGACCATGAGAGCTGATATGCTGGCTGCTCTCCTTCTTCGTCGCTCCCTCCCCAGCTGTTGGTGTGGAACAGCTCCAGCCTCCTCCCCGTGCAGCAGTACAGTGACCACCTGGCGGCAGTGAAGGCCATCGCCTGGTCGCCGCACCAGCACGGGCTGCTGGCGTCGGGCGGCGGCACGGCCGACCGCTGCCTGCGCTTCTGGAACACGCTGACGGGTCAGGCGCTGCAGAGCACCGACACGGGCTCCCAGGTCTGCAACCTGGCCTGGTCCAAGCATGCCAACGAACTGGTAAACACTCGCACTCGCGGAGCTACAAATGGAGATCTTCGGCACTAAGCTTTTTTTTTTTTTTTATATATAGTTTCCGGGCCTGACGTGTCTGTCTGTTTTCAGGTGAGCACCCACGGCTACTCTCAGAACCAGATTCTGGTGTGGAAGTACCCGTCACTCACACAGGTGGCCAAGCTGACAGGACACTCCTACAGAGTCTTATACCTGGTACGATTTCAGCTTTTCTTTCACGTTGAGCAAGCAATTCAACAATGTCTGAAGGCTGCAGGCATCATGCGCCTTGGCTTGCCGTCTTATATTGTTCAACTGTTGATGATTCCTCAACATTTAGTGCTTCTGTTGTTCAAGAATTGTAACCGTGCTCACTGGATTCCCTCTCTTCTCGCAGGCTGTGTCACCTGACGGCGAGGCCATCGTCACGGGAGCCGGAGACGAGACGCTGCGCTTCTGGAACGTCTTCAGTAAAACACGCTGCACCAAGGTACAGAAAAGCATCCACTTCCTGTTCCACATGTGTGCAGAAAATGTGCCGGAAAAAAGCTTTTTTTTCCATGGTTAGGATGGTTTTAAGACAAATGTACACTTGAGCACCCAAAATTTGAGGGGATTAGAGTGAAACATTTGGACTTTGAGACCAGTTTGACTTGATTTTTCACGTCTTTTGTCTCTCCGCAGGAGTCCAAGTCGGTGCTGAACCTCTTCACGAGGATTCGATAGTCCCCCCCCGCCAGGCTGGAGTTGAAACGCACAGACTCATCTGGCTCCACTGGCAGAGCAGCCTGCAGACTCCTCTCCTCGCAGCACCGACCTCTGCCGCGACGGCACTTCTCCATGTCACGTTTTTCTACAAAGGATGCATTAAAAAAAAAAAAAGAAACCAACAAAAAAGCAGCTTCCAACAACAACTGCCATCCCTCGCAGTGATGTCACTGATTTAGAAACACACAACCAATCGAGTAGTTTGTTGTTTCCACGCGTGGTCGGCTGGAAAAAAAAAAGCGTTGGTCTTGTTTTTCCTTTTCTGTTGTGGAAGTGATTGAGTTGTATTATTCTATATTAGCAGAAATATACATGTTCAAGAGGTATAAGCTACATAATGAAACAAAATAGCATTTTTCAAAGGCTCTCTTTTGTAACGGAGAGAAGAGAATGCCCGGCTGAGGCAGCAATGGGGGCGAGGGGGGGGGGTTTCTATATTTTGATAATGTGTGAATATGACCTGCAGAAGTATGCAACGTAAGAGGAACAATAAATAAAAGAACAAACACACACAGTTGCGTGCACAAGCTGCAACAAAAGATGCTTTTATTGGTGTTTTGTCAGTCGTCCGGGAGCTCGGAGCCGATCCGTGTGCACCACTTGAACCGTGTTGAATTTGTGTGTGGAGTTACAGAAAATGGCACTGTGGCACTTTTTTGTTTTCGACCTGACAAAGGTGTTTTATTAAAAACATGCTGCAAAAAGATCCACTTATCTTTAAAAACACCCACTGTACGTGTTTTGTTTGACTTGGTTCAGTCCAGGGCTGTTCTTCCAGGGTTGCCCGCCTCCATGTTGGTGAAGTTTGGACAGAAGCATTTCTTTTTTTCTTTTTTTTTTTCAGACCAATCCATTACCGGCAAGTCCAGCTAGTAATCTGAGTAGCCAGAGCCCTGCAGACCCCGACAGAGCAGGGAAAACTCCTTAACGATCTCCTTCACTCGGCGCTTGTTGGTTTGTTCCCTGGAGGAAGGAAAAACAATGTTTTAGACGGATGATTTGAACAGGATGCGTAGATGGTGTGATGACGACGCTGATCTCACCTCAGAAGCTGCTGAGTGAAGGCGTGTTTCTGCTCTGCGGACACCTGGGCTGAGGGGAAGCCCGGGCTCTGCAGGGTTTCTTTCAGCCACTGGGACAGCAGAGCGGGACAGTGTCTGTTCAGGCTCAGCAGCACCTCGGAGAAGTACTCCGTCAGACTGCGGGGCGACGCGCCTCCGATCGCCTGAGATAAGAAGAGCAAAACAACAATGGCGACAACAGTAACACCAGTGAAGTAGATCTCAGGATTAAAAAAGACAAAAACAGCCACGAAACTGACAGGCTCCAAAAGGGCTGTCGGTCAGACTGGTTCACCTGCAGTAAAGTCTCCGTCAGGAGTTTTCCGTCGTTTTGCAACACCTCTCCGAGTGCAGGCATGTCTTTACAGCGACTCAAGAACTCTGACTGCACAGGACGACAAAAAATGGATTTTTTTTTTAGATGATCTGTTTTAATCCAGAGGAAAAAAAACAATCTGGATAATTGAACTCACAAAGAACAAACAGGCGCCTTTCACGGTGGGCGTCTCTGGAAACTTGATGGACAGAATTCCTGTGGAGTGAAAACAACAGACAGAAAAACAATGTTTTTTTTAACATCTGTATTTTATTCCCTCTGTTTCAAATCTTGTCTGTGCACAGTGAGTATTAATACTCACCACAGTAGAACAGTGCTTTAACATCAAACCGGTCGGAGAGATACAGATCAGGTCTCCTCTTAAGAATCTGACCAAGCAGAAGGTAGAAGTGTTGCGAGAAAATCCAGATAAAAGCAAGACACAGATCTTGAGCACAAAGCCGGAACCAACCTGAGCATGAAGGTGCATGAATGACTCTGCAATATCAGGATGATCCCTTGGACCTGATGGCATAAACACAGTCAGAGGTGAGTAGAGCCAGAAAAAGAGGAAACGAACCCACGCAGGTCTTCAGTACCTTGCTGAAATAAAGTGAGAGTGCTGGACGTTAACACTTCTGCGAGGCCTCTGATGTTTGAGAGGTGATGTTCCTCTCCGGCAAATATGTGAACCATCTAAAACAGGAACGACGAGAAGAAAGAGGAACAAACACTGAACCCCAACACAGCGAGTACAAGAGTCTTTATTGATGCTTTTATTTTGGGAACTCCTAATGTGGAGGTGTACCTGGCGTGCCAGGTCCAGCGCCGAGGCTTGTGGGAACGCGCTGTAGATCTGCCCCAGCATCTCACCCAGCTGAGCCACCACGGGGCCGAAATCGTGTAGGAGGGTCCGGACGGATTTGTCGAAAACCCCACACACTGCCTGGATGAAAGGACAGGCGGGGCTAATCTGAGGAACTCTGGTCTCCACACACACATACACGCACACACAGCAACATGCCTCCTACCTCCACCACCTCTGAGTCATGGAGCCATTTACTGAGGATGCTCTGGATCAAAGCGAAGACTTGCTGCAGCACAACCACCACCTACAAATTGGAAGGTAAAAACTGAGCACAGGGAGTTCATCTGGAGACTGGAAGGGGGGTCCGTGTGATTTTGCTCTGCACTCACTGGGTTCTGCTTGCACTGAGCGGACGGGACTCTGGGACCGGCCGCTCCCTCCGAGCTGTCCACGTCTCTGTTGATGTCCAGTGTGGTGAAGAGACTCGACATCATTCCCAGAATATGGATGATGGACTGTTTATTGGTGGGATCAGGCTTTAAAAAGTGAAAACTGTCTTGTTAATAACTTTTTTAACTGCTGAATGGAGCAAATAAATGTGCTTGAAGTCAGTTTGTAGTTTGTTTGTCCACCGTTTTGTTTTCTGATAGTAAAACTCATAATTACACTCCCCCCCGACAGTATCACATCAAACATGAGACTCCTGTCAAAGTATGTCATAATATCTTTGTTGTGATGTGCATATATGGATGTTGTGTTGATGGAGATGTGTTACCTCCTGCTGAGCCAATGAGTCCAGCTGCTGGACATGGGGGCTGATGAGCGTGTGCAGGCGGCCCAAGATCTCCTCCAGCGGCAGCGCCGACAGCAGGAAGCCCAGAGCCTGCATCAGCCACATGCACTGGCTGCTCTGCACACACACACACACACACACACACACACACGCACGCACGCACACACGCACACACGCACACACACACACACACACACACACACACACACACACACACACACACAC
>JASSRZ010000042.1:13583580-13602311 GCA_032164315.1 Malacoctenus gilli
CACACACACACACACACACACACACACACACACACACACACACACACACACACACACACACACACACGCAGAGTGATGTAGTTGCTGCTTGCAGAATAACATACAGCTGGTGGTTGTTGGCGTCTGAGTTTACTCACCTTATGGATTTCTTTGAGAATCACATCCTACAGAAAAGCAAAAGCAACAGTTATCGCCAGCGACTGCCGCCTACGTTCAGTCTCTGCGCCTGAGTCAGCGTCTGACCTGCGACACGGTCAGGATGTCCTGGGCGAAGGGGCCGAGGTCGTGTCTGCACTCTCTGCAGATCCTCTTCAGCGTGGACACGCTGGACACCGACAGCTCCGGCTTGTCAAGGCCCTGGAGGACCATGGGTAAAATGCCCCCCAGCATCACCGGGTGGTCAGCCAGCCACTCTGCCAGAGACCCTGATCAGCAGGAGAGAGGCAATAAAGGGTCCATGTAAAAAAAAAAAAAAATCAAATCAGCCTAATTTGTTTCTAGTAAAACTCCAATAAGCAGCTCAAACCTATGGTGTACATGACAGTGTCGGCCAACATTATGTTGCTGATGTTGATTCTGGGTATCAGACCAATAAGACCAGGAATGACATCTGAGTAGTTCACATCGATGGTCTCTGCGATGGACTGGAAGCCAAACAGCAGCGCCTCGGTGTCCTGCGGACAGATAAGAAAGACGTCTCGTCAAATGAAGCGAGGGCAGCAGATCAGCACAGTGCAGTGCAGTGATGATGGGAGCGAGTTTCCTTCACATCACTGTTTCACCGCGGTGTTTCTAAACCAACTGACGAAGCAACAAGGGAGGACATGGCTTGATACCATCAATGAAGTGGTCCCACTGTGACGTCTCGCGTTCCGAAGCATCGTGTTTGACGCCAAAGGCTTCTGAAACACGTGTTCGCGTTCACTGTCTAAGAGGTGACGGTTCTATTTACCTGCCAGGCTGCGGCCTGCTGAGGGTCCATCAGCTGTCTGCCCAGCCTGTCGTAGAGGTTGCTGAGCAGCTCTGCCCCCAACATTTCATACACATACATCAGCGTGTCAGAGATGTCCACCCTGGGAAGCAAACCGGGCCAGGACAGCATGATTAATGGAGCAGTGGAGAGTTGAGCGCAGGCTGCAAACTTGCAGGAACTTTGAGATGAACCGCCATGAAATCAGCGCCAGAGAACTCAGCTGAACCCGTCCTCTCTGAAGCCTTAATAGCGTTCCTCTCTCTCACCTGTAAATTCGAAACTGCTCCTTGTCGTCGGAGGACCAGGAGGTGTACTCCTCCTGGGACGGGTAGTGGGATTTATGCAGCAGTACGTCCACCAGCTGGAAGTAAACCGGCCGGTAAATCTGCAGGTAAACCGCCTGCTTCTCCTCCTCGAAGGACAAAATGTCGTCCTGGGAACAGGGACAGAGAGAGAAAAGTTAGTTCCCTTCAGAGAGCCGAAAACCCAAAATAAATCGAATCAAACCCCCTTTTTTCCAGTCTTCCTTACCTGCAGGGTGTACCAGAAGGTGAGAGTGAGCGAGCTGGTGGTCTCACTGACCGGGTAGTGTCCAGGGATCCCCGTGCAGAAGAGGATCATGTTGACCAAAGCCAGGTACTCCTGCCAGTGGTCCACCTGTTCCAACAGAACCCTGTCACACACAAACACATTAGGAAACAAAAAAAGGGGAAAACAGTGAAACTTGACCACCGGTGGGTTTTCACATCAGCATGTGTTCACCTGGAGTGGGTCTCCCCCATGGCAACGGCGATGCGGCAGATACCGTGCGAGGTCTCCATGTCGCCGTCCTGCGCCGCCGTCTTCAGCTGGTCGTGGAGGCCCAAGACCAGAGGCGTCAGGCTCACCAGCGCCGACACGTACCTGCACACAAACGTCGCCGGCTCACACACTGTGGGCGCCGGCGTCCAAGCGCATCGGTCTGATTTCTCACCGCTGGCAGTCGGGCTGCGACAGGGCGTTAACAATCGTCTCCACGGCCGTGTCAAAGAGCTCGGGGACGGCGAGCGCCGCGAAACAGTCCTGGATCAGCTCCTGGCTCTCTCCCAGCGGCACGTCCAGCGCCAGCCAGCTGGACAGGCAGCGCAGCACCTTCTCCTTCACCTGGTTGGTGGAGTCCTGGCTCTGCAGGAGCTGCCGCAGCATGGGGCACACCACCGCCCACTCCCCGGCCAGCGCCCCCCTCAGCTGGCTGCGGCGGGCCTGCGCCAGGCGGCTGCTCTGAAACTCCTCCGGGAGGACCGTGAGGAGCTCCAGGAGCGCCAGGCAGTGCGCGTGCGGGTCCTGGGGGGTCTTGGCTCCGGAGCCGTCGTCGGAGTCGAGTTTCTGCGGCTGGAAGGCCCTGACCATGTCGGCGACCGGCTGGGACCAGGCCTGCGGGATGAGGTTGAGAGCCATGGAGGCCAGCGCCACGCAGAGGCGAGTCAGAACCATTTTGGGGCCTGAGGAGAAGTGGAGGATGTGGGAGAGAAGCTGCATCCGCAGGCCCTCCTGCTGCTCCGTCGGCAAGTCGCTCCAGTGGCGGGAAATCTTGGTGTGAAGGGTGCTCGCACCGAAGAACTGGACCTCAGGGATCTGAACCAAGCCATAGTGGGGTGAAAGCACTGAATGGAGGGTGTGTCCACACTTTTGTAGGTTCTGAACCGTATTTCACGGCGATCTTACGACATTCACCAAATTCCTGCGTTGCATTGTTTTATCATTGTTTGGAGAGACTCATACAGGAATGCAAAATGCCCACCTTGTGAGGAGCGAGCAGGGCCCAGCTGAACTGCCAGGCCTGTGCGGAGGCCTGGGCCTGGGTCAGCCACTTCTGGGCTACATTCTTGTGCTCCATGTCTGGATCAAAGTACAGCTGGTAGAGAGCCTGCAGGGAAAGAAGCAGGCCAGTCGTGGAGGAAACGCTTGGACGAAGGAAGCAATTTGGTCATTAGATTGAGAAACACTGATAAACCACAGAAAACATTCCCAGCTTTTCAACTTATTTTGATTGAGAACTCTGGTATTCACTGTTGTTTCAGTGTGAGTGTAGTTTTTTGCAGCGACGTTTATTCATCCTGCTGCGCAATGCGTGTCCTCCAGGTAGGACTATGTTTGTTTCCCTTGGATGTTGTGGTCCTGAGTCCCTAATGATGAGACAGAGTCAAAGTAATGCACTTTATTGCATCTGTAATGTAACACAGGGCAATAAAGTTGGACTTGTTGCTTTAAATACCTCTTAATTAGCTGAGCAGCCTCAACAACATGCATTAATAATTAGCCATCCTGGATGGCCAATACTTACTAAAAAAATGTGTTGTCATGGCAACTAATCCGCAGCACATGGTGGTAGTTATTATTAGGACAGCATATGCTTATAGCTGGTATCGTGTTACAAATGGTCGCGTTTGCCTAATCTCACTGTGTCACTACAATGACCGGTCAATCATTCTTGAATAAATTCAGATGTTGCACTTTTATTTTGTGGTTGTATCGAATTGACGCGTCTCTGCACTGACACAAGATGATGTGACAACTTTTATTTTGGAGGAGCCCGTCAGTCGATCGTCTCCTGCGGATTTCGTGTGACTTCAAGTCTGTAGATCCGACGGAAAAGGAGTTGAACGGGCTGAATGGCAGGTGACTTACCGACTCCACATTCTCCACGGTCAACTCCACCAACTCCACCGGGCTGTCCACCGGGATGGCGGGTGGCTCCATCTGGCACGACGTGAGGGCTTTTAATTCCTGTTGCTCCTGCGGTCCCTGGTCGGTGAATGGAGGTGAACGAGACGGGCGCTCGGCGTCCTCCAAAGTGTGTCGGCTCACGCTGCCAGAGGACGCGGCGGGTCACTCCGCTGTCCATTCGGTCCACATGTGGGCAGCGCGCTCACGCATGACGACACTCTGACCTCGGCGGGCACCAAAAAGTTGCTCGCTCACGGCAAACGCCGACACGCGTCCAGCTGTCACTGTCCGTCTGTTTTCACTGCGGGTCCGCGACGAGGGGCTAATTGATGCGGGCAAACTTGCCCGCAGTTTGGAATTCGGTGCTGCTGAGCGCCACCGCGCTCCCGACAGGCGCTCCTGACGCAGACAGCTGCGCCGCTGACGCACTGGCGTCTGATTGGAGCAGCGGAGCGACGGCGACTGCAAACTGATGGTAATTAGGTGCAGTGATGAGTGGATCTGAGAGGACAAAAAAAGCACAGACATTGTAGGTGAAAGCTTGAATTGGCAGCTGTTGTTGTTGTTGTTTTTGTTTTTTGTTTTATCCACTGACACATTTCGCTGGGTGAGTCTGTTTTGAGCCCCACCGCCGCCGCGCCGTGCCGCGCCGCGCGGCGCAGCCCCACCCCGGCCCCTCTTCTGCCCGACTCCCTCAGGATATTTTTAGCGCCGATGATGTTCCCTGTCAAATCACGTAACGGAAACAGGCTCAGAGCTAAAGATCGGAGCTGCCGCGGAGAGCCCGCACAGCCCGTTTCACCGGTCTTATCGTTATTATTATTATAATCAGCTCGCCTTCGATGAGATGAAATTTGAAATAAATGTGGTGCTTGGCGTGTTGGCGGTTCTTACCGGCGCGGCGCAGGCTGGAGGTAAGGTGTCTACCTCGCCGAGTGTGTCTTTGTGCTTGATGGGAACAGACTTGACATCCTGCTGACGTGACTCGGACTTCTCGGTGCGGCACATGATGCTCGATTGACCGTTCGGAAAGTTTACATGGAGCCGCGGGCGACATTTATTCGTTCGTAAATTCCTCTGGGTCCTTTGTTAGAATGATACGTCTATAAATTAGCACCTTAGCAGGAATGTGTCTCAAGATAAGGGTTTTTCCCCCCCCAACAGTTGCATATTATCATCACGTCAGTCCACCAACAAACCTTTATTATGTCTTCCTCAGACATACATTCCTATTTACAGTATCCAGGGTGGATAAATTCAAGTAAAGTGCGAGAAACTGAGAGAAGTGTACTTCAAGTTGAAACAAAATAACCAAAGTGGTTAAAAGTCAACAATGTCTGATAGTTGAAATGTGAAAAGATGAATAGAAATCATTCACACAATATTCGTTTTTTGAGCCTCCGATGGAGAATTTAGCGATGCTATTATTTTTATTTGGACCTGATCTGAAGCAACTGGAGAGATAATACTCGATTTATCAGCAGATATCTATTCATTGATCATTAAGGTCCCTATAAAAACACTCGCCATTTTCTGGTTAATATATTTATTACATTATATACACTTTTGAATTTCTTAATTAGTTTTTCAATAAATGAGATCCTAGTATCACTCAAGTGCAGGTAATATCCATCGGTGACAAAAATCTTGACAAACTAAGTCATACTGAAGTCAGATGTTCATTGATCAATCCTCAAATTTGACAGGTGAATTAAACGATTAACTTTTTTTCCCCTCCATGTTGATCCACAAACAAAAATAATTTCTTAACGTAAAATAAAAATATCAACACCTCTGCAAATATTTCCCTCTTGGAAAAAATGTCTTTCAATTAAAAAAGAAAGAAAACAAAGTCGGGCAGTGGCTGTCGATTCCCAGTTTTGGGCCCCTAGACTGGTGAAATGTTGAGGTGGGCAAAGCGAGGGGCAACGGGTCCGCAGCCTACTGTTATATTGGTTTAAGTGAATCAGGAATATGATGGAATAAATGCTGGGAAGTCATTTCCCCAACGGGATCTATAAAAGATAACTCAACCTAACCTCAGTTCTGCCTTTTGTTTACTTTCCAGGCCAGAGTAGCGTGCTGCCTCCTGGCTCCGCTTCTGCCACGCTGCCCAGTCTCACCGGGACCTCGGTGTCCCCTGAGCTGACAGAGGATCCTGAGGACGAGGCCCCGCAGTGGACACATAATCTGACAGGAAGGACTGAACCGTGGAAAGGAACCACCACGGAGACACCGCAGTCAGATGAAACAGTCCTGCCAGAGACCGAGACGAACTCGGTACTGGCCACCGATTTGACTGTCACAAGTTCTGCAGCATCGACAAATGTACCCATCATCACAGCGACAGACTCTGACTCTGCCTCCTCTTCAGGTGATCAACTTCTTACACCTACCTCTCAAAAAGCAAGATCAATACAGTTTAATCGTTTCATTCATTTTTTTTCATGATAATGCATCATGCGTTTTCCTGTTGACTTGGTCCAGAATAGGAATCAGGCCCCTCACAGCAAACACTGACTCTCTGAGTCTCAGTTCCTGTGAGCAGCAGTGCTCCAGGAACAACATTCACCTCTGACCCCCACGTGTCTGCACTCAGGTCCACAATGTGTCTGGTGACACCATTTCTTTTTTTTACTATTCATGAAAAACTCTCCGAAATACAGTAACTGAGCTTGATCAAACAATAAACTCACAGCATGCTCTGTGCTTTTTGTGCAGCGTCACATTGTGACCCACCATGTATTTTACTCCTAAAATAGCCCCAAAATGTGTGAAACTATTTCCTCCCTCAGTCCTGCATGACCACCCAACTCGATTCAGCCACACATGCTGAAACTGATGCAGAAATGTGTTCACGTGGAGATAAAACTGTGTCAGGGAACTGTTTTCACTCTGACAGTGAAAATAACATCGAGAGTCACGATGTAGTTGAGAAATGACTTAATCATAAAAATACACATACATTTATTTCGTTTACTGTATTTTCCTTTCTTGGCTTAAGGTACTCAAAGTACTGCTGCCATGAGCTTGTTTGTATGGGAAATAATTCAGGACAACAGCAAAATAATGAGCATCGCCGTTCAGGTTTCTTTGTCAGTTTTGCAGTGTTCAGATTTCACTCTTCAGCTTGTGTCAGCAACAGTTGCTTTACCCATACAGGAAAGCTCCAAAACAAGTTGCAAATAATGATGTTGTTTGTTTTTCAAAATAGTACCTTATTTCATCTGATTCAGTTTTACCACCTCGCGCTGTGAGATTAGATCAAAAACAAGCTATGACTTGACACACAGAACACAAGTTCTTATTTGGGTGGATTGAATTACACGCGTGTTTCTATTTTTGTGGTCACATCCACCCAGCTGGTGTTACACATGAAGTGGTTTACTCATCAGCAGTGAAGTCGCCTGGATTTCGGCTTGGAACTCATTTGGGAGGGTTTTAAACTGGATTTGTTGGATTTCGAATGACTTTGAAAATTGAATCTCAAACACAGCCAACTTCACAAAGAAGTTCCTTGTTTTTAATCTGTCACCAAACACAAATATTGGATCACTATTTGATTGCTGAAGCAAATCGACAGCCATAAATGGCGGAATTAGTCGTAATTCTTGATGTTTTTGAGCCTTATTGAGTTACAACAGTTAAGTCAAGAGAGTTCAACAATCTGGTTGAACTGCAGCAGGGCAGGAAAACTGCAGAATAACACTAAACTTCCCTGATCTCATGCACCAAGATACAAACAGAGTGTAAAACAGGTCGCCTCTGGCTTTCCTGTATTGCCAGTCAGGATGGGTTGAACCTGCAGGCCTCCCAAACATCACAGACAGCAGCTTTAATGTCAGAGAGAAGGAGAGAGAGAGAGAGAGAGAGAGAGCTCGACTTTCCTGAGCCGCCTGGTGTCGAGTTACCTCTGGCTGCTGTGTAAGCTGCAGTTTGCTTTGAAGGCTCCCCTGCGCTGTTTTGAATTGACACGGCCCCTCTGCTCCCATCCTCCCCGCTCTCAGCTGCTGCAGACGGCCTTTCATCCCCTCAGAGCGGACCCCTCACCACCCCTCTGCAGCTCAGCTCAACCACTGACAGCACAGCCCCGCTGACCAGCGTCTCCCTCGCCACCTTTTCATCTCAGCCAGCCCGGACGGCGCAGGATGCGGCCTCGACAGCTCCCGCCTCCACCGCGCAGGCTGGGGATGAATCTTTCACCACCGCCACCGGGCAGACCACCGCCCACCCCGAGGCCTCGGCCCCGGGTCGAGCCCCAGCCGCGGGGGCGCACCAGGAGGCGGCGCCTGAACTTAACGTTGGAGATGAAGGTGAGAGACGACTGTTTTCGGCTGCTTGTACACAGCCAACAATTCACTCTTCATGAGCATCTCTTTGTCGTTCAGAGCTTAAGAAGTCCCACGGTCACGCAAGATCCCCTCTGGACCCCCTGCTGGCTGGCCTGCTGTCAGTGTTCATCGTCACCACGGCAATCGTCTTTGTCGCTCTTTTCCTGAAGTTCAGGCAGCGCACGAACCATCCCGAGTTTCATCGGCTACAGGATTTACCCATGGTAAGATTCATCCAGTTGCAGTGAGTCAAATGCATTTTAAATTGGATTTGTGGTGCATGATTAATAGTATCTGACGTACAAAGTGACTGAAAATCTGAGGGAGTGCACCATGACATCACAAAATAACCTGTCATATTTTCTCAGGATGACTTGATGGAGGACACGCCGCTTTCCAGGTACTCCTACTGATGGGGGGGGGCTCCCAGGGGAGGAAAAGTGACGCCACATCAGAAGAAAACCACGTGGTGTCAGAGAGAAGCCTTCACCTGACTGCAGCCGTGTCCCCTCTGAGGAGTTTGGGACTGAAAAGCAAGGCGCCATGATAAAACCCTACGAGGATTGTCAAATATCTTTCAAGCAGAGTCAACTCAACTTTTTTCCACATTCCCTTTAAAGTCCTGGAGCATTTAAAGGTGTATTTTTTTTAACTTTCCCTTCATCACAGTGAATTTATTGCATCCTCGGCATCCCAGGCTGAATCCTTATGTATGCACGGCACTTTAATGTGGCATAATAGGGTCACACCGCCCCCCAGGGGGCACCCGAGGTAATGTGGCTTAAGGTTGCTCAACATCTTGATTGGAAGGCTTCAAGTTTGAGAGAAATGAGACAAAACAGGACAAAGATTCGCAGGAAAGTGCCAGAACGCCCCAAGACATCCTCATCACTGATGACTCGAGAGGTGACCAAATATTAGTGAAGTGCACTTTCAAACCAAACTGCCAGGTCACACGTGTTGTCTTAAAGCCAAGGTCTTATGTGAGTCCACAAAGGATTCTCTGCCATGACTTTTTCGTATTCAGTCGTTTGAATCAACCAGCGAGCTGAGATCGTTTTGGGTGAAACATTTGATGTGTTGTCATTTGGTGTATTGGTTTTTGTATCACAGATGCCAAAGTAGAAGTTTAGCAACCGCTTCTTCAGTTAAAGTTTAACCAACAGAGGGGTATTTGTTTTTCTAACGAGCAGTTTAGGACGTGAAATTGTGAAGGTGATACAGGACGGATAGAGTGCCAGTGTGTCAGATTTGGTGTCATATATAACATTTAACTTTTTAGGAACTGACTCAGGACTAATGATAATTAAAAACAATCAGTGAACCGCAGTTAACGAGGTGAAAGGTGAAACACACCTTAAAAACAACCAGTTCAGTTTGTTACTTGTGTGGAAGGGTTAGCTGTAAAAGACGTGCCTGTCATTCACCCTTCGTCCGAGTTGGAATCAGGTTCGTTATATTAAGTGTTATTTTGACTCAAACTCACTACATTTCATTTTGGATGGACCTGCTTCATAACTAGAGCTGGAGCACCATTTTCAGGCATAATTCACACACCTTTCATCAGGTTTTGTCCATAGATGCTGCCCTAATTTCCCGCTGGTGCTTTATTATGGAGTGAACTTAACATTTTTTTTTAGGTGGCTCAAACAAACACACTTGAATGAACTCAAACATTTAGAAGCAGCATCAGGGGGACATTAAAACAAGTTCTAAATGTCTGTATTAGGTGGAGTATTGAATGCGCAATTGTGCTGTAATTAAGCTCTGACTTCAAAGCTAGTAAAACTTGGCTGTCAAGTGGTGTTGGTACCTTGTGACAATATGTCACGGAGATGTAAAAATTACCTGATTTAAAGATTTCTTGTTTGATAAAAAAACAAATGAAACACCATTAATGCTCTGGTTTGTGGATGCTTCAGAGGTGTCAACGGGTTTTTTTTTTTTGCAGCACAGGTGCTAAAAGGTCACACGGCACCATTTTAACCTGCACAAAAGCAAAAGAAAAGCTTTCATTTGTCAAACGTGATTAAGTCGTGGGAGTGTTCCGCGCTCTCCATTTATAGTGCCACCTGTTTGGACAAGTGTTGTAGACTTTGCACAAATACCAATCTTAAAAAAAAGGACACTCCCTGTACACACACAACGTTCACATTGTTGTCACTCAGTACCTCCTTATGACTGCAGTGTGATAAAAAATATCCCGGCAACCACAGTGAGGATAATGGACATTTTTAATTGAGTAAACATGATCTAAACGACCCATTTTCAGTTACACAATAGGTACAAAAGTGGATGTAATCAGCTTTAGTGCAAAAATTAAGGTGACGTCCTTTCACCCTGTCTGACAGGTGAGTTTACCTCTGAATCCAGCTCTTCACTACAGCATCACGCTTGTTGGTCACAGAAACACACACATCAAAGATCAAGTGGCCAGTTAGTAACAGTTTGTAAAAGGAGTTAAAAATGATGTCGGGACAAGCCGACATGTCCTGTGTCCAGTGGGAGCACCGGTCCATCTCATCCAGTCCCGGAGTTCAGACATCTTTTTTTATTCTCTAGAGGAAATGGTCTGATCACCTGACAATGTGAACTTGACCCGACTCCAACTGTTACACTGGTCAGGGGTCAGCACACAGGTCTAGGTGTGCTGTTTGCACTTGTGTGTGATGGCCATGATGACAGTAATGATTGAGTGAGCCCAGCCTGGAGTCTCAGACAGAGGGCATGCGGTGGAAGCGCCCCACCCGTGGTCCAGTCCAGCCGAGCAGGTGGCGGCCGTAGCTCCCTGTGGCCAGGATCATCCCCAAAAGCGCGATGTTCCCGAATGCTCCCCGCATCCGTTTTTTGGGATCTGGTGGATACAGATTTTTTTTTTTTTTTTTTTTTTTAGAAACTGTTTTAAAGCCATGAAAGCAGACAAAATGTACCCGAAACATGAGCGGTCGAACGTTTCCTCACCTCCCGTGGAGTAACCATGAGCGTACACCACTCTGCTGATAATCCACACAACACCGAGTCCACTGACTACACGCTGTGATTGCACAAACAAGTAAAAAAAAAATTACACATACAAGCGATCACAATTAATTTCATTTCGATCTGCATTCGAAAGACTTGCGACTGATGTGTCGCGATAGTGCACTGCTGGCTTACAGGACAATGGAGACCCCCGATAGCCAGGCAGAAAAGGAAGGCGGGATAAAGCTCCAGGCTGGTGAAGCAGGGACAAGAACGGGTCAACTTTCACATGCTTCCACTTTGTTATCTCGGCGTCATTAAAATACAGCGCGGCAGAAATGACTGAGTGACACTTTGCTCTATAGATAATTATTGCGCTGCCCTGGATTAACCACTGCGTGCTGAGTCAAAGCGAGTCTGCATTTAACGAGTGGCAAACTTTTCTCGATGGCAACACAGGAGGGCGTACAAGGTAAGGCCAGCCGAGACGTCCCGTGAACTCTGAGCCAGTTCCTCCTCAAGACCGGTAAAGCTGTGTTGCAGTCCGACCTGTTTGAGGTGCAGCCTCGATACTGAATAGAGAGGGAGAACGTCTCGTTTTTAATTCGAGTGAGACTAATGACTGACTCGGATTTTCACAAAGCTTCCCATCCAAAATCTTGATCCAAAACACCGGAGCCCCTCATTGAAACACTCAAAAAAAAGGAGGCAGTGCAAACACTAAAACGTGACAAGAAAGACAAGGCAGACAGGCCGACACGCTCACTTGCAGGTTAATACAAGAGGAGGAGCTTCTCAGTCAAAGTTGTTAGCTTTGTCCCAGGCTGCTTTACTATCTAACAAATGAATGAATGTTACTCTTTTATTCCTTTTTTTTTTTTTTTTTTTTTAAACATGATAGTTTAACTCTGCTAACCTGAAGAAATGCCAGACTTTGCCCCCTGAGCAGGAAGACCCAAAACTCATGGTGGAAACCCATGACCTGAACACCAAAACTATGGCTGAGCTGGTTTCTATAAGGTGGCTCAATGAGAAGGCGTTGCTGTCCGATCCTCCAGCTTATAGATTGATTTTATTACATTTATGTACGATACGGAACGGATTGGAAATGTGTTGAACTGACGTGTTTTGATGAGCCCGCTGGATGCAGTTGAAAATGTTGCCAGATTCTGGGTCTTCGCTGTACATCTTGGGATACTGCAAAAACACAGAGCACGTTTAATTTGTAGAGATCACGTCTTTGCTAAACTCGTGGTGGTTTCACTGCTTTACGTTCGCATTTGAATCCCCCCCGCGCGCTCACCTCCACCTTGTACTTCTTCCGGGCTTTGCCAACTTTGACGGCCAGGTGTGCAATCATGACCATGCTGGCGACGCCGGTGAGCACCACATATCCGTACTCCTTGGAAAGCACGACCATCCTGACACACCTGGAGGGGGAGAGAAAATAAAAGACTAAAAGAGCTTCCGGACTTTTGAATTTTTAAATCTAAACCAGCAGAGTCCACACATGGCAACACTCGACAAACGCTGGAACCCTGAACAGGGACAACTCGCAAGGTCACTTAAGGATACCGGCTCCGTCGACGTCTGTTAGGACCGAATGCAGAAGCAAACACGCAGCATTACGTGCAATAGAAAGAGCAGCACTCACCAGATAGCAAAGTTTCCCTTTCTGGGCGAGCTTCAGCCGTCAGACACCCGCGAGAACGCTGCAAGAGACCGACTGCACTGAAGTTTCCTGCGCGTCTGCGTACTTGAGTGTGCGTGAGCCTTACGTAACACACGCGCACACACAGTGAGGGCGTGGTGGCGCTCTGTGCTGTTGTTCCGTCCCCGGCAGTTGTTTGTGGATAATTTTATCAATTATTAACTTCATTTGAGCTAATAGTAGCGTCTGTCAAAAGTGAAAGCTTTTCTTCTATGTTTAATCTTAAAAAACAAAACAAAACTGAATTTCCCTCCTTGCAGCCGTTTTTTGTTACGTTTGAACTGAACACAAACTCATTCTGACCGCAAGCATCCCCCTGAAACGGGCCAGTTTTTGGTTTATGTTTGGCTCTCGTACAGTTTTGAGCTCCACGGAAAGATCGTCTCCAGCTAAACAGTTCCATTTGCCGCGCATGCGCTATAGACATTCAAGCGACGATATTTACTCAGGTCACCATGGTAACACAGCACCGTAAAACCACCCCAATCAACTTCTCTATAAACGTATTTTGGTCGCTCAGTGAGCCAGTGGACAAACACGAAATCATAGTTTGTTTTAAGACAATTGTTGCACATGAAAAACAATAAAAGCCGTGTGTTTCCCCTTGGAGAATGAAGACTCTCAGACGCAGACACATTGTTGGCTTTATTCAGGTAATATGTACGTTCAGGCTGAGTGAAAATAAAATAATAAAATTTCCAGGTTCAAGTCCGGTCAGATATTTTTCCCCACAAGATTGTCTTATCACTGAGACACCTCAGACAACCCTTGAGTGGTCCTGACACAGATCAAATAACTGACTGTGGGTTCAGTTGCAACTGGTGGAGTTATGAAGGTCAGGCGTTTGTGTGTCGTCCAGTTTTCCTGTAACAAATGATACCCTGGAGGCTTCATTTCTTTCCTTTGTTTTCGGAGGTTACTGTAATTTTCTGAGTATATTTACCTCCAGAGCCTGAGAACGGTCATCTGGCCCGCCCCAGCCTGCCCTGCCCTCAGCCCGGCCTTGACTCGACTTAGCCTACAGTTATATTAATCCATTTGTTTTATAGTTTTTTGCTGCCAACCTAATCCTGCCCCCCATCCCCACCCCTTAACTTAGCATTGCAGGCACAGGTGCAGCTGCAGTTGCATCAGTGAGCTCTTTATTCCTTTGAAGCCCCCCTTGTAAGCCATGACAGCTCGCCAGTTCACAATACCGGGGCCCAGAGCCAGAGGGCAGATTTTATTGGCGGAGGTAAGTGCAGCCAAGTAATCTGCCCCCCCTGGTGAGGTGAACGGAGATCTGACAGGCCACAGTTTCCCCCAATCACACATCGGTCCAACTTGAGCCCAACAAGCTTCTGTTTGGGGAAAAAAAAACTGGTTCCATGTGACAGAGGTACAACATGTCAGTTTGGATGAAATAAGAATATATTTCACGTCTATGGATGACCTCCAAAGATATTCTTCTGCCAGCGGTAAACCTGCAAGTTTGTGGCTGCGGAAACATAAACAAGGTGACGCGTTATTTTAGGATTCAAGACTTCACAGGATTGGAAATTGGAGACCCTATTTTTGGATGCGCTTGTTTTGTGTTCACTGCTTTTATGGGCTGACCGTTTCAAAATTGCACTGAAATTCACGACAAATGCTCCAGATCTCATCAAGTGCCTGAAAATTTTCACACCCGATGAATTTATGATCTTAGTGGGTTTGAGTTCAATTGTGATTTCAAACAAATTTTTTTGTATTACCTGAGTTTATTCCTTTTTTTTTTGGAGTGTAGGATTGTATTTAAGTGAGAAACTCTTGGCGAAAAGCGTCAAGCGAAGCGAACCGCCGCACGTCTGCGCACTTCGCTTCATGACCAAGTTGCGTCACTAGATGTCCTCCTCAACTCGCGCAACATCCCCCCGACGAAAACAGCTGCGAGGAAGAGTTCAGTCCACATGGACGGCGAGTGGAGCACCGCATTAGTGATACACAGGCCTCTGGCTCTGACTCAGTCACACACAGAGAAGAAACACAGGGGCTTCAGCTGCGTTCAACCTGTGAGAGGGGCGGGGGGGGGCGATAAACAACTGCTGCTCGAGTCCTACCCCGTCCCATCTTATCTTGTCCCATCTCATCTTGTCTCATCATCTGGTGGAAATTAAACTGCGTGGGTACCTGTGTGATGTGTCAGTCATGACGGATGAAATGTCATCGCCCCCCCCCGCCCGCCCCCACCTTCCAGCCTCCCGGGCTGACTGGGATCCCCTTCCTCGTGTGCTTGTCGTTGCCCCAGATAATCTGTTAACACAGACAACCCTCCACACGCACGTATTCCGCCTCCTGCGTCCGCGCACCTGAGGCAGCCTGATTAAAATGACAAGCGCATGCCCACGAGCACATATCCACACGTTTTTTATGCAAAACGCGTGTTACACATAATCACACTTGGGACATGTGTGGATGTAATCACTCGGTGAGCGGTGAAGCATTACGGGTCACCTGTAGGTGTCCACCCTGCATGCATTATGCTTTGCTGGCTTCAATGTTTAATGTTGGTCTTGCGTTACCTCCGCTCCCCAGACCTCTTCTCCACTCCGGCTCACTAAAGAGCGTGAGCTCACCCCCACCCGGCGCAGTTCACTGCGCCCCCCTCATTTAGAGTCAGTTTCCAGAAGCGAGAGGATGGCAAGCATGTAGTGGAACAACTGACCGTGATCAGTGCAGCTCGGGAAAGGGCGTTATAGCACGGGCACAGCAGCCACCGGAGCAGATACATCGATGGTTTGAAGGAACATGAGGACATCTGGCCGTCGGGCGCGGGCGAGCGGATGCGCGCTGGATCCACAGCCAGCGGGCAGGATGAACTGAGACATTACGCGCGAGAGGTGGCCACGGGCAGGCGCTCCGAGTGACCTCGGCGGGAATCATTTCTGAGACAGACAACACGTTGAAGATGGATCGATGAAGGATGTGACCGCGTCTGACTCCGTCCAAACGGGGTTGATGAAGCCCCCTGCGGTGTCATGCGTCTTGCCCCGCAGCCGAGTGCGCAACCCTTGCGGCTCCTAGCGTTGTTTCTCCTCGCCACCGGGGTCGTCGCCTCCCCGGTGCTCTCCTCCGGCTGCCCCGACAGGTGCGTGTGCGATGACCAGCTTGTGGTCCAGTGCGCCGGGCAGCACCTGACCACTTTCCCAGTCAACTTGCCGCTGGCCACGCGGCAGCTCATCATCTCCAACAACCGGATCATGGAGCTGCCGCCGCTGGCGCTCAACTACCTCTCGGACCTGGTCTACCTGGACTGCAGCAACAACTCTCTGACGGAGATATCCGAGTCCACTTTCGGGAACCTTCGCAAACTGGCCTACCTGGACCTGTCCTTCAACACCTTGGTCCGGATCGAGGACCGGACGTTCGGTCCGCTGGCCAGCCTGGTGATGCTGAGGATGACGGACAACCCGGGACTGTCCGAGATCCACCCGGACGCGTTCGCGGAGAACTTGGCCCTCCAGGTGCTCGACGTGAGCCGGAACAACCTGACGGTCTTCAACATCACCTCGCTGATCGCGCTGCCTGCCCTGCGCTCCGTGGGGCTCAGCGGCAACCCGTGGAGCTGCGAGTGCGAGAATGAGGACCTCTGCTTGTGGGTTCACCTGGAGGGCTTCAAGTTTCAAGGTCTTGTAAACAATTTGTTTTCATGTGACGTTGAACTTTTTTTTTTTTTTACCTTCGCATTATAAGATTTGGAGAGAGACCCAAACAAATCCAGTCTGGCTGTAATTAATTATTAGATAATGCCCAGTTATATAAACCAGTGACCTTTTGCAAGAGGAAATAATGACCTGTACATTCATTAACACAGATAGGATGACTGAAAACACCCATTCTCAAGCACTGCAGCCAAGTGTTCAATAATACAACTGGCACAGGAGAAGCTCTTACGACTGACGTAAAATGAACTCGCACAATATAAAATGTATGTGTTTATTCTATTAGTTATGGGCCAGGGACAAAGCACTTTTGACCCCAGGTGTTTCTGGCCTGAAGTGAATCCAATTAAAGGGTAGCGTTTAAAGACATGGACCAAGTGTTTTCATATCAGGGTTTCTTTCCTCCTTTGTGTTTTGTTGCGTAAAGTTCTTTCACAGTTTGACTTGAGACCCATTTCTTAATCAGTGATGGTTTCTCAGTCATGTACCAACCTGCTGTCAGCCCAACAGCACGGTTATCATGACATAAATTTCACATTCCAACACATTAAAAAATGTCCAAAAATGTTGTTACACAAACTTTTTTTAAAAAAGCCCCCAAATGTGTCAAAATGGTCCCCTCTAATGTGACAGCAAAGGTCTGCCTGAGACCCCTCCAAGAAACAAATGCTGTCTTTCAAAGCGCACTCAGAGGCCACTGCTGGATTTCCTTCACACTGGATCACGTCGACAGTCCCTGTCACATCGGCGCGTCTCAGCACATGCAACTGACAGCACAACACTGTCACTCCCACTAGTGATTTAGTGGCGAGGTGCAATATGTTTTAAAAATATCACGTGCGTGTGTGCACCATGCACACGTGAAACTCCAGCTGAGCCGAAGTGAAGTCTGCGAACTTCATTCCTTTCTTGGTTTTCATTGGGACGAGACAAAGGTGAGAGTACTGGAGCATGACAGCGTGCGGCCTATCAAATAACAAAGACGGTGAAAGACGATTGCAGGCGGGGAGCCACTCCATTTTTCTCTCTCTCTCTCTCTCGCGGCGGCTCTGTTCATTAATTCAACTCGGCTTTTTTCGGCAGCTTCGGAGAAAAACAAGTTAGTGTTTTATCTGGAAATGACTAATCAATCTCTATTCTGCACGGCAACTGTGATGCGCTGCTGCAGGTGTGATTAATGGATTAGAGTTGCGCCATCAAATATTGATCCCCCCCACCCCCCCCCACTCCCTTTTGTTTTATTACTGTCAGTCTGACAGATGTGTCTGCTCTTCCATAATCTTTTTTACTTCTGAGTTATCACCCTCATGCATTGGTGTGGATGTGTCACTATGCAAAAGGGCAGCTGCTATTTATAGTGTGTCTTACCGAGCGTGAAGCCAGTCATAATTCCAACACCATTGCTATAATACAACCGCCACGCTTACTAAAGAGGCATTCCCCCCCCTACACACACACACAGACACACGCACACACACAATCACACACATGCAGACATAGACACACAGACTTTAACACATACACGCGCGAGTTTGCCACGGTCCCCTATGAAGCTCAGGCTGAGTCCAAAACAAGTCCTGCAAGAGCTGTCCTATTTTCCTGCTGTTCATCGCCTTTTGTCTCGCTTAATTTGGAGTGGAGCCTCTTCCAGTGACAGCTGCCAGCAAGGGAGAAGGCGGACACATAAGATACACACACACACACTCATATACACACACAGTCTGTTCATATTTTTTTCAATGAGACAAGGGAAACGCACAAAAACCCAGGTCTCGCTTAAAGTGCCTCAGAAGCCAAAGTGCACACAGACCTGGATACGAAGCAACACATTCGACTAATTTGCTCCTTTAGACGCACTGTTGCAGCACACCTTTGGTGCCTGGGGAAGCGGCGGATGTTGTGATGGTGGGAGGGGCAGGGGGGTATTTTGAAGGAGGCTGTGTTTTGGCTCCCAGCGCTGTCTCTGTGGCCCCGCTATCTCCCGTCTGGGTCTCACCTGGTTCATGCAACACGGCTCGCTTGTCTCCTCGGTTTAGGGAACGCATCAATAGCAAGCCAGCGCGCGCGCACGCTCTCACACACACACACACACACACACAAACACATGCACTCACATACACACGACGTGGAGAGCGGGGCGAGAGAAATAAAGCTTCAGGAAGGAACCAACAGATTCTCCTCTGTCTCGCCTCCCTGGCTAGATTAGCACTCTCTCAGCTGTTATATAAGGAGAGCGTCTCGAAATAGAGCAAAGTGTGGATGGGGGAAGGAGAGAGGGAAAGCCCTCTCTTTTGATGCCAGTTCCTTTTGGGAGATGAGGAGGAGGGGGGGGGGGTGGGGGGGGTTAAGCCAGAAGGGTTTCCTTTCCT